>QXEO01001359.1:0-367500 GCA_007115705.1 Dactylis glomerata
AAATACCGCAAAGTTCCTATTTTACCAGACGACACACGGAGCCAGAATACGAGACGGAGAGGGGCCACGAGGGGCTCACACCACCTGGTGGCGCGGGCCAGGCCAGGCCGCGCCAGGGGGTGGTGTGGCCGCCCCAACCATCTTCTCGACCCTCCTTCCGCCTACATATACCCTCTGACCTGAAAACATCGGGGGTTTGGCATTTTTCCCAGATAGAGTCCCGATGCGCCGCCACCACCAGAAACCGCAATTCGGAACCAGAAACTCCGATCTGCCACCTTGCCAGGACGGGGATTTGGAGGAGATCATCGCCATCATCATCACCGACGTCTCTCCATCAACCATCCATGATTCCCCCATCCATGTGTGAGTAATTCCATGAAGGCCGAAGGGGATGGTAGGGATTGGATGAGATCATTCATGTAATTGCTATGAGATTGTTAGGGCATGGTGCCTAGTATCCATTGTAGTGCTTATGACATTGTTGCAACTTGTTGGCTTAATGCTTGTCACTTTGGGCCCGAGTGCCATGATCTCAGATCTAAACATGTTATTGATTCATGAGGATATTGTTGTTTATGATCTTACCTGCAAGTTGTATACACATATCATTGTCCGGAACCCGAGGCCCTAAATGACAATAATTGGGATAACTGGAGGGGATGGCTATGATGTGAGGATCACATGTCTTCACGGAGTGTTAATGCTTTGCCCGGTGCTCTATTAAAGGAGTACCTTAATTACCAGTAGTTTCCCTTGAGGCCCCGCTGCAAACGGGCTGGCAGGACAAAAGATGTTGTGCAAGTTTCTCATTGCAGCACGCATGACTATATACGGAACAATGCCTATGGGTTACTTAGTACTAGGATGCTTTATCATTATTTATCTGCAATTGCCCATGTCTGATTATTATATGAATTATCTTATCCATGCAACGCCCGTTCATCCATCCCTATGCCTACAGTATTAAATCCTACTATTTACTATTGATACCGTTACTGTCTTTATTTTGATATTACTGCTACTATTTTACTATTGACCCTACTATAAAACTATTGCTATTGATAAACTACTGCGAGCAAGTCTGTTTCCACGTGCAGCTGTCGGGGGGATGACCCCCGGTAGGGTCAAGAGACTAGAAAGATACAAGGACTATGGTTGACTTATGCCGGATCGCCAACAAAGGGGACTGGCCGGAATACAAGAGCATCGGCCAGGCCGGCATATATGTGTATCCCGGCTGACTTCGGATATGCCGGTATAGCCGGAATACTATATGTGTGCCGGCATATACTTAGATATGCCGGCCTAACCATTTGGTGTGTTGTGCAGGAGCAGGGAGGCCGGATTACCCGACCTCGTAGGTCGTGGTCCGGCATATAGTCCGGGTATGGCCAACGGTCATATCCGGGATACAAGTCAACCAAGGTGTCACATCCCTACAATCAAGGAAGAAAACATCCAAGCATGGTAGCAGAGTAGATGGCAGGGTGCACAGTGGAGGTTACCTACCCTCACTGTGCACAAGTACAAGCTTACCTCAGAGGTAAGGTCACAGTCTGGAGTACAAGGTACAGGGGAGTCCCATCGAGAGCAATCAGGGGAAAGTCAAGGGCGTCTGCCTCGACAGCAAGTCCTGTTTGGAGTGTAGTGTGTCTGCTGGTCTCTTATGACCGTTGTAACCCTGGCCACCACTATATAAGGTGGCATAGGGAGCCCTAGCAAGGGTTGGTCACTCTGTGTTCCTACACTTAGCAGTTCATCTTCCTTCTCTAGCAGAGAGCTTGGAAGCACCATTGTTGTGTACTCCATCGATCCAATATACAACCAGTAGAGCAGGAGTAGGGGTGTTATCTCCTTACGAGAGCCCCGAACCTGGGTAGATCTGTGTTCCTTTCTGTCGTGCTTTTTAGCTCGTTCCCCTCTCCCGAATCCTCCAGCATCTAGTTCGGCCCCCATTTAAGCCATCCTATGGCATATGTTGTTTCACCACGACGACATTTGGCGCCCACCGTGGGGCAGATCGATATGCTGGGCGGAGTGTTATTCGGACGGGGTCTGTGATAGCAGCTTCGGGAGTGCGCGTGGTCTCTGGCCTCGTCCAGAGGCTAGGCTCGCTCAGCTTCGTCAGTGACAACGCCGGATGTCTCGGCGGCCGGCCGTTCCCCAGGGATGGCCGGATCATGTCTTTCGGTTCCCACGAGGTGTACGTGGGGACTGAGAAGTTTGCAGGAAAAGGTGCTGGTGGCGTCGGATCCTCCGTCACATCGGCTGGCTCACGCTGGGCGTAGCGCTCGCTCAGTAGAGTCGGCGAGGTGATGATGGCCGGCACATCGTGCCGCCGGCAGATGCCGGCAAGCAGGCAGCAGCAGCAGCAGGAGCTCCCCCGGAGCCGCCGAAGGCCAAGAGGTCGGCGCGTCCTCCGTTGGAGCGTGTCGAGAACCTGGCCGGCACTTCCGCTGTGCCGGCAAAGGGTCAGGTGCTTCTTCCCATCATCGCGGCTTCTCGAGCCGGTGCGATCCGGCGATGATCCGGAGCAACAAGGGAGGTCCTGGAGGGATCTCGCCAGGCCCTCGTCGACGAGGCCCTGGCCATGCACCAGGAGCGCGAACGGTTTAACCGGCAACTCCGTGAGTATGAGGCAGCCCATGGTTTTACTCCTGTGGTAACCCGGCCTAGCCGGATAGAAGAGGTTAGAACTAGAGGCAGAGATCTTAACATGAGCTAGAAAAGATGCTAGGTAAGAGTCATACTGCAACTAGTACTGTGCCTAAGGTAATTTATAGCTCCCAGTAAAGAACCTTAGCGCAGCAGCGAGGTAGCTAAGGACTTATCTAATTTGTCCGGCGAAGCACTGCATGAGCAGCAAGCCCGGCTTAACCATCTTTTGTCTGAAGCTACAAGCAGCAGGAGGCCTTTAAGAAGGCAAACCCAGGTGCCGGGGCATCCCAGTACATTGCGTCGGTAGGAGGTGCCGGCGCAAGGTCGAGGGGCAAGCTTCGTCCCCGCATCCAAGTGCCCGGCGTGCCGGAAGTGTGACCTCTGGCCGCCGGGACAAGCAGATCCAAGTGTATGATCCGGCAATGCCGGAAAGCAGGCGTAGTTCAGAAGATGCCGGCCAAGCTGACAAGTATGTCGGCGCAAGAAGCTGGCCAGATGTGCCGGCCGGGCAGGGCAGCTTCGGCCGGTGGTGGCCGGAGTAACAGTGCAGCCCGGCGTCAGCAGCAGGGCGCCGGAGGTGGCGCAGCAGCAAGGTGCAGGTCAACCGGGACATAGAGGATGATGGGCATTCCGCCCTTGTCAGGGCGGGATATCAGCAGCAGCATCAGCAAGGCCGGCATAGTGAGCAGCATCAGCCGGAGCAGCAGCAGGAAAAGTGATCGCGGGCCCAATTGCATCCCGGCTGGACCTCGGTCCTTAGCAGCAAGTGATGCGCACTTCAAGCTGGACAGGATTCACCAATCAGAGTTGGTGGAGAGGCAAGGAGCTCCGGGTCCTATGTGTTTCGGACCCCGGATTATGGGTGAGCCGGTACCTTACTTTCCAGCTCGCGCGTGGCGCGAGGACATATAACGGCAGTACAAGCCGGAAGATTGGTTGGAGGATTACTCCACGCAGTGAACATTGCCGGAGGAAACCTCAGATGGGCGGTACGATATGTACCGCAAATGCTAGAAGGACCAGCCAGGATATGGCTGAATAATCTGCCGGCCGGAAGTATCAACGGCTGGTTGATTTCGAAGAGCAGTTTGTGTCAAACTTCACCAGTACATACAAGAGGCCGAATCGTCCTCAGCAGCTGGCTAACTGCCGGCAGGAGTGAATGAGACGACCGGACTATCTGACCAGGTGGTGCACCTTGCGCAATTCCTGCGAAGGAGTTGTGGAGCAGCAGGCCATCATGTGGTTCGCTCATGGGTGCCGGCATGGCACCATGTTGTGGCAAAAGCTTCAGAGGGAAATGCCGGCCACTGGCCGAGACAATCAAGATGCTGATAGTTATGCTCTGGGAGATCCCATGCAGCCCACCCTTGATTCACAAGGACAGGGGCAGACCCAGGGGAACACCACAGCGCCGGGAGACCAGGGCAATACTATCGCACTGATAACCGGAACAAGAGAAGAGATGAAAGGCCGGATCACCGGTATGGGGCAGCACAAGTGCAGCTGTGGAGGAAGAGCAAGAGGGCGCCGGCAGTAGCCAGCGTCCGAGATATGGGCTATCAGCAGCCTCAGCAGCAACAACCGCAGCAGCAAGCGCAGCCCTTCCAGAAGAAGAATGTCTGGATCAACAAGAATGCCGGCGGAGCCGCCGGCCAGAAGAAGCAGTGGCCGAAGTATACAGTGGGTCTTGCCATGGACAAGCCTTGTGTGTTTCACACATTCCAGCCGGGTAAGCCGGCAAACCATTTGACAAGAAACTGTTCATGGCTGGACGACATATTAGCAGGTCGTGCAGGTCCCTGGGGACCGGCTAGACCATCTGTCCCGGCAGCTCCATCGCCGTTGACAGGTGCCAATACATTGCAGTCCCGCCTAGGCCGGTTAATCCCGGGAATCAGAGCAACGCCGGAAATGCCGGCGTAAATCAATGACCAGAGCTATAATCCGGAATATAATGCCGGAGGCCCAGGAGCGGGCCGGAATGAGTACAAGGAGTATGATCAGAGCTACATGGTCTTTGAGACCGAGAGAACAGACAAGCAGAGCTTGTACCGGCGGTGTTTGGAGGTAAATGCCGTTATGTCGGCAGTTCCGAAGATGATGTTGGTCTGACCAGGCCATTGGCTGGGACAGGGCAGATCATCCCGGATCATGCCAAACCCCGGCGGGTATGCTCTGGTGATGGATCCGACATTCGTCGGGCCGGCTAATAACGTGAGTTCAGCAAGGTCCTCATTGACAATGGAAGCAGCATCAACATCATGTATCGGGATACGATGAGAAGCTGGGAATCAAGGAAATATGCTGGAGCCAAGCAAGACCACGTTCCACGGCATTGTGCCGGGACTTTCGTGTGCGCCGATGGGCAAGATCCGGATGGATGTCATGTTTGGCAGCCGGGATAACTGCAGGGTGGAAAACCTCATGTTCGAGGTGGTTGATCTGGAGAGCCCCTACCATGCTTTGCTGGGTAGGCCGGCACTGGCAAAGTTCATGGCCTCTACGCATGTTGCGTATCTGAAGATGAAGATGCCGGGGCCCGGGGGATACCATCATTGGTGATTACAAGCGTTCGATGGCATGTGCACGCCGGTCTAATCTGGCCGAGACTCTGATCATTGCAGGAGGAAAAGAGGCTCAAGCGAGCAGTGGAGATTGCTGAGACGGTCGTGGCCGGCAAATCTATGCCGGGCATGCAAATCCCGGTGGCAGTGCTTCTTTTCAAGTGGCAAGGAAGTCAAAAAGGTGCCTCTGGATGAAGCTTTCCCGGAGCGCCATGCCCTGGTTGGGGCAAGTTTGGATCCCAAATAGGAAAGCGAGCTCATCAGCTTCCTCCGTGAGAATCGGGATATCTTTGCATGGTCTACTTCGGACTTGCAAGGTGTGCCGAGGGAGCTGGCTGAGCACGCATTGCATGTGAGACCGGATGCTAAGCCGGTGAAGCAGCCGCTCCGGCGGAATGCCGGCGATAGAAGGAAAGCCATATGGGGAAGTGGCCAGGCTCTTAGCCTCTGGCTTTATCAAGAAGTACTTCATCCGGATTGGGTGTCTAATCCGGTTTTGGTGGAAAAGAAGAAGAGAGGCCCGCCATAGTGAAAGTATGGCGGATGTGTGTTGATTACACCAACTTGAATAAGGCATGTCCTAAAGATCCATTCCCGCTCCCTCGGATCGATCAAGTGATTGATTCCACAGCGGATGTGAACTGTTATCATTTGTAGATGCCTATTCTGGTTTCCACCAGATCCCTTTGTATGAGCCGGATCAAATAAAGACATCCTTTATTACCCCGTACGGGGCTTATTGCTATCTCACTATGCCGTTCGGTTTAAGAAATGCCGGCGCAACTTACCAAAGGTGTATGCAAAAGTGTTTGCACGATCAGATAGATAAAAATGTGCAGGTATATGTCGACGATATCGTCATAAAAACCAAGGAGAGTAAGACTCTCATAGATGATCTCCGGGAAGAACCTTTGGGAACCTAAGGAGGTTCCGGATGAAGTTGAATCCGGCTAAATGTACCTTTGGTGTGCCGGCGGGCAAGTTGCTCGGCTTCCTTGTCTCCAGCCGGGGTATTGAGGTGAATCCCGGCAAGATTCGTGCCATAGAAAGGATGAAGCCGCCGACAGATTTGAGGGAAGTACAGAAGTTCACAGGGTGCCTTGCATCCCTGAGCCGTTTCATAAGCCGGCTTGGAGAGAAAGCTTTGCCATTATATCAGCTGATGAAGAAGTCCGACACATTTGTCTGAACAACGCAAGTAGATGCAGCTTTCAAGGAATTGAAGCAGATGTTGTCAACAGCGCCGGTATTAGCGTCTCCGATGCCCCGTGACCCGATGCTGCTCTATATAGCGGCAACCAATCGAGTTGTCAGTGCTGTGGTGGTGGTAGAGCGAGAGGAAGGAGGCAAAACCGTGCAGCGGCCGGTATATTATCTGAGTGAAGTCCTCTCCACCTCAAAGCAAAACTACCCCCACTATCAGAAGATGACTTATGGTGTCTATATGGCGGCCAAGAAGCTCAAGCATTACTTCCAAGAGCATTCAATCCGGGTAGTGGCCGAGGCCCCTATCTCGGAGATCATAAGTAACAAAGATGCCAGTGGCAGAATTGCAAAGTGGGCAATAGAGCTTTCACCATATACACCTCAATATGATAAGAGGGATACAATCAAGTCCCAGGTGTTGGCTGATTTCTTTATTGACTGGGCCGAGATACAATATGAGCCACCATTGCCAGATGCGAATTATTGAGGATGCATTTCGATGGGTCCAAGACAATCCATGGCTTGGGTGCCGGCATAGTTCTCAGTTCACCAAAGAATGACCAATTGAGATATGTCCTGCAGATTCATTTTGCAGCATCAAATAATGTGGCGGAATATGAGGCACTCGTGCATGGCCTGAAGGTGTCTAAGGACATAGGAATTCGCCGGATTATGTGTTTCGGTGATTCTGACTTGGTGATTCAGCAATGTTCCGGCATATGGGACGCGCATGATGCTAACATGGCATCCTACCGTTTCCTGGTGCAGCAGTTAAGTGGTTACTTTGAAGGTTGTGAGTTCCGACATGTTCTTCGGGCTCAGAACGACGCAGCCGATGCGTTGTCCAAGTTGGGATCTTCCAGAGATTCAATCCCGCCCGGCATTTCGTTGGAGCATCTGAGGAAGCCATCGATCAAACCCTCGCCCGAGTCATCTTCCATTTATGTCCCGCCAGGTCCAGAGGAAGCAGTTCCGATGGAGATAGATGCCGGAGCTAGGTCAGATAACCCGGGGACTGATTCCTTAGCCCCGGGGACTGGGCCGACATATGCGGTGAATGCAGTATTCCGGAGCAGAGCTAAGGGCAAGGGTAAAATGTACCAAGAGGTTGTGCCGGTATACCCAGGGACTGCTCCGGCATACCCGGGGACTAATCCCACAGTCCCGGGGACTTCGCAGCCCATGGAGATCGATTATGTGTCGGTCGAAATGATGGAGATAGATCAGGCAGTGTTCACTGTCAGGGAAGTGCCCTCATGGGCACGTCCTATTATGAATTTCTTGGTGGATGGTCAAGTGCCAGCGGATGAAGCCGAGGCACGCCGGATTGCAAGGAGATCCAAAGGGTATACCATCATAAACAAAGAAATATACAAGAGAAGTGTCACCGGAGTATTGCAGAGATGTGTCGAATATGCAGAAGGTCTGGAGATGCTCCGGGAAATTCATCAGGGGGAGTGTGGTCACCATGCTTCGTCCAGGGCATTGGTGGCAAAGGTATTCCGGCATGGCTTTTATTGGCCGACGGCACTGCAAGAGGCAGAAGATTTGGTCCGGAAATGCAATGGGTGTCAAAGGTATGCCCACCAGATTCATCAGCCGGCGTCTGCCTTGAAAACTATCCCAATAACCTGGCCCTTCGCTGTTTGGGGCCTGGATATGGTCGGGGCTTTTAAGCCGGCCAGAGGAAAGATGACCCATATCCTGGTCATGGTGGACAAGTTCACCAAATGGATTGAAGTAAAGCCCATAAGCAAGTGTGATGGTCACACAGCAGTGAAATTCTTGAAAGATATAATCTTGAGATATGGTGTTCCCCATGGCATCATCACTGACAATGGGTCAAACTTTGCCCAAGGGCCATTTGCTAGATTTTGTGAGGAGGTGGGAATCCGGCTG
This sequence comes from Dactylis glomerata, assembly GCA_007115705.1. Taxonomy (NCBI): domain Eukaryota; kingdom Viridiplantae; phylum Streptophyta; class Magnoliopsida; order Poales; family Poaceae; genus Dactylis; species Dactylis glomerata. The sequence continues at coordinate 8,334 of QXEO01001359.1, forward strand.
GACATTGCGTTGGTCGCTCACCCTTGTACCAATGGCCAAGTAGAAAGGTCAAATGGTCTAGTGTTATCCGGCATAAAACCCCGGCTGATAGAGCCACTAGAGAAAACTCCGGGATGTTGGCTAGATGAGTTGCCGGCAGTGCTTTGGAGTTTGAGGACAACTCCAAATAGGTCAACAGGCTACACACCATTTTTCCTGGTGTATGGAGCAGAAGCTGTGCTTCCAACAGATGTAATACATGATGCACCAAGAGTAGTGCTATATACTGAGGAAGAGGCTAAAGAAGCCAGGGAAAATGATGTGGATCTGCTAGAGGAAGCAAGAGAAATAACTCTGTCAAGAACAGCAGTATATCAGCAGAACCTAAGATGCTATCATGCGTAGAAGGTAAATCCAAGGAGATTTCAAGAGGGAGATCTAGTACTCCGGCTAAAGCAAGGAACAGAAGGCCGGCATAAGTTAACTCCTCCATGGGAGGGGCCATTCATTGTGAGCAGAGCTCTGCACAATGATGCCTACTATCTTATAGATGCGCAGGACCCCAAGAAGGATAAGGCGGACAGGTCCAGAGAAGAAACCAAGAGGCCATGGAACATAGCTCTACTCCGCCCCTTTTACTCCTGAGCGACACAATGTATGTATTTCCATATTTTGCTTTGAGTGCCGGCGCGTAATGCCGGCACAAGACTAGTGAATGAAATGCTGGCATCCCAAAGAAGCCGGGTCACTGCCTCCGAGATATATTTGTTGTTTATTGTTATATGCCGGCTGGCTTGATTCGAATGTTTCCTATGTCGGCCTAGTAATGTGTCGGCACCAAAGGCTACTCTTCGACTTAGCTGCTGTCCGAAACCCGGCTTCATGGCTAGCAAGAGTAGATGCCGGAGATTGTCTACACATGGAAAACGGCTAAGGAAATGTAAAGCAAGCGAACCGACATTTTTGTTAAAGCTAAAGTTGAAATTGGAAGTGTCGGATGATTTGAAGTCTAAGTTTCAAAGTTAAAGTACTGTATGTTCAATGAAGCAACCTTGAGACTCAGATGTCGAAAGCCAAATAAGGTAGACAAGTAGCCAAGGTTGTGAAGTTGGGGAAACAGGAAAACAAACTCGGTGACTTAGCCAAAGATGATCCGGCGTTAATAACAAGCAAACCGAGATAAAAATTGTTCAGGTAGCAAACCAAAGGAAATTAAACGTATATCTTACAACTGCACCTGGCATACCGGGGATCTGATAAAACTTAAAAGTTTTTGTGCTACAAAGTCAAGGAGCAGCGGCAGAAGCAGAGCCGCCGGCTGGAGGAGCTGTAGCGGTGGAAATGTCGGCCTCAGGAGTGCCGGATCCAGCGGAGGGAATGGAGCCATCACCTCCGCCCGGGACAGACGCCTGTTCCGGAGCATCAGTGTCGGCCTCTTCGGTTTCCCCTTCATCTTGGCTGGAGTCCGAGCCCTCAGCATCAGCAGCTTCGGTGGCGGCATCTTCCGCTGTCTTCTCCGGCTCGCGGATGTCTCGGACAAAGACATCGGTGTCGGCATAGTCCACATAGCTGTGGGCCAATTCCCGCCGACGACGGATGTGTTCCGGATCCGTGGTCCAGATAGACCCTTCGCGCACAGTGCGCAAAGTCTCCAGGTCTGCTTTCTCATACCAGGAGAGGAAGTAGCTGAGAGCTTCATCAGCTCCTACCCTCGCGCCGGAATCCCGCCACTCCCGGAGGCGAACCTTGGCAAGCTGCAGATCGTTGCCGAGATCAGCAGGATCAGTGGGCGTCCTTTGTCCCGGCCAGAGGGCAGAGAATGCCTCCTGGGCGCCATAAAAGAGTTCTTCGGTATAGAGGGTCATGGCGTTCTTCCGGGATTGCAGAGCCAGCTGCTGCTCCGACATGTCCCAGTTGGCCGAGTCAACCGGAACACCCCGGCTCTCTCGATCCAACTGCAGAGCCCTCTCAACGTCTTCGACGGAAGCGGGGAACATGTCTGGGAAATAGAAATAAGGATTAGCAAAAGGAAAATATGTCGGCATAAGGGTATGTCGGAAGAGAGCATGATGTGTAGGGCAGGATAAGGAAAAACGATTTGAAGCTTACTGGCAAGGTTGGCATTAAGCTGGGCGACTGTAACCTCCCATTTGGTCGCCTGCTCCTTCAGGCTGGACAGTTCGGCATGGGCAGTGGAGGCATCAGTCTCGGAGGCAACGAGCAAGTCCTGGGTTTTCTTCAGTTGGCCCTCCCTCTGCTCCTTCTCCTCTAGAAGCTCGGCAATCCGGCCCTTCAGCTGCTCAACCTCGGCCTTGTGACCGGCATCCCGGTCGTCCAGTTGCTTGGCCACATCCACTGAGGACACACAGTCCTGGTGGCGTGCCTCCAGTGCAGCTTTCTCGTCTGAAAAGATTTGAAGTCAAAACAAGGATTTGAAGAAAGAAAACAGTGAAAAGATTAAAGGACTTGAATTACAGAAGGATTAGTTGAAGATTAAGAGGATCCGGCATACCTGTCAGCTCCTTCACTCTCTTGACAAGCTTGGTGACTTGGGCTTCGGCACCAGCTGCGGAATGACGGAAAAAGGTTATGTGTCGGCATATTAAGATGTGCCGGCAAAGAGGAGGAAGGGTGTCCGGCATATAGCGGTATATCGGCGAGGATTACCTTTCTTGGACAGCTCCAGCTGAAGCTTGCTATGCTCGTCGGATAACTTCCGATGCTCGCATACCAAGTCATGAAACATGTCGGCCCGGGTGTTGTTCATGCGCTGCAAAAGTGCCGGGATTTGAAATGTCAGCAGAGAAATTTGGCATGATAATTAAGTTGAAGATTCTATCAAGTGATCATTCTTTTGAAGACCCGGCACAGGTGCTGCGCACCTATCCCGGCTCTCGGTGACTAGGATTTGAAGCTCGAATCGAGCTTATATCTCGGTCAAGAGGATTTGAAAAATAATTGAGATGTGAAATTGTTAGAGACCCGGCACAGGTGAGTGCTCACCTATCCCGGCTCTCGGTGACTAGGATTTGAAGCTCGAATCGAGCTTATATCTCGGTCAAGAGGATTTGAAAAATAATTGAGATGTGAAATTGTTAGAGACCCGGCACAGGTGAGTGCTCACCTATCCCGGCTCTCGGTGACTAGGATTTGAAGCTCGGATTGAGCTCATGTGTCGGCAGATAATTCAAAAGAAGCTAACTAAAAGACTATGAGAAAATCCCGGATGTCCGTATCCCAGACAGCCGACATTTTCGGGGACTGGGGATATGTGTATAGGTAGAAAGGACTTACGTTGGTGGCATCGGCCAATCGGTGAAGTCTCTGCTGGAGGCTGAGCAGCTCGCAGGCGATCGGTAGGGGTTTCGCGGCCAGAATATCTGCTGGATTGCCAGTAGCCGCGGCTTCGGCCATCTTCTTGCTCCTGGAATCCGCTGTGTCCATGTCACCAGCGTCGTTCCACCTGACACAGTGCTCCTTGAGAGACCCGAGGCTTTGGTCACTCTTCGTCTCCAGGGGGACGCGGCCCTCAAGTTCCGGCGTGTCGAAGAAGTTGCGCCGGTAGCCAGGCCGGGTTGCTGCCCTGCCAAGATGCAGGGCCAGAGCAGAGCTGGTCCGGGGCGCTGCCTTAGAAGGAGCAGTGGCGGCGGATGGAGTGCCGGACTTGGTCGGCTGAATCTTCAGTGTGCCGGGCTTGGCCGGGGCAGAGGTCTTGGCCGGCGCCGTGGTATTGGCCGGTGCAGGAGTCTTTTCAACAGAAGGAGTCTTGGGCGCGGGCTGTTCCGGCGCGGCCGGTGCATCTTGGCCAGCAGGAGCAGGATCCGGAATAGTCCGGACTTCCGGCACTAAAGGGCCTTTGCCCTTGATGTCTGTGCCGGCGCTCTTGTTGCTTGCGCCGGCATCTTCAGTTGTGCCGGCGTCGCTGGTGGGCGCGCTGGAGTCTGGTGCTTCTTGGTGGGCTCCTGTGTCCATGTGGACATCAGGAGCCGAGGGTTCCTGTTGAGCCCCCGAGTCCATGTGGACGTCGGGGGCAGAGATATCTTGTTCCGACGGAGGAACGTCCTTCGCCGGGGAGGTGGTCTTCTCAGGCGCAGGCGAAGATGCCGGCGCCGGGGAGGTCGTGTGACTTGCCGAGGGTATGTCGGAGGTGGTAGTTTCTGCCAGCTTAGTGATCTTGGGGCCGCCACTCGAGCCAGAAGCTTGTTCCGGCGCAAGAGGAGCCCTGAAAGAGAGAAAACACCAAGTTAGTAATCAGGGCAAGAGATATGTCGGAAATGAAACAAGGAGAAGGAACTTACCCCGCGGCGACAGGTCTCTGTTTCTTCAGTATGGGCACGCCAACCTTCTGCCTCTTCTGTTGCTGAGGAGTGTCGGGCTGGGGCTTCACACCTCGCTTCCGGCCGAAACGACCGCCGGTGGAAGGAGGTCCCTGGTTCAGAGGAGCGGCGTCGACAACCATGTCGTCCGGGATAGCTGAGGACGGCATTGGAAAGGCGTAAGCAATAGATGGTTCTGGAAAGGCATATGCAAGTGGCATCGGGTCATAGTACATCAGGATCTCCTCATCAGAATCAATCTCACTCCGGTCTTGAGTATAATGCCGGGATGAAGAGGCCTTACCCGCGGCAGCTGCAGCACGGGTGTTCCGGGGTAACTTGTCCCAGTGATCCGGATCTTCAACATCCGCAATAGTGCGGTCCGCCGCGATCTTGATACGGGAGTTCTCCATGGCTTGGAAGCTGAATTTCTGTATAAAAACAAAGTCAAATGATCAAACAAGGGAATATGGCGGCAAGTAGCAATATCTCGGGCCAAACAGGATATGTGTCGGTAAATAGACATGTGTCGGCTTAAGTATCTATGTGCCGGACATAGAGTTTATATATCGGACAAGAGGGTTTACCGTTGGGGCGGGCCTATCCCGGCTGTATGGTTCTAGCCCCCAGGCAAAAGTGGCCTGAGAGGACTTGCAGACGTCCTTGATCCGCCGCAGAATGTCGGCCGGAGTCAGCTCGTGTGTGGAATCCCGGGTGGGGTCCATGGGCCCGCTCATCTGGCAGATCTTGTGCGACCGGCGCTGCAGAGGGGAGACGCGCCGGCTGATGAAGCATGCCACGAGATCGTTAGGAGTAAGGCCGGCATCCCGGAGCTCGCCCTTAACCCGGTGGAGCGCGTTCACCGGCAGCACCGAATTCTTCGGGTTATAGGTCCAATTCTTCATGGCCGAGGGTGGCTCGTCCACGAATGGCGGTAGGTTGAGCAGATCCGTGTCGGTGGTGTTCTTGACGTAGAAGAAGCTTTTCTGCCACTTCTTGCAAGATTCCAGGAGTTCCACCTTGGGGAAGTCCGAGCCCTTCCGGGACATGATGGTGGCCACGCCACAGAGGGTCATGGGGTGGTCCTTCTTTTCCTGGGCCGTCTCCGGCGGGTCGTCCTTGCTCCGGGGCGGCTCCTGGACGACTTGTTTCCGGAGCTGAAAGTATTTCGCCCAGCCTTGGGTAAGGGGCTCTATGCCGGCATAGCCTTCGCAAAAGGCAGCAAAGGCGGAGAGGATCATCACGGCATTGGCCGGGATGTGATGAGGTTGTAGATCATAGGTGTTGAGGAAGTCCCGGAAGAAGTCCGATGCCGGCAGCCCGAAGCCCCGCTCGAATTGGGCGATGAAGACAACGCGTTCGCCGGGTTCGGGTGCCGGCACAGTCTCTCCCACCGGTAGCCGGCATGCTACGCCCTCCGGCACTCTCCTGGTTGAGGTGACCCAGGATATGTCGGCCGGGGTAACCTCCGACCCCTCCCAGCCGGAGCGTCCTTGGACCCGGGCCGAGGTATCTTCCTCCGAGGCCGAGGTACCTATCATGCTCGATGAAGCCATCGGGATGGCCGGTACAAGGCGTGATAGCCGGAGTCCCGTGATGTTATTCCTATCAAGGCCGGAGAAAAGAGGGAGGTTAGTCTCTCCGGCATACCGCTCTCACCAATGTTAGCAGAAATAGAAGATCTATCGAGGCAGTTAAAACAAGAAACAAACAAGGGTAAAACTTCTAAGGAAGAACACCTGCGAGCGTTGCTAGCAATGCTAGTCGAATCAAAGGGGAAAACAAGCGCTGAAACTGCAGCAGATCTATGCAAGTGTGGCTACCGATGCGAAGTTATGAAAAAGCATGAAAGAGGAAGAACCGAGGGAGACCTCACCGGAGCTTGGCCGGCGGCAATGGAGCGATGGCGAGCGTGCAGGAGAAGTTCCAATCTCCCAGCAATGTCGCGGAGGAAAGATGCGGCGGCGGCGGCGTCGTCGACGGAGGTGTCGGGCGTTGCCGAGCGTCGGTGTCGGCGGGGAGCAGGTCGACGGCAGCGGCGATGCTGTTCCTCTGTTCTTCGGTCCGGCGGTGAAGCGCAGGAGGCAGAGGAGCAGCGGAGGAAGACGATGGTGTGGGGTAAAAAGAGAAGTTTACCCCCGCCGCCCTATTTATATGCCTGCCAGGTAAGGGTCGTGGGGATGGTAGTGCTCCACTCCCCCGACCGTTTCTGCGGTGAGGCGCCATGTGGCGGCACGGAGTGGGGCGGCGGCTATTGTAACCGTGCCATGACGCAATGATGGCAAGGAGTAACTGCGCTGTGAACCGTCACATCGTGTGACCGTTCGAGGTGGCAGGGCAGTTGCAAGTTTCGATGCAAACAGTCAGGCGTGGCTTCTCGAGGAAGACTCGTCTATATGTCGGAATAACTGCCCGATGTATATGTTCCGTCCAGAATACCCTCGGGACTGGCCGGAATAACATTTGGAGAAGGAACAGTGGCCGGGATATGTGCGGATGTCCCGGCATATAATCCGATCGTCGGGATATACTGGAGAACCGGAGTATAATGAAAAGAAGATATGTTGAACCTGTCAAGGCTCCACAGTTATGACTGGGGAACCTCGGCAGCTTCGGGGACTAGTGTCGGGGGGATGACCCCCGGTAGGGTCAAGAGGCTAGAAAGATACAAGGACTATGATTGGCTTTATGCCGGTTGACCAAGAAAGGGTCTGGCCGGGGTATAAGGGCATAGGCTGGGCCGGGGTATATGCATATCCTGGCTGATACTTGGATATGCCGGATTAACCGGAATACTGACTGAGGAGTGCTAGCATATACTCAGATATGCCGGCCTATCTATTTTGATGTGTTGTGCAGGAACAGGGAGGCCGGATTACCCGACCTTCATGGGTCGTTGGTCCGGCATATGTGTCCAGGGTATGGCCAACGACCGTATCCGGGATACAGAAGTCAGCTAAGATGTCGTGTCCCTACAATCAAGGAAGAAAACATCCAAGCATGGTAGCAGAGTGTGGTGGCAGGGTACACAGTGCTGGTCTACCTACCCTCACTGTGTACAAGTACAGAGCTTACCTCACAAAGGTAAGGTCACAGTTCAAGAGGTACAAGGTACAGGGATATGAAGTCCCATCGAGAGCAATCAGGGAGGAAGTCAAGGGTCGTTGCCTTCGTCAGCAAGTCCTATTTGGAGTGTAGCCCGTGTCTTCTGGTCTCTAATGACCGTTGTAACCCTGGCCACCACTATATAAGGTGGCATAGGGAGCCCTAGCAAAGGGTTGGTCACTCTGTGTTCCTACACTTAGCAGTTATTCTTCCTTCTCTAGCAGAGAGCTAGGAAGCACCATTGTTGTGTACTCCATCGATCCAAATATACAACCAGTAGAGCGCAGGAGTAGGGGTGTTATCTCCTTACGAGAGCCCCGAACCTGGGTAGATCTGTGTTCCTTTCTGTCGTGCTTGATAGCTCGTTCCCCTCTCCCGAATCCTCCAGCATCTAGTTCAGCCCCCATTTAAGCCATCCTATGGCATATGTTGTTTCACCACGACGACAGCAGTCATGGGCAAGCTTTCAACATTGCACTTCTCTTTTGAGTTGATATCGTGATCTTTTGTTTATGGATGCCCGCGGTGTGAAATGAATTGGGAATCTTGCGGGGATCATGGAGTTTGTATATGTGTTAGGGAAACGCCTGGGCCGCCAATCTAAGCCATGCATAATTCATGGTGGAAATTTGCAGCATACCCATAGTGGACATTCGACGACGCATCTCAAAATAAAAAGCTAAACAAATGGTAAATAAAAGAGATGTCGAGGTGTTCATTGTTTGCTTGTCCTGTCATTTTGATGTGGGCTTGTTCCATGTCATCGGGCATGGAGGTACCCCGTTGGCGGTTCTCGATGATACGCATATATTTACAATGACAAGAGCCTTGCTTGGGACTCTAAGTAAAGTAGCATGAGGTTTGGGTAATCGTATTCACGGGACACGAGGTTTTCAACTTATGATTTGTCAAGCATATGCATCATAATTGTTCTCGCATTAACTTTAACCATTCAAGATGCTTATGATGGGGGCAATGAGAGCTCAAAGCCGGTAAGTAACATAATTTTTGAAGGTTATAAAACTTGCAATCACTGCTTCCCTCTGCGAAGGGCCTTTCTTTTACTTTTATGTTGAGTCACCACCTTCTATCTTTATGCACCATTAAGAGAGCATAGTTGTCATTCTTAGTATAATGTGCATTGTCCCAAAGTTTTCATTGATTGATTCATATTGTTGGTTTCACTTGTTCTCAAATTATTTGTATCTAGTCGCCCTCTTAAACTTGAAGGTGTCCTATGCATTTATGTTTTGCTCTCTATTAAGGACAAGCTGAAAACTATTTGTATGTTTTTCCTTATGATTTGAACACACGTTTGACTTTCATTGTTTCATTTTCATGATCTTTTGTTTGTGTTCATTTTCATGTTTATAACATGGTTGCTAAGTTTTTATTGTCAAGATTATATCTTTCATGCCCATGTTTTAAGTTCTTATGATCCCAGCTCACAATGCTTACATATATGATCAAGATTGTGTAGGTGCATGTCACCTCAAAAATTATTTCTTTTGTTATCACTTACCTACTCGAGGACGAGCAGGAGTTAAGCTTGGGGATGCTGATACGTCTCCGACGTATCTATAATTTTTGATGCTCCATGATTGTTTTTACACCATTTGCCTAATGTTTCATTACACTTCGTGGCACTTTTATGCATTTTCCGGAACTAACCAATTAACAACTCACCACAGTGCCAGTTCCCTATTTTCTGCTGTTTTTGTATTTCAGAAAAGCTACACAGGAAATATTCTCGGAATTGGACGAAACAAGTTCCTGAAGTCTTATTTTTCCCGGAAGCTTCTAGAGGTCCGAAGAGGAGACGGAGAGGGGCCACAGGCCACCCTCACACCAGGGCGGCGTGGCCTGGCCCCTGGCCGCGCCCCCTATGTGTGAGGACACCTCGGTCCACTTCTGACGATGCCCCTTCGCCTATAAAGACCCCCCGACGAGAAAAACCTAAGTACCCGATCAATTTTTTAGAAACACATCGCGATCCGCCGCTGTCGTCGACCCGAGATTGGGAGGGTCCAGAAGTTCTTCCCGGCACCCTGCCGGAGAGGGGAATCGCCACCGGAGGTCTTCTTCATCGACATGCTTGCCTCCAGAATGATGAGTGAGTAGTCTACCTTGGACTATGGGTCCATACCAGTAGCTAGATGGTTGTCTCCTCCACCATGTGCTTCATGTTTAGATCTCATGAGCTGCCCTACATGATTAAGATCACCGTTATGTAATTCTACATGTTTGGTTTGTTGGGATCCGATGAATATTGGTGTTATGATTGAGTTGCTATACTGAATTATATCTTATATTATCTCTATGATGTTTATGATCTTGCATGCTCTCCGTTGTTAGTAGCTATCTTGGCCAAGTAGGTGCTAGTGACTCCAAGAGGGGGTATTTATGCTCGATAGTGGGTTCATGCCTCTATTTAACCTGGGGGAGTGACAGAAACCTCTAAGGCTGTAGATGTGCTATTGCTACTAGGGAGAAAACAACATTCATATGCTCGAGGGCATATGCTTTGTTTACATTACACACTTTGCTTAATGCAATTATCTATTGTTCGCAACTTAATACTCATGGGGTGTTCGGACGATATCCCTATGAGTGGATTATTAGTCATAGATGCAGTTGGATGGCGGTCTATGTATTTTGTTGTAATGCCCAGAGTAAATCGCATAGTGATCTTCTTGACATATCACGCTATCTTTATTCTATCAATTGCCCAACTGTAATTTGTTTACCCAGCATGTGTTATTTATCTTATGGAGAGACACCACTAGTGAACTGTGGACCCCGGTCCTATTTCCATCATATTGCTATCACCTGTTTACTTTACTTGCACTGTTTACTTTACTCGCATACTTTCACTGTTTTCCACTCGATACGCTCATACCCTTTGTTTCAAGCAAACCGGTGAGATTGACAACCTCATCGCAAGTTGGGAACAAAGTACTTGGTTGTGTGTGTGCAGGCTCCACGTTGCTGCTTGCAAAGCAAAGCTTGGACGAGGTGCCCTATAAATTGTCCGGAGCTATCACGAAGCTTGCAAGCATCACCTTCAGTCGTATTGTCTGCTCTTCTCCTGAACGATTAAACCTTGGTTTCTAACTGAGGGAAAAGACTTGCTGCTGTGTTCATCATACTTTCCACTTGGAGTTTCCCAACTGTCTGGCCATAATCATCATCAACTACACGCCAGCCATCAGATAACAAAAGAAATAATTTTTTAGGTGACATGCACCTACACAATCTTGACCAACTATGTAAGCGTTGTGCGCTGGGATCAAAAGAACTTAAAACATGGGCATGAAAGATATAGTCTTGATAGAAGAAACTTAGCAACCATGTTATAACATGAAAAAGAACACAAATGAAAGATCATGAAAATGAAACAATGAAAGTCAAACGTGTGTTCAAATCATAAGGAAAAACATACAAACGGTTTTCAGCTTGTGCTTCATGAGAGAGCAAAACATAAATGCATAGGACACCTTCAAGTTTAAGAGGGCGACTAGATACAAATAATTTAAGAACAAGTGAAACCAACAATATGAATCAATCAATGAAAACTTTGGGACAATGCACATTATACTCAGAATGACAACTATGCTGTCTTAGACAGTGCATAAAGGTAGAAGGTGGAGACTCAACATAAAAGTAAAAGAAAGGCCCTTCGCGGAGGGAAGCAGTGATTGCAAGTTTTATAAACCTTCAAAAATTATGGTACTTACTGGCTTTGAGCTCTCATTGCCCCTATCATAGGCATCTTGAATGGTTAAAGTTAATGCGAAATCACTTATGGTGCATATTCTTGACAAATCATAAGTTGAAAACCTCGTGTCCCGTGAAATACGAATACCGAAACCTCATGCTACTCGACTTAGAGTCCCAAGCAAGCTCTTGTCATTGTAAATATATGTGTATCATCGAGAACCGCCAATGGGGTACCTCCGTGCCCGATGACATGGAACAAGCCCACATCAAAATGACAGGACAAACAGATAATGAACACCTCGGCATCTCTTTTATTTACCATTGGTATAGCTTTTTATTGTGAGATGCCTCGTCGAATGTTCACTATGGGCATGCTATAAATTTCCACCATGAATTATGCATGGCTTAGATTAGCGGCCTAGGTGTTTCCCTAACACATATAAAAACTCCATGATCCCACAAGATTCCCAACTTATTTCACATCGCGAGTATCCATAAACAAAAGATCATGATATCAACTCAAATGAAAGAAAGTGCAATGTTGAAAGCTTGCGCCATGACAACATGGCTGGGCTAATTTCCAACTTACAACTTGCAAGCATAACAACTCAACATAAGAGAGCCAGAATGTCAAAATTTTAAATCAAAAAATTAAAGTGTGCCATCAGGTTCGTGAGAGCTTTACTGACCAATTTTCGCATAACACCAAAAAGATTTTAATTTGAAGGATAGATAAAAGCAAGTCAAATGTACTTTGGAATAGAAAATTGCTAATAGGTATGTATGGTGGACACTTTGGAACAACTTGGTTTTTAGGAGTTGGATGCACGAGTAGAGCTCATACTCAGTACAAAATGAGTTCTAGCAAAAGACTGGGAGCGACCAACTAAGAGAGCAATAACGGCCATAATCATGCATAGCGACAAAGCGACATTAAAAGAAGCATAAGATGGCATCAAAAGTCAAAAACTAAATGATCATAGAGACAATGGCGACTTTGTATGAGTCTAGAATGTGTGATCATGCGCCAAGTCAACCCAAATAAAGCGTCAAAGGAGAAAACCAAAATAATGCTTCCAAATAATTAAAACAACGCATGATTTTTTCAAAGGCTCATTAAGCAATCTCAGTCATTTGAGACAAGTCATAGTACAGCAAAACCACTAAGCATGCTATCAAAAAGACATTAAGCACGACATGCAAAAGCCTAGGCCGCAGTCTACACAAGCTCCTTCTTGTACCACTTTTTTGCATAAAGCTTTTTCTCTTTTCCAAAACCATTCGAACTTTTTATAAACAACTCTTTTGATGAAAACCAACATGGACCAGAGGTCAAAATACACCTTGATAAAAAGATATAATAAGATCTCAACACAAATCAAGGTAAAAAACGAAAGCTAAATGCAGTTCTAGAAAAAAGAAGAACACTCGTTGAAACGATAAGAGTGAAAAACGGAGTGTTCTTGGCAAATGAAAAGCAAGGCAACTTCTCCAAAAGGAATTTGTTGGGGTCCAACCATTTATTGCAGCAAACAAAACTGAAAACTAAAAACAACTGACGCTCCAAGAAAAACGCATAGTGCATGAATCAATAAAAATATAGTGTGTTGAAAGGTGACCTGATTTTTGCCGATGAAGAAGGGGTGCCTCGGGGGCATCCCCAAGCTTTGACGCTTTTACTTCTTGGATATTTATTGGGGTGATATGGGCATCCCCAAGCTTGAGCTTTTTCCATTCTTCAACTCATCTCATCATTCTCCAATCCCTACACTTGAAAACTTCCTTCATACAAAACTAAACACAAATTTATTAGCAACATTAGTGTAAGCATAATATTGAATCAACCCCTTTTTGCTTCAGGTTTCAACTCAAAACCACCACATATAAAGCATATATTACTGTAGAAACTTCCCCAAAAGTTCCATGATCAAAAGAACTCAAAAAGAAAGCGATCGAGCGGCAAACACAAATATTGGCAGAAATCTGTCAAAACAGAACAGCTGACAAAGGTCAAATTTTTAGAGGATTTTCTGTTGCTCAAATCAAAAAGTGTTCAACTAATGAAAGTTTGGATATAACCTGGGGCATATGCACAAGAAATCGCAGGTCCAAAAGATTTACAGAGAATTTTCACGAATTTTTACGGTGCAGCACCGAAAACTGTTTCAGGACAGCAACATCCCCAAATCTTACCTCACTCAAATTAGAGGCTTCTTTTGGCACAAAAACGAAATAAAAAGGATAAGGAGCGGTTATTACAGTAGTAATAACTTCCAAGACTCAAATAAAAGAAAAAGAACTGAAAGTAAAAATATTGGGTTATCTCCCAAGAGTGCTTTTCTTTAATGCCTTTGAGCTAGGCGCAGAAAGTGTGAATCAAGTAATATCAAGAGAGGCATTAAGATCAACTGTTTGCTCAAGATCACCACTTGCCATGCTAGGCACTTTAGAGGTTCCCGAAGATGATTCAACCTGCAAGTCACTCTTAGTTGAACTAAAAGTCTTACCAATCTTAAAAACATGCTGCGGTTTAGGCACAGACACCTTGGGAACATACATAAATTTTTACTCTTTTCCAACAAAAGCTTTCTCCTTCTTAAACTTAAGAGAAGAGAAAATTGAACTTAAAGTTTCCATGGATTCCTCTAGTTTCCCAATCCTAAGATTTTGACTATCAAGAGTAGTGCTAGCTTCTAAAATGGTGATTCTCATACCAATATTTTCTATCGCTTCATTAAATCGGCTAGCATTATCATGGATATTTGGCAAACTTTTTCTAAAGAGCCTAGTTTTTCTATAACTTCCTCCAAAGTGATCTCAGTTTTAACAACATGAATAGGTGGTACTCCCACTAAACTTTCTATTAAAGTACATGCTTCAAGAGCGGGAGTACCTAGAAAATTACCTCCTGCAAGAGTATCAAGAACGTACCTATACCAACTAGTTATGCCAACAAAAAAATTTCTAAGGAGGATCACGGTAGAATGCTTCTTTGTACACCTATGATGAGAATTGCTAATACGGTACCAAGCATCTTTCAAGCTCTCTCCCCCTTGTTGCTTAAAAGTATGAACTTCAACTTCAGGATTACTCATTCTAGCAAAACTAAAAGCAGACAAGTAAAAACAACTAAAAAGGAAACTAATTTTTGTGTGTTTTTGATAAAACGATGCAAGTAAAAATAAAGTAAAGCAAAACTTAAAACAAAGTAAAGGATGTGCGTGCAAAACTCCCCTTCCAGAAGTCTTCTTTTTCCCCGGCAATGGCGCGGTGATGATAGTGCAAGAAAACTTGTTGGCGTGTAGTTGATGAAATAAATGACCGGCCAGTTAGAAACCCCAAGAGAAGGTTTTGATGAATATAGCAGCAAGTTTTCCCTCAGTTATGAAACCAAGGTTATCAATCCAGTAGGAAAAAGGCAAACGACTAATGGTGATGCCCGCTAGCTGCGTGACACTCCAACAAGGGCGTCGTTAGCGATAACTTGTTAGCGCGTCTTCAACCAGTAGCAACGTGGAACCTGCACACAACACAACCAAATACTTTGTTCCCAACTTACGATGAGGTTGTCAATCTCACCGGTTTGCTTGAAACAAAGGGATGAGCGTATCCAGTGGAAAACAATAGTAATATGCGAGTAAAGTAAATAGGTGATAGCAATATAAAGGAAATAGGACCGGGGTCCACAGTTAACTAGTGGTGTCTCTCTATAAGATAAAATAACACATGCTGGGTAAACAAATTACAGTTGGGCAATTGATAGAATAAAGACAACGTGCATATGTCGACAGGATCACTATGAGATTTACTCTGGGCATTACAACAAGATACATAGACCGTCATCCAACTGCATCTATGACTAATAATCCACTTGTGGCGAATCAATCCGAGAACTCCACAAGTATTAAGTTGCGAACAATAGATAACTGCATTAAGCAAAGTGTGTAATGTAAACAAACCATATGCCCTTGAGCATATGAATGTTGTTTTCTCCCTAATGGCAACAGCACATCTACAACCTTAGAGGTTTCTGTCACTCCCCTAGATTAAATAGAGGCATGAATCCACTATCGAGCATAAATACCCCCTCTTGGAGTCACTAGCAACTACTCGGCCAAGATAGCTACTAACAACGGAGAGCATGCAAGATCAAAAACAACATAGAGATAACATAAGATAATATTCAGCACATCAACTCAATCATAACACCAATATTCATCGGATCCCAACGAACACAACATGTAGAATTACATAACGGTAGTCTCGATCATGTAAAGCAGCTCACAAGACCTAAATATGAAGCACATGGTGGAGAAGACAACCATCTAGCTACTGCTATGGACCCATAGTCCAAGGTAGACTACTCACTCATCGCGCCGGAGGCAAGTATGGCGATGAAGAAGACCTCCGGTGGCGATTCCCCTCTCCGGTAGGGTGCCGGGAAGAGCTTCTAGACCCTCCCAATCTCGGGTTGACGGCGGCGGCGGATCGCGATGTATTCTAGAAAAGTGATCGAGTATTTAGGTTTTTCCCGTCAGGGGGTCTTTATAGGCAAAGGGGCGGCGTCAGAAGTGGACCTGGTGGGGCTCACCACAGGGGGGCGCGGGCCAGCCCTAGGCCGCGCCCCCTGGTGGTGTGGCCCACCAGTGGCTCCTCTCCGTCTCCTCTTCGGTTCTCTGGAAGCTCCGGTAAATTTCTGGACGTCTGGCTTTTGTTTCGTCCAATTCCGAGAATATTTCCTGTGTAACTTTTCTGAAACACAAAAATAGCAGAAAACAGGGAACTGGCACTGTGGCATCCCGTTAATAGGTTAGTTCTGGAAAATGCATAAAAATGCCACGAAGTGTAAGAAAACACTAAGCAAATGGTGTAAAAACAAGCATGGAGCATCAAAAATTAGGGATACGTTGGAGACGTATCAGATGCACGGGAAGTATTCCCTCTCAGTACAGATGAAGGCTAGCAAAAGACTGGGAGCGACCAACAAAGAGAGCAATAACGGCCATAATCATGCATAGCGACAAAACATTATTAACCAAAGCATAAAGTGGTATCACAAGTCAAAAACCAAATGATTATTGAGGCTTGAGGCGACTGGTGAAAGTCAAACATGGTGTAAGAGTGCGCCAAGTCAACCCAAATAAAGCATCAAAGGAGAATACCACAATAATGTGCTCCCATATAATAAAAACAACGCATGATTCTTTCAAAGGCACATTAAGCAATCTCAGTCATTTGAGACAAGTCATGCTACAGCAATAACTACTAAGCATATAATCAAAATAACATCAAGCATGACATACAAAAGTCTAAGACACAGTCTAAACAAGCTCCCATTTGTACCACTATAAGCATGAAACTATTTACTCTTTTCCAACACCAATCAACCTTTTTGAAACAACTCTTAAAGATGGAAATCAACATAGACCAGAGGTCTAAACACACCTAGCTACAAAGAACTACAATTTTTGAACAAAAATCAAGGCGACAAATGAAAGCTAAACGCAATACTAGAAAAAAAGAACACTCGTTGAACGATAGGACTGAAAACGAGAGTGTTCTTGGCAATGGGAACGAAGTGTGTATTCTCCAAAATAAATATGTTGGGGTCCAACCATTTATTGCAGCAAACAAAAAAAACTGAAAGAGAAAATAAAGACGCTCCAAGAAAAACACATAGCATATTAAGCAATAAAAATATAGTGTCTTGAAAGATGACCTGATATTTTGTTGATGAAGAAGGGGTGCCTCGGGGCATCCCCAAGCTTTGATGCTTGTACCTCTTGGATATTTCTTGGGGTGACATGGGAATCCCCAAGCTTGAGCTTTTGTCCATACTTCATCTCATCTCATCATTCTCCTTTCCCTACACTTGAAAACTTCCTTCATACAAAACTTCACACAATTCTTATTAGCAACATTAGTGTATGCAAGATAGTAAATCCACTCTTTGGTTCAGTTTCAACTCAAGTATAAAACCCATTAAAACATAAGCTACTATAGCAACTTCTCTCAAAAGTTCCGTGATCAAAAGAACTCAAAAAGAAAGAGATCAAGAGGCAAACGCAAATAGTGGCAGAAATCTGTCAAAACAGAACAGCTGGTAAAGATCGATTTTTTTGAAAATCTTCTGTTGCTCAAATCGAAAAGTGCAAAACTAATGAAAGTTAGAAAATAACCTCATGTGCACAAGAAATTGTAGATCAAAAAGACGTTTTGAGAATTTTCACGAATTTGTACGGTGCAGCGCAGAAATCTGTTTCAGGAGAACAACTTTCCCAAATCTTACCTTCCTCCAATTAGAGGTTCTTCTTGGCACAAAAATGAAATAAAAATGATAAGGAGAGGTCATTACAGTAGTAATAACTTCCAAGACTCGACAAAAATAAAGAGTATTGAAAAGAAAACATTGGGTTACCTCCCAAGAGTGCTTTTCTTTAACGCCTTTGAGCTAGGCGCAAAAAGTAGAAATCAAGGATTTTCAAATGAAGGGGCATTAAGATCAACAGCAGAAGTCTTTTCAACAAGGAATTTTATTTTATCCAAATGTGTTTTAGAAGATCCTTTATGAACACTCTTGGGTTCACTACTTTCATCAAAAGGGTTTTTAGGAACAATCCAATCAAAATTCTTTTCCAAAGCTTCATGCATTCCTACGAGTTTGAAAAGTATTGGTACTTTGATTTCTTCCTTATTTGTACCAACAACATCTACAAGTGAACCAAGCATATTAAAACGCTCAAAAACTTTCCTAGCTTCTATAACAACATCTCTAAATTCTTTACACAAAGTCTCCAGAATAAAATTTATCTTTTTAGAGTCTTCTATATCATGAAGCTTAAGAAACATTTGCTGCATAAAGGGATTAAGGTTAACAAACCTAGCCTCCAACATGTGAACTAAGTAAGCAGCAGCAAATTCATAACTAGGAGAAAGTTCAGGTAAAGATCTATCCTCAACATCTTTGTGCTTACTGACATGATTAAAGAACTCTTCAATATTATCTTTCCCAATTATAGACTACCTATTGATAGGTCTTCCAGAACGTACTTAGGGAACAACATAATGAACTAAAAGTAAAAGTAACAAAATACCAACTATTAAAGGAACTAATTTTTTAGTATTTTTGATAAAAAGATGCAAGCAAAAATAAAGTAAAGAAAGTAAGCAAAACAATAACAAAGTAAAAGATTGGAAGCGAGAGACTCCCCTTGCAGTAATCTTCTTTCTTCCCGGCAACGGCGCTAGAAAAATTCTTGTGAGCGGTGCTAGCCGCCCAGTTGAGAACCCCAAGAGGATGGTGTGATGAACATAGCGGCAAGTTGTAGCGCCCTGCCTTATCAAAAGACAGAACTCCTGTGTATCTTTGCCATTCCCTGGATCAGTAGATAGCACCACAGTACAAAATAAGTAATCATTGCAATAGCATCAATATTACAACGTAAATCCAGATTACATAGGTATTTCATCCTTATGAGTACACAGCATAAAGCATAGTAGCAATGAGCCTCCATCTTCATCAAGTGCCATAGGCAGACATGTTGGAATGTAAGCTCGAGATCCTACTCCTGGTTCCTCATTTGAAATAAAACCTGCATGTTTGAATATGCAGCCCCAGAGGGGTCAGTACAACAACATACTAGCAAATGACACATATTTGTGGCATTTGTGAAAATGACAAAACTACATGAACTTTGGCTTAGTGGATCTCAAAGGCTGATTTGCATAAAGCAAGTTTTATCCTATCTCTTTGTAAAACCTTTTTATCAAAGTTTTAATTCATAAGGGTCAAGATAACCCCCATACGCTACATACGGATCAGGTATGTAGTTCTAGGCGAAACTCAACAAAGTTTGAAGTACAGATACCATCACCCCTCAGAGTGTATGGCCCTGAGACTTCTCCTGATTGTTGCTAGTCAAGTTTTAAAGCATTCAGAAAAGATGATGAGATTCTTCCGATCATTCCATGGCTAGAGACTCAATTGTCCATTCCGAGGACTCGGCTAATCGATTAGATTTTTAACACCTTGCAAGGGTTGTGCACTTTCACCTTATCCTTCATTTTGCGCCCATACACAAAATGAAACAAGACCTTTCAGAAAAAGCATTCAACCATCTAGATCTGACCGTACCCCCTATATTATGCTACCACCTGCTGTCAGTACCCTATGGCTGAACCCTTAATCATACTCCATCAAGATAGAGCCCACAATGTCATAAGGCTGCACTGGAAGTACTTTAATCATGGAAGCCTTATTAATCTCTTGAATCCTGAGTGGCCATCCCGAGCGGCATCCTGAGCTACACATCTGTCCTAGCATGTGCCCCAGGACCCACCTACTTCACTTTCCATCACATACCACTCCACCCAGGTAGTTCATTTTAGTTGAAGTTGTTAATTTATTCACAAAACAACTTTGACAAGGTGGATATGGCATAGCATCATATTCAAGTATTTAGCATCCTATAAGGGTGGGTTCAGGGATAGCTACTCACTACTAGGATCTAGCACTTTGTAAACAGTTGAACATTCACCTATCATGTATACTACTGAAATCACTAATTCATAATAAAAATAGGTAGAAGATATGTGTGTCACTTGCCTTTTTGAAGAATACGATCTTTCACTCTTCTCTCAACTAATCTCGTAGCTCTTCACACAAGCTATAACACAGAAATAGCATAACATAAACAATCCATACAACACAATCAAACAAATCAAACAATTGAAAAGTGTTTGTTTAGCAATTTAGATTTATTGATATGTTATGATAGAAGGATTTGGCAAAGGAATTATGAATTGTGAAATATGAATTTGAGAGCTTAGTTGGGAAAAGATCAATATTGTTGGAGCGAATTGGACTAAGCAATATATAATTGATGAAGCCTTTATGCTTTACTAAAGCATGAATTGAACTTGGAATGACTCATATGAATTAGTTCACATAAGTGGCAAATAGTGCAACAACAATACTATTGAATAAGTGTGACAACAATTATTCTTAAATAGCATCTATCACACTTGGGCACTAGACTAGGTTTTAAGAATGCTTGAAGTACTCAATTTGCACCTTTTGCAAGTTGGATAGTTCAATACATGTGATCAAGTTTAAGTAGGCATAGAATTGGGTATGAATGATTGACATTTGAGAACATAGCTCAAATAATTCATTGATCAACATGGTGTATAACACATACTATGGTATGGGTTATAACAACACCACATTAACAAAAGTTGAACAACAGATTTGAGATGAATTCATATTCTACTCAAGTAGCACAATTACAATTTGAATACATATGAATTAGACAAGATAGATTTAGATGAACAAGACATGGATCAAGGTGATGTCTAGATGATATTTGATAACTAGCTATGAACCTAGGGTTTACTAAAGTAGAGGAAGACATTAATTGAAAAAGAAACTAAATCAATTGATATAGAAAATACTCAAATTCTCATATTAGAATTTGAATAATTATGAAGTGGTTCAATAAAATATGGAAGTGATGCTACTGAATAGTTTGCAGTAAAACAAAGTCACTGCAATTGGAATCACTCAAAAATAAGTTATAGAATTCAAAATATGATCAGAATAGTGATTTGGACAAATTTGAATGCCCAGATTGTATGCACGTATCAAACTTGGATTTTCTTGATCCTATGATGTTCTACATGTTGAGAGGATTCTAGAGGCTACAAATTTATAATTTTTGGATACACAGAACTAAGGATATGAATTAAACAATTTAACAAAAGAGTTTATCTCAATTTGAAAATAGTTTCAATTTGAACCCATAAAATATAAGATATTATTGTACTACTGGATTCTACAAGCCTCAAGGATTCCAACGGTATATCATCATTTGTAAATTTTCGAGTTACAGATCAAAAGATATGATTTACCAAAGTTTTGATTGAAATCTAATTTGAAATTCCTGTTTGAATCAATTTTAAATCGTGAGCCAACACGTGGCAGTCCCTGATTGGTCCATACCGCTTCGGTTGGATCACTGACGAGGAGCGTTGGATCTAAAGTGATCTGGACGCACAGGTTTGCTTGGTACCTTTTCGTTAAGTGGATTTGTTTGGTTCACTGGATCGAGATCTAATGGCCGAGATCAAAAGAAGAGAGAGCTCACCGGTTCAAATTAGGTTTCTGACGAGGTCACCGGCGGGGCGCATTGACGGTCAGCGTCGTCGGTGTTCTGGTGGCTGATGGTCAGCGACGAGGCCACGATGAGATGCGTCTGGGCGAGAGGATCTTGGTGGTGATGTCGGCTTCATCGATTGTTTCCTGAACTGACACAGGAGGGCGGCTGGAGCGACGGCGTCCCGCAGAGGTGTCCTGGACACGGCGCTGCATGATGGCTATGAGGCACCAGAAGAGGTGGCACTTCCTCTAGGACGTGCGGAGCGGCGAGGCGAGCTCGGTGGCGAGGCCGGCGGGCTCGAGGTGGTTAATAGGTGCGGCGATTTCTCGCTGAAGCTTCGGGTGGCGGACGGTGGTCTTGGGATCGGATCGATCGCGGGCTAGGGCTTTGAGAAAA
Organism: Dactylis glomerata; assembly: GCA_007115705.1. Classification (NCBI taxonomy): domain Eukaryota; kingdom Viridiplantae; phylum Streptophyta; class Magnoliopsida; order Poales; family Poaceae; genus Dactylis; species Dactylis glomerata. Next base: position 30,007 of record QXEO01001359.1, read on the forward strand.
CGAGAAAAGAGAGGGATGCAGAGGCAGGGGGGTTTTATAGAGGGGGCTGACTTGCTAGAGGGAGTAGGGTTCGAGGGGGGGATGAGATCGACGGCGGGCAGGGGCGTCGTGCATGCCCAGGGCTCCTGCCCGAGCTAGGAGGGGATCCCGACATGTGGGGTCCACCTATCGGCGGGATGAGGCAACGGCGTGGATACCCTTTTGGGTGAAACGGTACTGGGCCGGGGGCGGCTTCTCGGCTTGGGCCGGATTGGTCCCCGAGGCCTTTTCTTATTTTTTTATTCCTTTTCCTTTTTCTTTTCTGTTTTCTGATTTAGTTCAAAGCCCTTTTGCAAATTTCAAACAAACCAATTCAAACAAGTTCCTAAATTGTTCAAATCTTCTAAGCAATGTTCTAAACCAACAAGAAACACATTTCAGAAATAAAACATGAATTTGAAAATAAAAATCTTAGTTGATCAAAAGGGGTTGCTTGCATACATGAAATATGAACTAGGGTTTGAAAAATAACACTTTGCAAAATAGGAGAAATAATATATGAAAATAATAATTTGAAAATCACTCTTCATCTTGGTTTGAAGAATACACCCTTTATAAACATTTTTGAAATTCATTCCTTTGCAAGCATTAGCTACACCTTGGGGTGTCTTCTTATTGTTTGCATGGTATCCTTCAGTTATCCCAGCTTACTGGAGTCTTGGAGTACCATCCTTTGTGCACCCTCTTGTGTAATTTTCTAGTCTCTTGTACTTGAAACACTACCTCTTGTTATTGTACTCTGTATCCTTATCTCCAACTGAGGGTTATTGTGGTTGTTCTGTCATTGAGAACACTTTGGTTTTGGTTTTAAGATAAGTCTAGAGCTTAGCATAGATAAGAGGTAGATAGAAGAGATCTAAAGAAGATTCCTAGCCAACCATAGCAAATCAAAACAATTTATCTCACAAGCAATATCTAACAAACATTCATCATATCAAGCAACTAGTTCTAAAACACATGTAAAGGTACGATCATCCACAAGTCGGTATGACCATAAACGCTTATTACACAATGTCGATTATTAAAATTTCTAAATGGAAGTCCAACTAAAGCTTCTTTTATGTAGATCCATTGTTCTGGTCCAGCTGCTTCTGTAGATTGGCAATCTGTTCATCCTTGTTTCTGATGAGGTCTCCTTGAACAATAAGCTCAGATGCTAACTATTCCATGTCACTTTGAAGTTGACTTATGGTTGCCTTCAATGTAGTGGTATCCTCCATTTCTTCTTTGAGGTCCTTCTGGGTATTATGAAGTCTCCACTTGAGTCTTTCTCCCAGTTCCTTTATAGCTAACCATGTAGCACATCTTGCGGAGTCAGGGAATGATGGATACATCTCGGAGTTGGTAAACATCCAAAGTCCCATCTTCTTGTGGTCATCTTCTTTATCCTTATATAGGTGGACATTTCAAAGTCTCATCTTTTGTGGGTACAACTGCACCTATATTCTTGACCTTCATCATTCACGGGAAATCCTTTATAAACTGCTTCTCCTTGCATTCCCATGCTTAACATGAGGTTCCTCAAAGCTTTGGGAAACTCAGTCTCACACTTCAGGGTCACAATCATCACTGGTCTTTTAATAGGTAAGGCTGAATCCACCAAGAAAGGACCCGTGGGATTGGTCATCTAAATTAGAAAGATGAGTAGTGTAAAACATATGAATGGGATAAGTTCTTACAAGAAAATTTCAAGCTAAAAATAAATAGATTGATTTCATTTAGAAAACTGAATTGATTATCTTCTTAAGGTGAGAAAAGAATCCTAGGGATTCCTAGTCTATTCCAAACCTAGGGTCTCGATCCTACAGGCAACACTATGCTCTAATACCATTCTGTAGCGCCCTGCCTTATCAAAAGACTGAACTCCTGTATATCTGTGCCATTCCCTGGATCAGTAGATAGCACCATAGTACAAAATAAGTAATCATTGCAATAGCATCAATATTACAACGTAAATCCAGATTACATAGGTATTTCATTCTTACGAGTACACAGCATAAAGCATAGTAGCAATGAGCCTCCATCTTCATCAAGTGCCACAGGCAGACATGTTGGAATGTAAGCTCGAGATCCTACTCATGGTTCCTCATTCGAAATAAAACCTACACGTTTGAATATGCAGCCCCAGAGGGGTCAGTACAACAACGTACTGGCCAATGACACATATTTGTGGCATTTGTGAAAATGACTAAACTACATGAACTTTGGCTTAGTGGATCTCAAAGGCTGATTTGCATAAAGCAAGTTTTATCCTATCTCTTTGTAAAACCTTTTTATCAAAGTTTTAATTCATAAGGGTCAAGATAACCCCCATACGCTACATACGGATCAGGTATGTAGTTCTGGGCGAAACTCAACAAAGTTTGAAGTACAGATACCATCACCCCTCGGAGTGTATGGCCCTGAGACTTCTCCTGATTGTTGCTAGTCAAATTTTAAAGCATTCAGAAAAGATGATGAGATTCTTCCGATCATTCCATGGCTAGAGACTCAATTTTCCATTCCGAGGACTCGGCTAATCGATTAGATTTTTAACACCTTGCAAGGGTTGTGCACTTTCACCTTATCCTTCATTTTGCGCCCATACACAAAATGAAACAAGACCTTTCAGAAAAAGCATTCAACCATCTGGATCTGACCGTACCCCCTATATTATGCTACCACCTGCTGTCAGTACCCTATGGCTAAACCCTTAATCATACTCAATCAAGACAGAGCCCATAATGTCATAAGGCTGCATTGGAAGTACTTTAATCATGGAAGCCTTATTAATCTCTTGAATCCTGAGTGGCCATCCCGAGCGGCATCCTGAGCTACACATCTGTCCTAGCATATGCCCCAGGACCCACCTACTTCACTTTCCATCACATACCACTCCACCCAGGTAGTTCATTTTAGTTGAAGTTGTTAATTTATTCACAAAACAACTTTGACAAGGTGGATATGGCATAGCATCATATTCAAGTATTTAGCATCCTATAAGGGTGGGTTCAGGGATAGCTACTCACTACTAGGATCTAGCACTTTGTAAACAGTTGAACATTCACCTATCATGCATACTACTGAAATCACTAATGCATAATAAAAATAGGTAGAAGATATGTGTGTCACTTGCCTTTTTGAAGAATATGATCTTTCACTCTTCTCTCAACTAATCTCGTAGCTCTTCACACAAGCTATAACACAGAAATAGCATAACATAAACAATCCATACAACACAATCAAACAAATCAAACAATTGAAAAGTGTTTGTTTAACAATTTAGATTTATTGATATGTTATGATAGAAGGATTTGGCAAAGGAATTATGAATTGTGAAATATGAATTTGAGAGCTTAGTTGGGAAAAGATCAATATGATTGGAGCGAATTGGACTAAGCAATATATAATTGATGAAGCCTTTATGCTTTACTAAAGCATGAATTGAACTTGGAATGACTCATATGAATTAGTTCACATAAGTGGCAAATAGTGCAACAACAATACTATTGAATAAGTGTGACAACAATTATTCTTAAATAGCATCTATCACACTTGGGCACTAGACTAGGTTTTAAGAATGCTTGAAGTACTCAATTTGCACCTTTTGCAAGTTGGATAGTTCAATACATGTGATCAAGTTTAAGTAGGCATAGAATTGGGTATGAATGATTGACATTTGAGAACATAGCTCAAATAATTCATTGATCAACATGGTGTATAACACATACTATGGTATGGGTTATAACAACACCACATTAACAAAAGTTGAACAACAGATTTGAGATGAATTCATATTCTACTAAAGTAGCACAATTGCAATTTGAATACATATGAATTAGACAAGATAGATTTAGATGAACAAGACATGGATCAAGGTGATGTCTAGATGATATTTGATAACTAGCTATGAACCTAGGGTTTACTAAAGTAGAGGAAGACATTAATTGAAAAAGAACTAAATCAATTGATATAGAAAATACTCAAATTCTCATATTAGAATTTGAATAATTATGAAGTGGTTCAATAAATATGGAAGTGATGCTACTGAATAGTTTGCAGTAAAACAAAGTCACTGCAATTGGAATCACTCAAAAATAAGTTATAGAATTCAAAATATGACCAGAATAGTGATTTGGACAAATTTGAATGCACAGAGTGTGTGCACGTATCAAACTTGGATTTTCTTGATCCTATGATGTTCTACATGTTGAGAGGATTCCAGAGGCTACAAATTTATAATTTTTGGATACACAGAACTAAGGATATGAATTAAACAATTTAACAAAAGAGTTTATCTCAATTTGAAAATAGTTTCAATTTGAACCCATAAAATATAAGATATTATTGTACTACTAGATTCTACAAGTCTCAAGGATTCCAACGGTGTATCATCATTTGTTAATTTTCGAGTTACAGATCAAAAGATATGATTTACCAAAGTTTTGATTGAAATCTGATTTGAAATTCCTGTTTGAATCAATGTTAAATCGTGAGCCAACACATGGCAGTCCCTGATTGGTCCATACCGCTTCGGTTGGATCACTGACGAGGAGCGTTGGATCTAAAGTGATCTGGACGCACAGGTTTGCTCGGTACCTTTTCGTTAAGTGGATCTATTTGGTTCACTAGATCGAGATCTAACGGCCAAGATCAAAAGAAGAGAGAGCTCACTGGTTCAAATTAGGTTTCCGACGAGGTCACCGGCGGGGCGCACTAACGGTCAGCATCGCCAGCGTTCTGGTGGCTGATGGTCGGCGATGAGGCCACGACGAGAAGCGTCTGGGCGAGAGGATCTTGGTGGTGATGTCGGCTTCGTCGATTGTTTCCTAGACTGATGCAGCAGGGCGGCTGGAGCGATGGCATCCCACAGAGGTGTCCTAGACACGGCGCTGCGTGACGGATACGAGGCACCAGACGAGGTGGCGCTTCTTCTAGGACATGCGGAGCGGCGAGGCGAGCTCGGTGGCGAGGCCGGTGGGCTCGAGGTGGTCAATAGGCGCGGCAATTTCTCGCCGAAGCTTCGGGTGGCGGACGGTGGTCTCGGGATCGGATCGATCTCGGGCTAGGGCTTCGAGAAAACAAGAAAAGAGAGAGATGCGGAGGCAGGGGGGTTTTATAGAGGGGGTTGACTTGCTAGAGGGGGTAGGGTTCGAGGAGGGGGCAAGATCGACGGCGGGCAGGGGTGTCGTGCACGCCCAGGGCTCCTGCCCGAGCTAGGAGGGGATCCCGACAGGTGGGGTCCACCTATCGGCGGGATGAGGCAACGGCATGGATACCCTTTCGGGTGAAACAGTACTGGTCCGGGGACGGCTTCTCGGCTTGGGCCGGATTGGTCCCCGAGGCCTTTTTTTCCTTTTCCTTTTTCTTTTCTGTTTTCTGATTTAGTTCAAAGCCCTTTTGCAAATTTCAAACAAACCAATTCAAACAAGTTCCTAAATTGTTCAAATCTTCTAAGCAATGTTCTAAACCAACAAGAAACACATTTCAAAAATAAAACATGAATTTGAAAATAAAAATCTTAGTTGATCAAAAGGGGTTGCTTGCATACATGAAATATGAACTAGGGTTTGAAAAATAACACTTTGGAAAATAGGAGAAATAATATATGAAAATAATAATTTGAAAATCACTCTTCATATTGGTTTGAAGAATACACCCTTTATAAACATTTTTGAAATTCATTCCTTTGCAAGCATGGCTTGCATATGTTTGAATAAGAAAGAAATAAAATAATATTTTGATATTTTTATTTTCTCAAAGAAGTTCTTCAAGAGAAGATAAAAGGTTTGAGATAGTTTTCTAATAAAGTCTTTTAAATAACTCAAAAAAATTTAAATCCCTGTGAATTTTCAATCAACACATACAAACAAAAGCAAAAAAAATTCCCCCAAAATTTGATAAAATCTTGGGATGTTACACAAGTTTCCCTCGATTATGAAACCAAGGTTTAATCGACCAGTAGGAGAAGGAAACCACTTCTGAAGGTTGATGCTAGCTGGCTTTGGCGACAGCTCCAGAGAATTTGTATGGCACCTATCTGGGGCGTAGCTTCGACGCCAGCAGTAACATGGAACCTGCACATAACACGACCAAAGTACTTTTTCCCAACTTGTAGTGAGGTTGTCAATCTCACTGGTTTGCTATAAACGAAGGATTAAACGTATCGTGTGGTATTTGCAAGAAAGTAAATAATGCTTGTAGAAAGTAAACGGTAATATATATGTTAAAGAATGGACCGGGGTCCACAGTTCACTAGAGGTGTCTCTCCATAAAGATAAATAACATGCTAGGTAAACAAATTATAGTTGGGCAATTGACAGAATAAAGAATGCAAGCAATGCATGTACATGTTATGAGGATCACTATGAGATTCACTTGAGCATTACAACATAATACATAGACCGTAATCCAACTGCATCTATGACTAATAATCCACCCAGCGGATATCATCCGAGCAACCGTTGGGTATTAAGTTGCAAGCAACAAATTATCGCCTTAAGCAAAGTGTGTAATGTAAACAATACAAATGTCCTTGAACACAATGTTGTTGTTTCTCCCTAGTAGCAACAGCACATCTACAACCTTAGAAGTTATTGTCACTCTCCCAGATTACTAGAGGCATGAACCCACTCTCGAGCATAAATACTCCCTCTTGGAGTCACTAGCATCTACTCGGCCAAGATATCTACTAGCAACGGAGAGCATGCAAGATCATAAACAACATAGAGATGATAAATCAATAAATCAACTTGACATAGTACTCAATATTCATTGGATCCCAACAAACACAACATGTAGAATTACATAACGATGATCTTGATCATGATAGGCAGCTCACAAGATCTAAACATGAAGCACATGGAGGAGAAGACATCCATCTAGCTACTGCTATGGACCCATAGTCCAAGGTAGACTACTCACACATCACTCCAGAGGTAGGCATGGTGATGAAGATGGCCTCCGGTGGTGATTCCCCTCTCTGGCAGGGTGCCGGAAAGAGCTTCTGGACCCTTCTGATCTCGCGTCGACGACGGCGGCGGCTTGCAGTATGTTTTCTAGAAAAGAGTTCGGGTCTTAGGGTTTTCCTATCGAGGGGATTAAATAGGTTGAAAGGCCGATGTTAGGAGTTGGACCAGGTGGTCACACCCCCTGGTGGTGAAGCCTAGGAGTGGCTGATGGTGCACTGTTGATGTAGATGACCGACCAATTGGGAACCCCAAGAGAAGGTGTGATGAGCACAGTAGCAAGTCTTCCCTCAGTTATGAAACCAAGGTATATCGAACCAGTAGGAGAAAGAACCAAACTTAAGAAGGTGATGCTTGCTAGCTTCATGACACTCTGGACAAGGGCACCAGATCAACTGCTTGTTGGCGTGTCTTCTCCTAGCAGCAACATGAAACCTGCACACAACACAAACAAGACTTTGCTCCCAACTTACGATGAGGTTGTCAATCTCACCGGTTTCCTGTAAACAAAGGATTGAGCGTATCGAGTGGTAAAAGGATAATAGTATGCAAGTAAAGTAAACGGTGTGACAATGTAAAGGAAATTGGACCAGGGTCCACAGTTCACTAGTGGCGTGTCTCCATAAGATAAATAAAAACATGCTGGGTAAACAAATTACAGCCGGGCAATTGATAGAGTAAAGATAACGTACATACATCACGAGGATCACTATGAGGCTTACTCTGGGCATTACGACAAAATACATAGACCGTAATCCAACTGCATCTATGACTAAAAATCTACTTGCGGGGAACGTCCGAGGACCCCTTGAGTATTAAGTTGCAAACAACAGATAATTGCATTAAGCAAAGTGCGTAATGTAAACAAAGCAAATGTCCTTGGACACAAGAATGTTGTTTTCTCCCTAGTGGCAACAGCACATCTACAACCTTAGAGGTATATGTCACTCTCCCAGATTAAATAGAGGTATGAACCCAACTATCGAGCGTAAATACTCCCTCTTGGAGTTACTAGCATCTACTCGGCCAAGATAGCTACTAGCAACGGAAATCATGCAAGATCATAAACAACATAGAGATAACATAAGATATAATTTAGCACATCAACTTGACATAGTACCAATACTCATCGGATCCCAACAAACAGAACATGTATGATTACATAAAGATGATCTTGATCATGTAGGGCAGCTCACAAGATCTAAACATGAAGCACATGGTGGAGAAGACAACCATCTAGCTATTGCGATGGACCCATAGTCCAAGGTAGACTACTCACACATCACTCCAGAGGTGACCATGGTGGTGGAGAAGGCCTCCGGCATGGATTCCCCTCTCCGGCAGGGTGCCGGGAAGATCTCCTGGATCCTCCCGATCTTGTTTCGACAACGTCGGCGGCTTGCAGTATGTTTTGAGGAAAAGTGATCCGTCCCTTAGGTTTTTCCCGTCTAGGGGACTTTATAGGCGAAGGGGCAGCGTCAGAAGTAGGACCAGGTGGTCTCACCACAGGTGGGCACGGCTAGGGGCTGGGCCGTGCCCCCTCGTGGTGAGGCTAGCCCCTGGCCCCCCTCTGTCTCATCTTTGGTCTTTGTGAAGCTTCGGTAAAAATAGGAGGTTCGGCTTTTGTTTCGTCCAATTCTGAGATTATTTCCTGTGTAACTTTTCTGAAACACAAAAATAGCAAAAAATAGGGAACTGGCACTGTGGCATCTTCTTAATAGGTTAGTTCCGGAAAATGCATAAAAATGCCACGAAGTGTAACAAAACTCAAAGCAAATGGTGTAAGAACAAACATGGAGCATCAAAAATTATAGATACGTTTGAGATGTATCAGTGGCCCGCGCCACCACCAGGTGTGGCCGCCCCTTGGTTCGCCTCCGACTCTCCTTTGGACTCCATATTTGTGTCAGGTAATTAGGAACTTCCTTCTTTTGTTTCGTCTAATTCCGAGAATATTTCCTGTGTAACTTTTCTAAAATACAAAAATAGTAGAAACAGGAACTGGCACTGTGGCATCTTGTTAATAGGTTAGTTCCGAAAAATGCATAAAAACGCCATGAAGTGTAAACAAAACACAAAGCAAATTGTGTATAAACAAGCATGGAGCATCAAAAATTATAGATACGTTTGAGACGTATCAGACAATAATAACCTTTATGAAGGGAACTATAGCCAAGAAAGACACACTTTTTGGACCTAAATTCCAATTTTCGTTTGTTGTATGGGTGTGTATGAGGCCAACACGCAAACCCAAACACCTTAAAGAATGTATAATCAGGTTGTTCATTGAGAAGAAGTTCAATAAGAGTCTTCATATTGAGAACACGAGTGGGAATACGGTTGATGAGAAAATAGGCAGTAGTGAAGGCATCACTCCAAAAACAAAAAGGAACAGATGCATGGGCCAAAAAGTGAGTCTAGTGTCAACAATATGACGATGCTTACGTTCAATAGAACCATTATGCTGATGTGTGTGTGGACATGCTAAACGATGTGCAATCCCAAGCGACTGGAAAAAGGAGTTGAGGTTGCGATACGCACCACCCCAATCAAACTGGACATGAACAATTTTATGCTTGAGAAGGCGTTCAACATGTTTTTGGAACTAAACAAATACATCAAACACATCAGATTTGCGCTTAATGAGATAAAGTCAAGTAAAGCGACTTTAAGCATCAATGAAACTAACATAGTAATTGTGACCACTAACAGAGGTCTGAGCAGGACCCCAGACATCTAAAAACACAAGTTCAAGAGGATGTTTAACTTCACGACTAGACTCTTAGAAAGGAAGTTGATGACTCTTCCCCTGCTAACAAGCATCACACACTGCTACATCTTTATTACTAGGCATGCTAGGAAGCTCGTGACGACACAAAACATGGCGGACGATAGGAGTGGCTGGATGACCAAGACGAGCATGCCACTGTGACGATGAAACACGAACTCCACTGAAAACCCGAGAGACGCCAGGATCCTCCAAGCGATAAAGACCATGGCAAAGGCGCCCACTAAGAAGTACGTCCCTCGTGGCCTGATCCTAAATAAAAAGATCAAATGGGTGAAATTCACAGAACACATTATTATCATGAGTGAGTTTAGGAACTGAAAGAAGACTACGTGTCACAGTGGGAACTCAAAAAATATTGCAAAACTGAAGACTCCTATTGGCATGACTAGTGAGAAGAGCTGCTTGACCAATATGTGAGATGGGCATACCTGCTCCATTAGCAGTGTTTACCTTGTCGGACCCGTGATAGGTCTCACGAGAGTGAAGCTTGTCGAGCTCACTAGTCAGATGATCCGTGGCGGCGGTATCAGCGTACCAGTATGGGTCGACGGGGTAGGACTGAGTATGTCCCTAGGGCTTTCGTGGCGCCAGGTGGTCAGCCATGGTAGCGTGACACGCATTATTGCACGCATCCTTGCCATCATTGCCGAGGCCGAGGAAGCTCTTCTGGAAGCGGCGGTGGCACTTGGAGGCCTAGTGCCCCTCTAGTCCACATAGCTGGCACACACGCCGACCCCCACCTGAAAGCAGTGTCAAAGGGGGGTGGATGAGGACAGCGGCGGTGCGGTGGGCGCCTTGCCCGAGGAGGACGATGGGGTGCCCGAGGAAGGGCGACCGCCCTTGTACACAATATTCATGGAGTGCGACCCATGACTACGGTTGGCACGGCGCGCCTTGACGTGCTGCTCAGTGAGAAGAAGGCGAGAGTAGACCTCATGCGCCATCATGGGAGTCGAGTTGCCCCGCTCATTGATGATCTCGACCAGACCATCGTACTCCTCATTGAGGCCATTGACGATGAAGGAGTTGAACTCGGAGTCAGTGAGCGGCTGTCTAATGGACGCCAACGTGTCAGTAAGGGCCTTGACCTTGTTGTAGAACTTCGTGGCCGTGGAGTCGAGCTTCTCACAATCGCTGAGCTCGTGACGGAGCGCACTGGCATGGGCCTACGACTGCGATGCAAAGGAGCGCTCGAGGATTGTCCATGCTTCATGAGACGTCTTGGCAAAGACGATGAGTCTGACAACAGCCAGAATGAGCGACCCCTGGATGGAGGAGAGGTTCGCCTGGTCCTGCCCCATCCAAACACGGTGCGCCGGGTTATAGACTAGGCCGTTCACGCTGTCCACCAGCGCGGGGGGCAAGGAAGAGAACCATTGATGTAGCCGAGCAGGTAGTGACTCCCAAGGAGCAGAAAGACTTGCGCGCGCGAGAAGATGTAGTTGTCTAGCGAGAGCTTGACGGTGATGAGATTGCCAAAGTGGAACGATGGCGGCAGCGAGCCTATCATGAAGACTGTCGGAGGCGCGTATGCTATAGAGGCAGAGACGGGCGGTGCGGCTGAGGGTGCCACGGTAAACTCCGTGGGTGACACATACGACCCGTAGGCAGGAACGTCCGTGGTGGGGGTAGACCCTGCCGGAGGTGCGGACGACATGAGGGCATGGTGCATCAGCGCAAGGTGCGATGCAGAGAACCCTGCCGTACCAGCCAATGAGGCTATCGCGGGTGAGAAGGCCAGGGGCGAGACAGTGGCGGCCGAGGAGGCAGGTGAGGAGGCGCTGGACGCCAGCGCATGCCTCAGCAATGAAGAGGCCGAGGGCCGGTTGGAGAAGAAGGAGCCGGTGCTCCTCGCCCCGATCGGAGGCGACTACATGGCGGCTAAGTCGATCGGTCATGAGAGAAGAGCCGCGAGCGAGGCCGGGAGGTAGCCAGCATTGGAGGAGCCAGAGGCAGCGGCGCTCGACATGGCGGCGGTGGTGGCAACCAGCGGCGGCGCGGCTAGGGTTTGGTGGCGGCGGCTAGGGTTAGGCGGCGGAAGCGGTGGTTGATACGTCTCAAACGTATCTATAATTTTTGATGCTCCATGCTTGTTTATACACCATTTGCTTTGTGTTTTGTTACACTTTGTGGCGTTTTTATGCATTTTCTAGAACTAACCTATTAACGACATGCCACAGTGCCAGTTCCCTGTTTTCTGCTATTTTTGTGTTTTAGAAAAGCTACACAAAAAATATTCTCGGAATTGGACGAAACAAAAGCCGAAGTTCCTATTTTTTCTGACGCGAGATGGAGTCCAAAGAGGAGATGGAGGGGAGCCAGGGGCCAACCACACCATAGGGTGCCGCGGCCAGCCCTTGGCCCGCACCACCAGGTGGTGGGGCCACCTGGCCCACCTCCTGACGCCGCCCTTCCGCCTATATATTCCCCTCGATGGGAAAACCCTAAAGACCCAATCAATTTTTCATGAAACATACTGCAAGCCACTGCCGTCATCGACGCGAGATCGGGAAGGTCCAGAAGCTCTTCCCGGCACCCTGCCGAAGAGGGGAATCACCACCGGAGGCCTTCTTCATCACAATGCATGCCTCCGGAGTGATGCGTGACTAGTCTACCTTGGACTACGGGTCCATAGCAGTAGCTAGATGGTTGTCATCTCCTCCATGTGCTTCATGTTTAGATCTTGTGAGCTGCCTATCATGATCAAGATCATTGTTGTGTAATTCTACATGTTGTGTTTGTTGGGATCCGATGAATATTGGTACTTTATCAAGTTGATCTATTGATTTATCATCTCTATGTTGTTTATGATCTTGCATGCTCTCTGTTGCTAGTAGATATCTTGGCCGAGTAGATGCTAGTGACTCCAAGAGGGAGTATTTTTGCTCGATAGTGGGTTCATGCCTCTAGTAATCTGGGGGAGTGATAGAAACCTCTAAGCTTGTAGATGTGGTGTTGATACTAGGGAGAAAACAACGATCTTGTGTTCAAGGACATTTGTATTGTTTACATTACACACTTTGCTTAAGGCGATAATCTGTTGCTTGCAACTTAATACCCAACGGTTTCTCGGACGACATCCGGCGGGTGAATTATTAGTCATAGATGCAGTTGGATTACGGTCTATGTATTATGTTGTAATGCCCAAGTGAATCTCATAGTGATCCTCATGACATTTGTATGCTTGCTTTATTCTATCAATTGCCCAACTATAATTTGTTTACCTAGCATGTTATTTATCTTATGGAGAGACACCACTACTGAACTGTGGACCCTGGTCCATTCTTTTACATTGTTTTTACTGTTTACGATTTACTCGCATTATTTATATTCTTGCAAACTACTATCTTTTACCACTCGATACGCTTAATCCTTTATTTACAGCAAACCGGTGAGATTGACAACCTCACTGTAAGTTGGGGCAAAGTACTTTGGTTGTGTTGTGTGCAGGTTCCACATTGCTGCTGGTGCAAAGCTACACCCCAGATGAGGCGCCATATATAAATTGTCTGGAGCTATCGCGAAGCTAGCGATCATCAACCTTCGGAAGTTGGTTCTTTCTCCTACTGGTTCGATAAACCTTGGTTTCATACTGAGGGAAGACTTGCTGTTGTGCTCATCATACCTTCCTCTTGGGGTTCCCAACTGGGCAGTTATCTACATGCCATCAAGCAATTTTTCTGGCGCCGTTGCTAGGGAGAAAGAGGGTTTCTGCAAGGGGAGTCTCTCGCTTCCAGTCATTTACTTTGTTATTGTTTTGCTTTATTTTATTTTTGCTTGCATCTTTTTATCAAAAATACAAAAAAAAATAGTTCCTTTATAGTTGTTATTTTTACTTGTCTGCTTTTAGTTTTGCTAGAATGGGTACTCCTGAAAACACCAAGTTGTGTAATTTTACTAGCACCAACAACAATGATTTTATCTACACTCCTATTGCGCCACCTGCTCGTGAGGCAAATTTTTATGAGATTAAACTTGCTTTGTTGAATCTTGTTATGAAAGAGCAATTTTTTGGTGCTAGTACGGATGATGCTGCACCTCATCTCAACAATTTTGTTGAGCTATGCGAGATGCAAAAGTACAAGGATGTAGATGGTGATATTATTAAGCTTAAGTTGTTTCCTTTCTCTTTAAGAGGATGAGCTAAGGATTGGTTGCTATCTTTGCCTAGAAATAGTATTGATTCTTGGGTTAAGTGTAAGGATGCTTTTATTGGAAAATATTATCCTCCTGCTAAGATTATAGCTTTGAGAAGTGATATTATGAAGTTTAGATAGGTTGATAATGAACATGTTGCTCAAGCTTGATAAAGAATGAAATGTATGATAAAGAATTGTCCCACTCACAAACTTTTGTGGGTAGTCTAGGTCTTGGGTTCAGACGGGGCACACCTTGGTTTTGACTTGGCATCGGGTCATCTTTCGAACCCATAGTTAGTTTCTATATTCATTTCCAATAGGTGGGTGTCCATTCACATACTATAGCATCCACTCTTCATCAAGATGGCTTGAGTATAACTTTCCTCCATTGTAGTGTTTCAATCCAACAATGACATTTGTTGAACTACTTTGGACACTGAAGGGCCATTCTCTGTGTCAATCAGAAGACCATGTTAAGATGTTTCTTGGAGCTTCATTTCATACCCTTATTTGATCTTCGTAGCTTTCCACCTTAGGATTGAAACTTCTTGCACACCTTTGCTGGATATATCTGAACTCTTAGGTCATCTTCCATTGCAAGTCATCTTCAACGATAAGCTTGTGGTTCATTCTCACTGTATTCCTATGTTTGGCAACACTTGCCTATAATGAGGGTATAATATTCTATCCTCCTAAGGTTTAGGATTAACAACGCCGTCCCTCTTGTAGGTATGTCACTCAAGATTCGCAAAGCCAACATTATGAGAGCGAATAATAAGAGTAGTATGAATGGTGATCAATCCATCCTACACCCAAATCATTACTTCATATATGGTTTATTGAATCTCGCATTCTATCTCTTGGTCACCTTGCTAGTTTTGACAAAAGATCCTATGGATATTGAATCCATGTTTCAATTCCTGTTAAGAATTTTTAGAAAACAAATCTATCGATCCTTAGCTAGTGGTTTGCGTAAACTCTCATATGGCAAAATCCCTTAGCTTGCAGATCCTTCGGTTTTCCATCCCTTGTTCTATGCTTCTTCTTCTTGATGCTGAGCATCTTTAGCTGGAGCTGATAATGTTGTTGTCTTCATGGAGGCTTGTTAAGAAAATGCTTGTTTGGGTTTGAATAAAGATGAGGATAGATAGAAGGGATCTAAAGAAAATTCCTACCCAAACACAGCAGATCAAGACAATTCATTTTACAAACATCATCTATCAACCATTCAACTCATTAAGCATTCAAGTTTTAACACAACGAAAAGGTACGATCATTCCACAAGTCGGTATGATCATAAACATTTATTACAACGATGTCGCTTATTAAAAGTCTTAAATGGAGGTCCAACTAAAGCTCCTTGGTTCCCTTTCAGGCAGATCCATTGTTTTGGTCTATCTGCTTCTTCAGAGCTGAAATCTGATCATCCTTGGTGATGTTGAGATCATCTTGTACACTAAGCTTAAATGCAAGCTCTACCATGTCACCTTGAAGTTGACTTATGGTTTCCTTCAGTTCAGTAGTATCCTCATTTTCTTCTTTGAGGTCCTTCTGAGTATTATAAAGTCTCCACTCGAGTCTCTCTCCAAGTTCTTTTATAACTTCCCATGCAGCACATCTTACAGAGTCAAAGAATGATGGATACATCTCGGAGTTGGTGAACATCCAAAGTCCCATCTTCTTGTGGTCGTCTTCTTTGTTTTTGTATAGGTGGAGTTGTACCCACCAATATTCTTGACCTTCATCAATCATGGGAAATCCCTTGTAGACAGCTTCTCCTTGCATTCCCATGCTTAACATGATGTTCTTTAGTGCTTTGGGAAATTCAGTCTCACACTTCAGGGTCATGGTCATCATGGGTCCTTTCTTGACAGATTCGTTGATGTTGGCCATCTAAAAGATTTTGAAACAAACAGAATAAGTAACGAAAGAATACTATAACAAGAAGGTAAAACTTGGATAAAATTTTAAATCCTAGGGTATTTCCAAATCTTTCTCATCATCTTGTCATTCTCTTTGAGTGGGGCAAGTAGCTCTTCATTTGCAAAATAGTTCGTTGGTCCTATTGTTATCAAGATCCTTCGTAAGAATTTCTAAGTCCTAGAACTATTGATGCTTAGACCTTTTCTTCTAGACTCCTTCAATTTGCTTCCTTTGATGATAGAGGTGGGTGGATCTTGAAGTCCTTTGAGGTGTTGAAGTTGAAGCTCTTCATCTTTGAGTTGAAATGGAGAGAAGTAGAGGCAAAAATGACTAAGGGAAGAGTTAACGAGGTAATAAGTGTGTAAATTTTTAACTTAGAAATAAAAGCAACTCCTATATTTCTAAAGGGTTTTTGACCAATCCTAGGGTTACGAACCTAAGGGCAACACAATCCTCTGATACCATCCGTAGTGACCTCACCTTTTAATCCCTGTGCTTTTCAGTGCTAGTCCCTGGATCAAACGCTAGCACACACAGTTTAAGATGTAATATCAAGAAACAAAGGTCATTTTATTACATCGCATGATCCAGCAATTACGTAATGAAACTTTACAATACTTGTAACATAAAACTTTCAGAGTTTACAATGAAATCAAAAATAGCATGGAGTCCTTCTTCTTCATGTGCCACAGGCAAACATGCTGCGGATAGACTCGTAACCCTGTCGTACCTTTCTTATCGTCAAAACCTGCAACATGAAACGTTGCAGCCACAAAGGGTCAATACACTTGAATTGTATTGGCAAGATTTCATTGTTTGGTGGACACAAATGGAGCCTAACACTTACATGAATATTTGGCTAGGTGGAGCTTCAGGCTTATTTCATGTAAGGCAAATTTTATCCTATCATTTTCTCAAAGCAAAACTTCAACTGGACAACTTGACTTGGGTGACATACCCCTGTAGCCACAGGCCGTAGTTATCGTATGGGACACACTGGTCGATAGACACTTACATCAAATGTCAAAACCTCAATTACTACATATGGACAACTTGGTTTGGGTGACCTATCCCTGTAGACACTAGCACATAGAAATGGCATGGGACCTGCTAGCCAATAGACACTTGCACCAATTGCCATATTCCCAGCTCAACCCACAAGTTTTAATTTTAAGAAGTTGGCATGAGGAGATCCTTGAACAGCTTCAAAATTATGTCGCTCAAAATTGTCCGTAACTGGGGACATAGCTAAGTACTTAGTTTTTAACCCTCTACAGAGGTGGTGCACTTTTCCCACAAGACTCAGTCAACCTCTTTTGCCATGATGCTCATTTTGCTCAAATGGACAAGTGAAGACTAAGACGAGACCTTTCATAAGCAATCCCTCAGACCAACCCAGACGTATTCCATCCTATCATCATCTACCACCCTCTGTCCGTCTGGCTGAGTTCTCGCAACTTAGTTAGTCAAGACAGAGCCCATATGACTCGTGGTTGCACTAGAAGCTTCACGACTTGAACGTCTCCAATCTCTTTGTTCCTGGGTGGCCGTCCACAAGTGAGATACACCTGGTGGTTCAGAGGTTCGACGACATGACCCCAGGGAACCACTCAACATAAATCCATCTTACCACTTCCACCCAGGTGTTTCATTAACTTAGTTGCTTTCTTGGTTTTTGTAAAACAAGGTTTTTCAACACTTAGCCAAAACATGTGAAGTTCCCTTCCCAAAAACATAAGTGTAAGACAAGGTAACCTATGGCAGGTAGCAATTCTACTAAGGAGATGCAAAGGCTAACCAAAGTGACTTAAGCAAAACCTAGCAAGGCTCTTAAGACAAAAACTCTTAAACAATCTACTCATGCATCTTCTACAAGAAAAGCTACAAGTGGCAAAACTTTAGTAGGACAGTAAGATGATGACACTTGCCTTAGTAATTTTCTGAAGACTATACTTCTCTTAATCAACACACGTAGCTCTCCGTACAACTATAAGATAGAAAGTAACACAACATAAACACACCATTTAACACAACATAATCAAACAAGACAACAAAAGTGTTTATTTGTTTTAGCTTAGTCTTGATTTTGTCTTTAGTGATAATTGGACAAAGGATTGTGCCATGAAATTGACTTGATATGGATGGAGAGAATGGCTAAGTCAAAGGCTTCAAAAGATTGATGTGGTTTTCTAAACTGCTAAGAGGAGTCAAACACTTAGCAAAAATATCTTAAGGAGATTCTTAGGCTTGGGTTGAGAAGTTGGATGGATAAATTCTAAGTCATGAGGTTTGTCACTTTCATCTTCTTGAATTGGCTCTTGATCTTGATCTTCTTGTTTTTCCTTCATCTCTTGCCTTCTCTTCATCTTCTTGTTTTCCTTCATCTTCTTGTATTCTCTTCAACTTCTTCTCCATGGTCTTGATATGAGAAAACTTCTATGTCATATTTGTTGGATGGGGTAGTCAAAAACACTTAGAAGAATTTGGATGAGATGGAGTTGATAGTTTTGCACTAGGGTAAGGATAGAGAGTAGATTTTTACTAAGTCATGGTAGAGTGGGATGGTTATTTAGGACTTAGGATATTTCACACTATTAAAGCGGATCAAGAGTCAAATAGCACAAAGTGCCCAATAGGAATTTGAGACTTGATATTTTGCAAGGTGCTCAAATAACACAACTATAGCTTGCAAAATAGGGTGAACTAGTGGAGTTGACTTTGAATGAGTTTGCAAAGTGTGTGAAGTATTCTGGTGGGTTTTTAGTATCAAGTTAAGTAATTTTGCTAAAGGAAATATGCCGAAGGTATTTATAGAATTAAATCTAGGGAGAAAATACTCAAATTCTCATTTGAATTTGAATACTTGACAAAATTGGCTCAAATAATTTATGCAGTGGTTCTACTGAACAGAGGACAACAATAAGATCCATTTGCAAAAAGAATCAACTGAAAAGGATTTATAGAATTTGAACTATATCAAAACACTCAAACTCTCATATTTAAATTTGAATGTTTTGAAATAGTTGAAAAGTCAAATTTTATTTCAGAATTATGTTCTACACATTTTTAGGAATCCATGGATATATTATTTAAAATCTTTGGATCAGTAGATCAAAAGATATGATTTATCAAAGTTTCAAGCTATTTCTGTTTTAAAATCTAATTCGAATTCTTGTTTAACAGAGGGTCTGCCACGTGGTGCCATCTTATTGGCTGATACCGGTTCGGACGGATCTGTGTTTGTGGCCATTGGATATCATGTGGATCGGATGGCCTAGAATAGAAGATACCAATTCGGTGTTTAAAACAAAACAGATCCACTGGATCTGGATCCAACGGCTGGGGATCAGACTAGAGAGGAACTCACCGCGGATTAGGGTTCCGGCTGTCTCCGGCGAGGTAGCGGCCCAGGTGGTTGACTCCGGCGGGGTTCTGGACCTTCCTGAGGCTAGCGAACACATGGACGAGGACCGGTGAGATGTGGGGAGTCCAGCGACGTCGTCGTCGAGGTCGATTCCGTCCAGAGAGAGAGGAAGAGATTTGGGGGAGGAAGGATGGCGCGGACTCACCGGTGGTGCTGGATTTGAGCAGGAACGTCCGCAGGTACCCGCAGGCTCTGGCGAGGGATTTTGCTGGCCTAGCCGCGTGTTTCGGAGAGGGAGAAGAGGGGAACTAGCGAGGAGGGGGAGGGCTTCTTATAGGCGCGGCGCGGGGATGAAATGGGCAGGGAATCAATGGGTTTGATGAGGGAGAGAAATTACCACGGCGGGCTCGTCTTCGGCATGATTTCCGGACCGAGGTTGAAGACGACCTAGCGCTGATGCGTGGGACCCACAAGTCAGTGACAGAGAAGGGAGGAGGTTGTACCGATTCGGAATGCGGTTAAACGGTTCGTGGGCCTCTTCTGGCTCTGGGCCGATCGGTTTCCCCGCGGCCCCTTTCTAATTTTTTCTTCTTTCTCTTTTTCTTTTGTGTTTTCTTTTTGATCTTTTCATAACTTTTGCATTACGGCTTCAAATTGATTCAAACCAGTTTGTAAAATTTTCTAAAATTCAACTTAACATTTTAAGACAGTATGAAACATGTTTTCATAATTAAACAAGACTTTTAATAAAGCTTTATAAATTTGATCTAAAGGGCTTTATTGCATAAGATAAAATAAAATTAGGGCTTTCAAAATAATTCCTTTTAAAATCAGAGAAAAATCTTTAATACTCCCTCTGATCCATAATACTCTTCGCTCATATAGATGTATCTAGACACATTTTAATTGTAGATACATCCATATTTGCGAAGAGTAATATGGATCGGAAGGAATAATAATATTTGAACTTTATTTTAAACATACTTTTGGAAATGTAAACTTTATTTGATATAAACCATTTTGTAAAACATTTCCTTGCAAATATTGCATAGGATTTGAATAAAAACAAATAGTATTTTGGAATCTTATTTTCTCAATTGAGTTCTTCAAGTAATAATAGAAAGTTTGAAATGGTTTTTCTAATAAGGCTTTTTAATAAAGCAAAAAGTTTTAATTCCTTGTGAAATTTCAATCAATACAAACAAACATGGTTCCTATTTTATTTATTTTCACATTCCAAAATGTTGGGATGTGACACATGCTCAAGGACTTCATTAGTAAACAAACTGCTTTTAATAAGTCTGTTGAGGAAAAGTTGGGTAAAATTGATGTTCCCTTCTAATGTTGATAGCCTTGCTCTCGATGATGAACTTCTGAAACTAAAAGTTTTGCCTCATGATGTGAAAGAAAGCAAGACTTTGAATGCCATCCAAGTTAGAATTAATGAAAATGTTAGGATGTTAGCAGAATTTGATGGGTCTGTAGCATAGAAAACAAAAAAAATCCTACGCATGAACACAAAACTAGCCAAGAAAACTCTACAAGATGGTAGCAACGATTAACTAACCCTCGAAGTCCGGAAGCGGGAATTACATTCCCGCACAAACATTGCCGATGGAGAGTCAAGGAAGACGCACGTAGTCGACGTAGTCGTTCACTTGACGTAGTCAATGTAGTGGTTCACTTGACGATCACGAGATCGTGTACACGGCGCCACAACCGGCGGCGCCCTCGTACTCGGTCACACGTATGGCTTGCCATCGTCTCCTCCACGCCCTCGGTCCAGCGAGGCAGCGGAAGAAGGGATCCACCGGACACTCCAACACTCACTTCTCGAAGTGTGTGAATCTCGAACTAACAATCTGGCAGAGCTTCGCTAAGCCAAGACAGATTTGGGGCAACAACTTTTCGGGAGAGGGGAAGGATCAAGCAAGCATGAACATGGAGGAGAGGGGGGCCTTTTATAGGAGAGGATGGGCAGCCCCAAGGGGGTGGCCGGCCAAGGAGAGCCTCTCCTCCTCTTCATGGTCCTCTTCATTGTGGTAACCCCCTCTTCATGGTGGTAACCCCCTCATCAACATGAGGTAACCCCCCATTTAATTTTGCATGATATTCATGCTAATTAAATTCATACTAATTGATTTAATAAAACATTTTTATTTCTTTAATATTTGTTAATTCAATCAATTAAAAAACATTAACAAATACCCCCTTGAGTTATTTTGATATACCGAAACAGTTTCGGTGCTTTTCTAAAACAACCCTCATGCTGTCCTGTAATTCGATCGGAGTATCGTATCCACTCAAAAACGACGGCGAACCTTAAGTGTGTCACCCTACGGTTCATGAATAACATGGACATGATCGAGACTCCTCTCCGATCAATAATCATCAGCGGGATCTGGAAATCCATGATGATTTCCACTTACTCAACGATGAACTAGTGATCGCGTGAACCAATAACGAACATAGTTAATTCCTTTTGTCTCACGATATTATTACTTGTCCGAGATCTGATCATTTGGTATCAACCATACCTAGTTCGATCTTGTTCCCGACAAGTCTCTTTACTCGTTCCATGATAATGCATTCCCGTGACCTAGTCACATGCTTGCAAGCGATTCCAATGCAATATCACCGAGAAGGGCCCAAAGAATATCTTCCCGTCATCGGGTCGGACAAATTCCACTCTTGATCTATGAGCCTCAACTAATACTTTCAGAATACCCAAATCAACCTTTATAATCACCCTATAACGGTGTGATGTTTGATATCATCAAAGCACTCTTCCGGCATCAGTGATTAACATGATCTAATGGTCTGAGGATTAGAACTATTTCGTATGAGTTTGATATAGCAATGAACTTGATGAATTGATCGTATTGCTATTCGTACTATGGGTGTGAGTGTTCATCATATCATTCTTCTAATGATATAACCCCGCTATTAACAACATCCAATGTTCATGATCAGGAAACCTTGATCATCAGTTAATCAACAAGCTAGTATAAAAGAGAGGCTTTACTAGGAACCTTTTTAGTTTATTAATCACACAAGTATTAATGTTTCCGATTAATACAATTCTAGCATGAGAAATAAACATTTATCATAAACATGGAATATGATAATAACCACTTTATTATTGCCTCTCGGGCATATTCCCTTCAGTCTCCTACTTGCACTAGAGTCAATAATCTTGTTGATACTTGCGTATATAACACTTATGGCATTCACGTGTTATCCATACGCATTGCATGTGGTTAATCTGATCTCCAGATCTGACACTTTTAGTTCTGTGTGTATTTGCATGTCTTTGCGTCTCTATGCATCACTCATTCTCAAATGAGATAGTTGGGTATAAATTTGGTCCTTTGGTGAGACCTTAGTTCCTTTAGCTAAAACTATGTTGACACTATTGTCACACAATAGATTTTCATAGTAATAGCCCGCTTGGAACTACACCAAGTTTGATAACAAACTTCTTGACACAAATGCCCTCTTTTGCTACTTCTAAAGCAGCCATATACTCAACCTTTGTTGTAGAATCCATCACAATGTCCTAACTTTGGAACTCATCCAAATCCATCATGGAACTTCCTTCCATTACATTGTGCCACCTAAACATATAGCTAAAATTGAGACAAACTTAATTTGTATCTTGTGACAAACTTAGTATCAATGTAACACTTTACAATGAACTATGTGTCACTTTGTCATACATAATATATATCCTTAGTCCTTCCAAAGCACATAAGGATATCCCTACTATTGTCTAGTGATCATCTTATGACATTTATCACTCTGGTATATGCTCATAATATTTAGAGCATAGGACATATCTGGATATGTACATATCATGGTATACATGATCGATCAAATCATTCATGTGGCTTCACTCATCAAGTGTCAAAAACACCTGAATCTTATTTTAACCTCTTCCATGCGGCAAGAACTTTTCTCGTCATTTCCATATTGAACTTCATTCAATATTTCATCTATGTACTTTGGCACAACCATATTGGCACCTCGATCTATAGACATCGTGACCCAATATTTTGGATTTGCCTAAGTCTTTCATTGAAATCTAATTTTAATGAAATTCTTAACCTATGTCAATAAAAGATACATCATTTCCAATTAACAATATGTCTTCTACATAATGTACTGAAAATATGTCTCAATGCTCCCACTTAATTTCTTGCAAATGCAAGCATATTCATCGTATCTGATGAAACTAAACCTTTTAATTATTTCATCACGGTGAATATTCCAACTCCGTGATGCTTACTTCAACCATTGAAGTTTGCATGCCTTTTTAGCATCCTTTGAATTTACAAAACCCATTGGACCATGTCATGTACATGTCTTAGGTAATCATTCTATTAGAAGAATGTTGTCTTGTTTGTTCATCTAACATATACCAAACTTGGCATATGTAGTGGTTGCTACAGTAATCCGTCTAGACAAAATATCACTACGAAAGATCAAATTTTGTCATAGTCAACTCCTTGAACATAATCGTAAATAGTTTTAACAATATGTCGACTATTTCATATATGTTAAACATCCTTGTCTGTCTTTATAGATCCTAACACATTCACTGGGCTTCATGCCTTTCTGAGGGTCTTCCAAGTTCAGAAACTTGGTTTGTCATGTATGGAACTATCACGAAAGTTTATGGCTTCTAGCCATTTGATGGAGTCAGGGCCCATTATCGCTTCTTTGCATGTAGTCGGTTCATCATTGTCAAACAATAATGATCTGTTCTCAAATCTAACTATTTGATTTTTACCCGACTCACGCGGTTCCATAAGAACTTAGATCTATGTGACCACAACCTTTGAGGTACAACAGCCATGCGCATTGTGGCCGCCTCCGGGACACTTCTCAGCGCTGCACTACTCAGCACATATAGCTTAGGTTCAATAACCCAATCAAAGTTCTATTATCCTCCCACTTAACTTTTCACGAAAAATTCCTTCACAAGAAACTTGACGTTTTCAGTGACAAACACTTTTGTCTTATGTGTTCTGGAGGAATACCTGACGAGGGTATGCCCTTCAGGTACTCGCAGATTAGTATACCGGGTCCGGCCCATTAAGGAAGTGGAGAACTACAAGGACTCGAAGATTGACTTGGAGTAGAAGAAGGAAGACTCTAATCCGTATTCGACTAGGACACTTGTAAAACCTTAGCCCGGTTGCATATATAAAGCCAGGCAGAGGCGCCCCTAGAGGGACAACTTAGAACTCAAGATATCTCATAGACATTGAATATCATAGACAAGCAATACTAGATATATAAGATAGATTAGACATAGACTAGATACAATATTCCGCCTACGACGGCACCATGTAAACACCATTGTGATTATCTACTAGATTGCTAGCAGGATGTAGCGATCCTGCACCGCGGGGACGTGAACCTGGGTACATCGTGTGCCAATCTCGATCCCGGAGTCTCTAGTCGTTGCTCTTCCCCCGATCCTAAGTCCTTCATCTAGGACATTTGTCGAGTTAACCCCTCGTCAATTGGCGCCGACCATGGGGATCGCGGCGACTGGATTTTGTTATCCGGGCGGGATCCTTCAACTTTTCCATTGGCGATATCAGCAAATTTTTTCTACATCGTCAAGATCAACAAATTTTGCGGCTGCAGCAGCAGCCAGATAGCTTCAACAAATTTTTCGACGTGGTCATCATCGACAAGATCTCCATCAAACAACTCGATTGCGCCGGCGCTTCAAGATTCGTCAGGATTCTCGTTTTCTATCGGCAGCCAGCAGCTCGCGTGGCCCGAATTTTTTTTGGTTCCGATCTGATCTGATGGGATCATCTTCGTCAATACGTACGGCTCGTTGCTGGCCTTGATCCCGAGAAGTTCCGACTCGTATTTGGTTCGGAAAAATTCTGATTCATTCCAGAAGTCTACTCAGTGCGGCCATCGGACGCTGTTTCCGATCAGTATAGGTACTACAGCGTATAGTCAAGTAACGGAGAAAGCAGTGTCCAGCACGGACAAGTCCCAAGGAGCGATGCGGATACACGCAAGTGGAGCAGAGTTAAAGACATGTAGCTGATTTAATATGAAGCCGAGAAAAAGAGAGGAAAAAGCGTGAGATTGGCTGGCTCCAATTAATCTCATCAAAAGGCGATATGTATCCATGACATCAATCAACGGAGGCATAAGTACAAGTTGGTTCAAATCGCAAGAAGAAGAAGGCATCTGATCTGAGTATAAATCAGGCGTGAGGCGACTTAGTCGATCAAGTTCGAAGAACAGCAAAGGATATAACTGGTTCAGTCTGATGGCGCATCGCGATCGAAAAAATTGATCAGAAAATCAAGTGATACTAGCTCACGTGGAACAACATGAAAAGGCCTTCATCACAGTGTCAGACTGCTTAGCTTGTACGTACGTATTTCTCTGGACGAACAACATCAGTTCAGCCGCAAATATATCGAGCAAATTACAAGGACTGTGACGGACAACCCGGAGAAAAATATTTCGACTACAATGGCGTGTCCTCTGACTACTCGGATAAATCGGAGAAAAATATTTCGACTACTTCGTCTTCAACATCGTCGACCACATCTGTTCCGGCTACGGCTTGCCACGCTCGGGGGCTCATCATCGCGCACTCGCGCAAACTATCGGCAACGCTCGGGGGCTCGACATCAACTCGCCCCGGAGTGCGGAAGCTCATACTCAAGACCTACGATTTCGTCGACATCAGCAACGCGACGATCCCAACAGCGCTCGGGGGCTCGACGACAACTTCGCCTCCGATCGTAGATACGATTCTACGACAACAACTCGACTACGTCATCGTCGACTACGCCGCGCCGACTACGCCGCACCGATAAAAGCTAAGTTCTCCTCTACCAAGAGTTGATTATCATTTACTTTTGCCGCACCCAACACTCGGGGGCTCCGCCATGAACAATCATCTTGCATATCATTGACTTCGAAAAAATTGTGAAAGCCCTAGTAGCTAGCTGGCGTTTTTTGTCGAATACTTGTCAATTTAGTTTACAGTCGCATGAAGCTCGACTAACGGTTGGCAAGGCCAAAATCTTGGGCGTCAGGCTAACGAAAAGGCTTAGCAAGTATCTTGAAATTCAAATGCGGCACACGCATCGATTTACGCATGACCTGAGTAGCTGATCGAGCCATGAAGTGCATCAGGCTAACGAAAGGGTCTTACGTACGAGCAACAGAATTGCACAAAAAACATCGAGTTTTTGTTTTACATACTACTCCATCATTGTTGCAATATGCAAACGCAATATTTCTTCGAGAGACAAATTATTTCATAATTATTCATATTTTCTGCAGGAGTCGACAAAATCATCAAGTCCTTCAACAGGAGCCGAATTTCTTCGAGTAGTACAACTTAAGTCTATGCCCGGCTACAAGTACCCGAACATAGACTCGGGGGCTACTCCCATCGGGAGCGCTGGCCGCGCACCCGATAGAAAGTCAATTTTGAGAAAGAATTCGACAAGAAGGGAAGAAGAAGAAACTGGAGCCTATGATCGACTACAAGTACCCGACCATAGCCTCGAGGGCTACTCCCATCTGGAGCGCTGGTCGCGCACCCGATAAAAATTACTTCGAGAAGACAATTAATGCAGAGCAAGGAAGAAAATTTCGAGTCCATGGACTCGACATTTCACTCCCATCGGGAGCACGGATTCAAGAACCCGAAGATTTCAGGAAGTCAAAGAATTGAAGTCGAAAATTGAAGAAGTCGAAGATTGAAGAAATCGAAGTTTTCAAGAATTGAAGAATTGAAGAAGTCAAAGATTTAAAGTTTGGAGACTCAACCCGAGTCTGCGACTCAAGTTGAGTCTCGGGGGCTACTGACGAGGGTATGCCCTTCAGGTACTCGCAGATTAGTATACCGGGTCCGGCCCATTAAGGAAGTGGAGAACTACAAGGACTCGAAGATTGACTTGGAGTAGAAGAAGGAAGACTCTAATCCGTATTCGACTAGGACACTTGTAAAACCTTAGCCCGGTTGCATATATAAAGCCAGGCAGGGGCGCCCCTAGAGGGACAACTTAGTACTCAAGATATCTCATAGACATTGAATATCATAGACAAGCAATACTAGATATATAAGATAGATTGGACATAGACTAGATACAATATTCCGCCAACGGCGGCACCATGTAAACACCATTGTGATTATCTACTAGACTGCTAGCAGGATGTAGCGATCCTCCACCGCGGGGACGTGAACCTGGGTACATCGTGTGCCAATCTTGATCCCGGAGTCTCTAGTCGTTGCTCTTCCCCTGATCCTAAGTCCTTCATCTAGGACATTTGTCGAGTTAACCCTCGTCAATACCCAACAGTTACTTTGGGATAACCTACAAAGACGCATTTATCCGACTTTGGTTGTAAACATTTTACATATGCCTAGCATACCAAAATTTTAGAAAAGACAACTTGGGTTTTATCCAATGCCATATCTCATATGGTGTCATTTCAACAGATCATGATGGCACTCTTTTCAGTGTAAAAGCGGTAGTCTCTAAAGCTTTATCCTTAAAATATAATAGCAGTTTTATAGACGACACCTTTGATCCAACGATGTCAAACAAAGTTTGATTTCATCTCTCGAACACTCCATACTCCCATGGTGTTTCGGGAAATACAAGTCTATGGAATGATTCCTCAACTTTTAGGTGTTTGCTAAACTTGTAACTCAAATATCTTCCATTATGATCAAATCATAAATTCTTTATTCTCTTGTTACAATGATTTTCAACTTCATCTAGAAATACTTTGAACAATATTCAAATATTTCATGCTTCTTCCGTATCAAGTAAATATACACATATATCTACTCAAATCCTTGGTTAAAGTAGATGAAGTTCAAAGATCCACCACACACGGCTACATAATGGACTATATACATCAACATGTACAATATCCAATAAGTTAGTCGTCCGTTCTTCTTTGGCCTACAAACGGAGTTTTAATCATCTCTAGGAAATTTTCACAAGTGTCAATTGATTCAAAATCAAAAGGCTCCAGAATTCCATCAATATGGAGTTCCTTCATGTTTTCTTTCCAATATGATTTAAATGGTGGTGTCACTCATAAGTGATCTTCTAATCATTTGTCTTAAGACATTTTTAGCATCAGTGTTATGGATGTGATTTCTCCAACAAGATAAGCGTTCATCCATCTTTTATGAATGCGGTAATAATTTGAACAACCATTGTTCTCACAATACCTGAACAAAATAACAATTATTAAAACAAATCTTGAAGGCTAGGTTTAATTCCAATGAAACACAATAACACTTTATTTATTTTCGATGAGAATCATCCCATATTCATTTGCTAGTTAATTAGGCCATTGTAGTTCTTGTATTGCGTTGTTCTGTATGACAGTTCATACCAACCAATTTAGTATCAAATATCCAAGAACCACATTGTTTTAACAAGCAACGAATACAGCCATAACATGTATATCTTCTATATACCTGAGCTAGACATTTCTAGTCTTTTCTTTTCTGCCAGAATAAATTTCGGATTCTCTTTTAGCAATTCTTTTCCTTCTAGAAGAATCTATCGACATCAATAGTGGCGCCATTCACATGGCACACAGTTCAAAGCATGATTAGTCAAACACTAATACCCTTGGACTCACACTTTGAAGTAGATCACCATAATCAAATATTTGGCGTTCTTCCAAATTCCATTCTTTAGTAATCTTTTAGTGTAGTAAACATTTTACCTACATCTTCTATTCATCCTATCATGACAACTTTCATGATCAAGTTACTATAGCTCATGAGGACGAATTGTGAGTATAATGTTAGTTCCCAAAACCTTTTTAGGAGATCTGGACGCCTAGCGTCTCCAATCTTCACAAATTCTTATACAATACGAGAACATGTGTCTTACAAAATTATACTCTATCACATTGCAACCAAACAATGTTTCAGATATCAAAATATCTTCCACATATGATAGTTTATGAAACAGTTCTTTGATACGTCTCCAACGTATCTATAATTTTTGATGCTCCATGCTTGTTTTTACACCATTTGCCTACTGTTTCGTTACACTTAGTGGCACTTTTATGCATTTTCCGGAACAAATCTATTAACAAGTCGCCACAGTGCCAGTTCCCTGTTTTCTGCTGTTTTGTGTTTCAGAAGTGATACACAGGAAATATTCTCGGAATTGGACGAAACAAGTTCCTGAAGTCTTATTTTGCCCGGGAGCTTCCAGAGATCCGAAGAGGAGGAGGAGTGGGGCCACCAGGGGCCCTCACACCAGGCTGGCACGGCCCAGGCCCTGGCCGTGCCGCCCTGGTGTGAGGCCACCTGGCTCCACCTCTGACATCGCCGCTTCGCCTATAAAGACCCCCCGACGGGAAAAACCTAAGTACCCGATCAATTTTCCAGAACACATCGCGATCCGCCACCACCGTCGACCCGAAGATCGGGAGGGTCCAGAAGCTCTTCCCGGCACCCTGCCGGAGAGGGGAATCGCCATCGGAGATCTTCTTCATCGCCATGCTTTCCTCCGGAGCGATGAGTGAGTAGTCTACCTTGGACTATGGGTCCATAGCAGTAGCTAGATGGTTGTCTTCTCCACCATGTGCTTCATGTTTAGATCTCATGAGCTGCCCTACATGATTGAGATCACCATTATGTAATTCTACATGTTTGGTTTGTTGGGATCCGATGAATATTGGTGTTATGATTGAGTTGCTATACTGAAATTTATCTTATGTTATCTCTATGTTGTTTATGATCTTGCATGCTCTCCGTTGTTAGTAGCTATCTTGGCCGAGTAGTTGCTAGTGACTCCAAGAGGGGGTATTTATGCTCGATAGTGGGCTCATGCCTCTATTTAACCTGGGGGAGTGATAGAAACCTCTAAGGTTGTAGATGTGCTGTTGCTACTAGGGAGAAAACAACATTCATATGCTCAAGGGCATATGCTTTGTTTACATTACACACTTTGCTTAATGCAATTATCTGTTGTTCGCAACTTAATACTCCTGGGGTTTTCGGACGATATCCCCGTGAGTGGATTATTAGTCATAGATGCAGTTGGATGGCGGTCTATGTATTTTGTTGTAATGCCCAGAGTAAATCTCATAGTGATCTTCTTGATATATCACGTTTATCTTTATTCTATCAATTGCCCAACTATAATTTGTTTACCCAGCATGTGTTATTTATCTTATGGAGAGACACCACTAGTGAACTGTGGACCCCGGTCCTATTTCCATCATATTGCTATCACCTGTTTACTTTACTCGCACTGTTTACTTTATTCGCATACTTCTACTGTTTTTCACTCGATATGCTCATAACCTTTGTTTCAAGCAAACCGGTGAGATTGACAACCTCATCGCAAGTTGGGAGCAAAGTACTTGGTTGTGTTGTGTGCAGGTTCCGCGTTGCAGCTAGCAAGGAAAGCTTGGACGAGGCGCCATATATAAATTGTCCGAAGCTGTCGCAAACTAGCAAGCATCACCTTCAGTCGTAATTGTCTGCTCTTCTCCTGAACGATAAACCTTGGTTTCTTAACTGAGGGAAAACAAGCTGCTATACTCTTCATACCTTCCTCTTGGGGTTCCCAACTGGCCGGTTATTTACTTCATCAAATCGGTAGCATCAAGCTTCTTTTCTGGCGCCATTGCTGGGGAAGAGTGGAAGACCACTGCAAGGGGAGTTTTTCGCATGCACATCCTTTACTTTGTTATTGTTTTGCTTTACTTTATTTATTTTACCTGCATCGTTTTATATCAAAAATCCAAAAAATTAGAATCCTTGGTAGTTGTTATTTCTTTACTTTTAGTCATCATGCTGTTCCCTAAGTATGTTCTGGAGGACCTCTCAGTAGGTAGTGGTTCAATTATTGGAAAAAGTAACATTGAGGAGTTCTTTAATGACATTAGTATGCATAACGAAGTTGAGGAAAAGTCTTTGGTTGAGCTAGCTCCTAGTATTGAAGTTGCTTCTGCTTATTTAATTCACATGTTGGAAACTAGGTTTGCTAGTCTTAATCCTTTTATGCAATACATGTTCCTTAAGCTTCATGAAAATGAAGATCCTGAAAAGAAAGCTTTTATCTTGGAAGCTTTGCGCCTAGAATTTAAAGATGTCGTTATTGAAGCTAGAAAAGTTCTTAAACGTTTTAATAAACTCGGTTCACCTATAAAGGTTATTAGTACAAACGATGAAGGGGCCGAAATACCTATACCTAGCAAGCTCTTGGGATTGTGTGAAGCTTTCGAAAATAATTTTGACTGGATCTGTCCCAAAAATCTTTTTAGTGATTTGAGTGAACCAAAGCATGATCACAAAGGGTCTTCTAAAACTTATGTGGATGAAATACAATGCCTTATTGACAAGACCTCTGCAGTTGATCTTAATGCTTCTTCTGAAAATACTTGATTCGCAATTTTCTGCGCCTAGCTCAAAGGCGTTAAAGAAAAGCACTCTTGGGAGATAACCCAAAAATTTTATTCTCAGTACTTTTTCTTTTATTTGAGTCTTGGAAGTCATTACTACTATAATGACCACTCCTTATCCTTTTTATTTTGTTTTTGTGCCAAGAGAAGCCTCTAATTCGAGTGAGGTAAAGATTTGGGGATGTTGCTGTCCTGAAACTGTTTTCAGTGCTGCACCGTAAAAATTTGTATAAATTCTCTGTATATCTTTTGGACCTGCGATTTATTATGCATATGCCCCAGGTTATATCCAAACTTTCGTTAGTTGAACACTTTTTGATTTGAGCAACATAAAACCCCTCAAAAATTCGGCCTTTGCCAGCTGTTCTGTTTTGACAGATTTCTGCCAATATTTGTGTTTGCCGCTTTATCGCTTTATTTTGAGTTATTTTGATCACGGAACTTTTGGGGAAGTTGCTACAGTAGTATTTGCTATATATGTGGTGGTTTTGGATTGAAACCTGAAGCAAAAAGAGGTTGATTATATGTTATGCTACACTAATGTTGCTAATAGATTTGTGTTTAGTTTTGTATAAAGTAAGTTTTCAAGTGTAGGGATTGGAGAATGATGAGATGAGTTGAAGAATGGAAAAAAGCTCAAGCTTGAGGATACCCATGCATCACCCCAAGAAATATCCAAGAAGTACAAGCGTCAAAGCTTGGGGATGCCCCCGAGGCACCCCTTCTTTATCGGCAAAAATCAGGTTACCTTTCAAAACACTACATTTTTATTGCTTCATGCACTATGTGTTTTTCTTAGAGCGTCAGTTGTTTTAGTTTTCTTTATTAGTTTAGTTTTGTTTGCTGCAATAAATGGTTGGACCCCAACAAATTTCCTTTGGAGGAGATGTACTCGTTTTCATTTGCAAAGAACACTCCATTTTCACTCTTACAATTTCACCGAGTGTTCTTCTTTTTCTGCTACTACTTTTGGTTTTCGTTTTCGCCTTTATTTGCGTTCAGACCTTGTCATATCTTTTCATCAAGGTGTATTTTTGCCTGTGATCTTTATTGGTTTTCATCAAAAGAGGTGTCTTTAAAAATTTCAAATGGTGTTTGAAAAGAGAAAAAGCTTTATGCAAAATAGTGGTACAAGAAGGAGCTTGTGTAGACTGCGGCTTAGGCTTTTTCATGTCATGCTTGATGTCTTTTTGATGGTATGCTTAGTGGTTTTGCTGTAGCATGACTTGTCTCAAATAACTGAGATTGCTTAATGAGCCTTTGAAAAAATCATGCGTTGTTTTAATTATTTGGAAGCATTATTTTGGTTTTCTCCTTGATGCTTTATTTGGGTTGACTTGGCGCATGCTCACACATGTTAGACTCTTACAAAGTCGCCAATAGCCTCTATGATCATTTAGTTTTTGACTTTTGATGCCATCTTATGCTTCTTTTAATGTTGCTTTGTCGCTTTGCATGATTATGGCCATTATTACTCTCTTAGTTGGTCGCTCCCAGTCTTTTGCTAGCCCTCGCCTTGTACTGAGTATGAGCTCTACTCGTGCATCCAACTCCCTAAAAGCCAAAGTTTTCCAAAGTGTCCACCATATATACCTACTAGCAATTTGCTATTCCAAGTACATTTGACTTGCTTTTATTTTCATATGCTCAAGGGCATATGCTTTGTTTACATTACACACTTTGCTTAATGCAATTATCTGTTGTTCGTAACTTAATACTCATGGGGTGTTCGGACGATATCCCCGTGAGTGGATTATTAGTCATAGATGCTGTTGGATGGCGGTCTATGTATTTTGTTGTAATGCCCAGAGTAAATCTCATAGTGATCTTCTTGACATATCACGTTTATCTTTATTCTATCAATTGCCCAACTGTAATTTGTTTATCCAGCATGTGTTATTTATCTTATGGAGAGACACCACTAGTGAACTATGGACCCCGGTCCTATTTCCATCATATTGCTATCACCTGTTTACTTTCCTCGCACTGTTTACTTTACTCGCATACTTCTACTGTTTTCCACTCGATACGCTCATAACCTTTGTTTCAAGCAAACCGGTGAGATTGACAATCTCATCGCAAGTTGGGAGCAAAGTACTTGATTGTGTTGTGTGCAGGTTCTGCGTTGCAGCTAGCAAGCAAATCTTGGACGAGGCGCCATATATAAATTGTCCAAAGCTGTCGCAAACTAGCAAGCATCACCTTCAGTCGTAATTGTCTGCTCTTCTCTTGAACGATAAACCTTGGTTTCTTAACTGAGGGAAAACAAGCTGCTATACTCTTCATACCTTCCTCTTGGGGTTCCCAACTGGTCGGTTATTTACTTCATCAAATCGGTAGCATCATTCTTTCAGCTCCTAGACAACCTTGATACTAAAAACAACTTTTGAATATCAAGGATTATGGAGGCAAATGTGATACTTAGATACTAACACTGGAATTGTTACTCTTGATTTAATACTATTTATTAAATTTTATCGAGTAACCAAGGTTTGCTAAAAGTTAGCAATAGGACTTTAAACTTTAGATTGACATTCAAACAATACGATACCAGTTCGTAAAGTTAACATCCAGAATTCTATAGTTCTATCTATTATATAATTAAAACAACTAACAATGAACGGCTTAGATTAAACGTAAGAAG
Source organism: Dactylis glomerata (assembly GCA_007115705.1). Taxonomy (NCBI): domain Eukaryota; kingdom Viridiplantae; phylum Streptophyta; class Magnoliopsida; order Poales; family Poaceae; genus Dactylis; species Dactylis glomerata. Next base: position 64,310 of record QXEO01001359.1, read on the forward strand.
TGAACCGCTCAGATTAAAGAAGGGGTGAAGAAAAAAACACGTCCGATCAGACAGATATTAGAAGACGTTTGCAACAAAAATTGATTAGTTCAGAAAGGACACGTTTTGGCCCCGATCAGGCAGATATCAGGAGACGTGTGTAATAAAATTTGATTAGATCAGAAAGGACACGTTTTAGCCCTTTCCACAAATTGCTCAACTCGGCGTGTGCAATAAAATTTGATTAGATCAGAAAGGACACGTTTTAGCCCTTTCCGCAAATTGCTCAACTCGCCCGGTATCTATTCCTGATTCAGGATGTTTCATATCGATCTATTCCAGTCGACCACATGTTGACACCAAGCGCTAGCTCTAAGTTTACGTCAAAGTCGACGACGAGCCAATCTATCGATATCCATGTAGCAGTGCAGACCGATGGCTCCTCCAGGCGGCAAAAGTACTAGGATGGAAGCGCCGATTGGGATCCAACGCCGCGGCACCTCTAAGGCTCTAATGGAGATGGCATAGGGAGGCTTCATTGACGCATATCTCCAATGGACAACAAAAAGTCATCGCCATACAGCGATGCGCCGACGCATTATCCACTGCGAAATCCAGCAGCCTACTTCGCGCGGAGAGTGGGCTGCCGTCTGAGAGAACTCGAGAACCCTGGCGCCCTGACTTAGCAAAAGGAAAAGGAGATTGATGCTGTACAGGCTCGATCAGACGGTCAGTACGTACGTAATCCGTATTCTCTCAACTCCACATACTCACACGATTGATTGGAATTTATTTCATCGGAGTGCTTTGCATCAAACGAGTGATGATTTGAAATCAAGTTCCGTATGCATGAAGTCGATGTACACGCGCTAGCATCACTCAAGACGTCCAGTTGGCTGGTGTGAGTTGCAGTCTGTCTTAACATGATTTACCTGCGTGCGAGTTCACACTATGGCAAAATGAGCCATGAAGAATTCCTGCCATGTCCTGCGTGCGAGTAAGTGATGTTGTACTTAATTAGCACAATATACATACTCAATCACAACATCCTTGAATTAACAAGTAGTGCATGCAGTATTCAAACAAACGATTTGACTAAAGTTAGCTCATACAAGACCTTGATACATCGTATGAAAAGTAGACTAAAGTTATGAGTAAGAACTAAGAAGTCAGCTCATCTGATAATTAAGGATCAGAGAAGTACAAGAGCAAGCGTCCGCCGTCGATCGACCAACAAAATGCTCACCCGCGACACCCAGCATGGCTCAGAAACTTCAATAAGGTATACCAGGCAAGTTTTTCCTATGCTTTGTTGGCTATTTTCTCATCAGTAAATCACAGACTGCCTAAAAGGATAGGAAATAAGGTACCACTTCTAGCTATTTTTTCTATGCGCACACTTAAACAAGACGAGCTTTGAGGAGAAAAAGTCACATGTTTAAATTTAGAATAATCACCTTTATATAAGAAACCAATCTTAAAACTAAATAATGCAATTAATATTTTGGTTTCCAATCTGTAGAATTAGATATGTAGGACGATCAATGTCAACGTATCATGTTCAACATGGATATATCTTGATTTTTCAAAAAAACTTGAGGAGAAAAAGTCACATGTTTAAATTTAGAATAATCACATTTATATAAGAAACCAAATCTTAAAACTAAATAATGCAATTAATATTTTGGTTTCCAATCTGTAGAATTAGTTATGTAGGACGATCAATGTCAACGTAACATGCTCAACATGGATATATCTTGATTTTTCAAAAAAAAAAGCATATTGATTAGCAGTATTAACATGCATGTGCTTTGAGGTTTGTAAAACATTAGTGAACACAGATGCTTGGAAGATATGAATGGGTTGATGCTCAATTGAAGAGTATATATATGGTACATGGAGAAGATGGAGTGGTAAATTCTACAGAATAAAATAATATTTGCATTACAAGAACAACATACTAGCCATGTATGACATCATGTTGGCAGAATGAACACATCAGTCAGAATGTGCCTTACATGCCCAGGGAAAATCCCGTGCGGACTAAGAAAAGTAAGGGTGTTGTTTCTACAACACAACTGTCCCCTTGATTTACAGGACTATCAGAATACACTGAAGGTAAATATATTTCCAACATAAAATGTTGTCTATTTAGGTATAAAGTGATGTCTACTTAGACATACAATTCTAGAACGAATTTTCACATACTGAGTTTAATATTAGTGATCATGTAATCAAGAATTATATCCGACAATATTTTATGGTGATGACAACAAATGATGAATCATATCAATTATGATGATACATGATATATATAAATCTAGACGCACAAATGCGCGGGTCAACATGCTAGTTATCTCAATTATAGCTAATCGCAAGGTAGTAAACGGATGCCAATGACTACAACAAACTATGCAAATTCACTTTGATTTAGTTCATGATAAATTGATTTCTATAATTCAAAATTACTAAGTGAACTCCCACTTAAAAACAACATCCCTCTTGGTTTTCTTAAGTTATTACACGAACCAAATTCACTATACCGCAACCGATCATCACATGCAACGACATAGTTTCAAAGGCGAACATCACCATGTTCATCATATCAACCATATGACTCATGCTTAACCTTTCGGTTTGTGTTCCGAGGCCATGTCTGTACATGCTAGGCTCGCCAAGTAGAACCATAGCACTTACGTGTGTAAAACTGTCTTACACCCGTCGTATGTGAACGTAGAATCTGTCACACCCGATCATCACGTGGTGTCTCGAAACGACGAACTTTCTTGACGGTGCATGCTATGGAAGAACACATTTTTATCTTGATATTTATGTGAGAGGGATCATCTTATAATGCTACCGCGCGATCAAATCTAAGCAGAATAAGATGCATAAAAGGAGAAACATCACATGCATATATAATGTGATATGATATGGTCCTTCACGCATCCGATCTCCATCTTGTGCGTCATGGCATGATCTCCATCATTCCACCGGTGTAGCACCAAGGTCCATGGTGCGCTACCTTGGTTGTCTTCCTCCATTACAATATATCACTTGGATATATATATTCGGCACGCAGGCCATTTAAATGTAAAGACAACCATATGGCTCCAGTCGGTTGTTTATAACTTACAAAAAGGATCATCGCATACAATTTGTAACATAAACAATTTAACCATATCACATCACATGCCCTGCAAAAACAAGTTAGACGTTTCTAATTTATCTTGCATATTTTATGTGGTTTGGGGCTTTCTAGGAAGAACCGTTCTTACCTACGAACATGTAACCACAACGGTGATAAAATATTATTAACAACTCTTTGTAAAATAGATCATAACTATAGTGGGAGAAACATACACCCGCAAAGCCACATATGCTGAAGCATGTCAAGTGTGGGACAAGTCTTGTGAATGCGGTCACGTAAGGTTAGTTTCGGGCAGCTTCAATCCCACTATGCTACTATGATCCAAAATACCAAAAATTGCAATAACATGATCATCAATGCCCACATCCATATGTGTTCTAACCGTGCATACCAACTACGCATAGAGATGACTCTGATACCACTGATGGGTTCGTAGCATAGAAAACAAAAAATTTCCTACGCATGAACACAAAACTAGCCAAGAAAACTCTACGAGATGGTAGCAACGATTAACTAACCCTCGAAGACGGAAGTAGGGATTATGTTCCCACACAAATGTTGCCGATGGAGAGTCGAGGAAGACGCACGTAGTCGATGTAGTCATTCACTTGACGTAGTCGACGTAGTGGTTCACTTGACGATCATGAGATCGTGTACACGGCGCCACAACCGGCGGCGCCCCCGTACTCGGTCACACGTATGGCTTGTAGTCGTCTCCTCCACGCCCTCGGTCCAGCGGGGCAGCGGAAGAAGGGATCCGCCGGATACTCCAACACTCACTTCTCCAAGTGCGTGAATCTCGAACTAATAATCCGGCAGAGCTTCGCTAAGCCAAGACGGATTTGGGGCAGCAAGTTTTCGGGAGAGGGGAAGGATCAAGCAAGCATGAACATGGAGGAGAGGGGGCCTTTTATAGGAGAGGATGGGCAGCCCCAAGGGGGTGGCCGGCCAAGGAGAGCCTCTCCTCCTCTTCATGGTCCTCTTCATTGTGGTAACCCCCTCTTCATGGTGGTAACCTCCTCATCAACATGAGGTAACCCCCCATTTAATTTTGCATGACATTCATGCTAATTAAATTCATACTAATTGATTTAATAAAATATTTTTATTTCTTTAATATTTGTTAATTCAATCAATTAACAAACATTAACAAATACCCCCTTGAGTTATTTCAATATACCGAAACAGTTTCGGTGCTTTTCAGAAACAACCCTCATGTTGTCCTGTAATTCGATCGGAGTATCGTATCCACTCAAAAACAATGGCGAACCTTAAGTGTGTCACCCTACGGTTCATGAATAACGTGGACATGATCGAGACTCCTCTCCGATCAATAATCATCAGTGGGATCTGGAAATCCATGATGACTCCCACTTACTCAACGATGAACTAGTGATCGTGTGAACCAATAACGAACATAGTTAATTCCTTTTGTCTCGCGATATTATTACTTGTCCAAGATCGGATCATTTGGTATCAACCATACCTAGTTCGATCTCGTTCCCAACAAGTCTCTTTACTCGTTCCGTGATAATGCATTCCCGTGACCTAGTCACATGCTTGCAAGCGATTCCAATGCAATATAACGGAGAAGGGCCCAGAGAATATCTTCACGTCATCGGGTCAGACAAATTCCACTCTTGATCCATGAGCCTCAACTAATACTTTCAGAATACCCAAATCAACCTTTACAATCACCCTGTAACGGTGTGATGTTTGATATCATCAAAGCACTCTTCCGGCATCAGTGATTAACATGATCTCATGGTCTGAGGATTAGAACTATTTCGTATGAGTTTGATATAGCAATGAACTTGATGACTTGATCGTATTCCTATTCGTACTATGGGTGTGAGTGTTCATCATATCATTCTTCTCATGATATGACCCCGCTATTAACAATATCCAATGTTCATGATCAAGAAACCTTGATCATCAGTTAATCAACGAGCTAGTATAAAAGAGAGGCTTTACTAGGAACCTTTTTAGTTTATTAATCACACAAGTATTAATGTTTCCGATTAATACAATTCTAGCATGAGAAATAAACATTTATCATAAACATGGAATATGATAATAACCACTTTATTATTGCCTCTCGGGCATATTCCCTTCAGAATTGCATGCTAGGTGGGAAAGAGAAGACGAGATGGCTAGATATATGAAGGTTTGTACTATTACCACCTCTAGTGATGTTGTTTGAAATGCTAGCAATCCTCTTACTATGATTGGTGTAGAGAAAACTCCTACTCCTAGTGCAAAAAAGCCCAAAACTACAAAAACTTTTTCTACAAAAAGTGCTAAAAAAATCGGAGTATGGAAGACAATAGCTCTACTTCTTTTAATGATTTTGATGTTGATGGTTGCAATATCTCTAAAGTTATTTTATTCTTGCAAAAGCTTGCTTTAAGTCCTAATGCTAGTCCTATGAATGTTGCTTTTACAAAGCATATTACAAATGCTCTCATGAAAATTAGGGAAGAAAAGTTGAAACAAAAGGTTTCTATTCCCAAGAAGTTAGAAGATGGTTGGGAGCCCATCATTGATATGAATGTGAATGATTTTTATTGCCATGCTTTATGTGATCTTGGTGCAAGTATTTCTATTATGCCTAGAAAGATTTATGATATGCTTGGTTTACCACCGCTTGAAAATTATTATTTTGATGTTCCTCTTGCTGATGTTGCTAAGAAGAAACCTTTGGGAAGGATTAATGATGTTCTTATTATGGTTAACAATAACCTTGTTCCTGTTGATTTTCTTGTTTTGGATGTTGAATGCAATGCTTCATGTCCTATTATTTTGGGAAGACCTTGTCTTAGAACTATTGGTGCCATTAAATATCAATTCCCACTCAAGAAAGGTATGGAACACTTCCCTAGAAAGAGAAAGAAATTACTTTTTGACTCTATTCTTAGAGCAAATTATGAACTTGATGCTTCATCGCTTGATATTACTTAATTTCCACTTTCTGTGCCTAGCTCAAAGTCGTTAAAGAAAAGCACTCTTGAGAGATAACCCAATGTTTTCTTTTCAGTACTTTTTCTTTTGTTGAGTCTGGAAGTTATTACTACTGTAATGACCTCTCCTTATCATTTTTATTTCGTTTTTGTGCCAAGAAGAACCTCTAATTGGAGGAAGGTAAGATTTGGGGAAGTTGCTGTCCTGAAACAGATTTCCGCGCTGCACCGTAAAAATTCGTGACAATTCTCAGAATATCTTTTTGATCTGCGGTTTCTTGTGCGCATGCCCCAGGTTATTTCCAAACTTTTATTAGATTTGCACTTTTCAATTTGAGCAACAGAAGGTCCTCGAAAAAATCGATCTTTCTCAGCTGTTCTGTTTTGATAGATTTCTACCACTATTTGTGTTTGCCTCTCGATCGCTTTCTTTTTTAGTTCTTTTGAACACGAAACTTTTGAGGAAGTTGCTACAGTAGCTTATGCTTTAATGGGTGGTATATTTGAGTTTGAAACTGAACCAAAAGAGTAGATTTACTATCATGCGTACACTAATGTTGCTAATAGAATTGTGTGAAGTTTTGTATGAAGGAAGTTTTCAAGTGTAGGGAAAGGAGAGTGATGAGATGAGATGAAGTATGGACAAAAGCTCAAGCTTGGGGATGCCCATGTAACCCCAAGAAATATCCAAGAGATACAAGTGTCAAAGCTTGGGGATTCCCCGAGGCACCCATTCTTCATCGGCAAAAATTAGGTCACCTTTCAAGACACTATATTTTTATTGCTTCATATTCTATGCATTTTTCTTGGAGCGTCTTTACTTTTGCTTTCAGTTTTCTTTTGTTTTGTTTGCTGAAATAAATGGTTGGACCCCAAAAAAATTTCTTTTGGAGAAGACACACTCCGTTTTTCATTGCCAAGAACACTCTAGTTTTCACTCTTATCGTTCAACGAGTGTTCTCTTTTTCTAGTACTGTGTTTAGCTTTCATTTTTTGCCTTGATTTATGTTCAGATCTTGTTATATCTTTGTATCAAGGTATATTTATACCACTGGTCTATGTTGGTTTTCATCTCAAAGAGTGGTTATAAAAAGGATGAATGGTGTTGGGAAAGAGAAAAAAGTTTTATGCCTATAGTGGTACAAATGGGAGCTTGTTTAGACTGTGGCTTAGACTTTTGCATGTCATGCTTGATGTTATTTTGATAGTATGCTTAGTAGTTTTTGCTGTAGCATGACTTGACTCAAATGATTGAGATTGCTTAATGTGCCTTTGAAAGAATCATGTGTTGTTTTTGTTATATGGGAGCATATTATTGTGGTTTTCTCCTTTGATGCTTTACTAGGAAACATGCCCGTGCGTTGCAACGGGAGAGAAAAATAAATTTTTAAATATTTTTTCTAATCGAACTGCATCTTACTCCGACGCGGCGCCGGAAAAGAACGACACCCTGGCCTCCCCACGACGGCACGTGCGAGCAGCGTCGTCCCGGTCCCGGGCGCGGCCGACAAGTCAGCACCCCTTGCTGTCTTGGCCCCGAGCGAGTTGTACTTAGTTTTATAGGAAAACGAAGACCTCCTTGAGCTCAATCTTGGCATGGTCGGCGCCGGTAGCGTCCTTGAAGCTGGGCAGTTCATGAAACTTGCTTTGTAGCGTTCGAAGTCAATGGGCCCACTGAGCCTTGGAAAAGTGCACGCTCTCACCTTGCCCCTCTCGATGGCGTAGAAGGCAGCAACAAGGCTCAGACCTGCTCGATCTGATTGTCTGGGGCAGCATCCGTGTTGCTCGTCCACACGTCCGTCGGCGGAATCTAGCGTTGTCGTGACCTGTAGAAGCACTACTGTGAGGGCTGAGACGACACCATGGTGATTTACTTAGAAGCTCCGGCCGAACCAGATGAAACCATGGTACCGGCGTTGCCGTTTTTCTTTCCCTCTGTCCGGACAGTGGGTGGAGTCGAGGCGATAGAGCGCCCACGTCGGAGCTGAAAATTTTGCTTCCATCGCCATCAAATCGGTAGCTCGCGTGTCTGATGTAGCTTAGGAACGTACGCTTGATTTTGTTTGTAAGCTTTCACCAATTTGATGCAGAGCAATCAATTGCTCCCATATATTAAGGGTCTAGAGAAGGCAAGCAGAGGCTGACTTGGTTCCGGTCAGGATCATCTACACCCGTGAGCCAAAGTGGATTTCCCGAGAATAAAGCTCTTACTGATCTAGAAGTGAGATGCGTAAGACCCGTACCTGAACTCACCAAAAAATAGTAGCCGTCATGCAGTTCTTGATCATACAGGCCAATTCATCTCGAGTGACAAGCTTAAATTTAACTCTTCTGATCTTGGTGATAAGGTCATGAGGAGGTTGACTCTGGATTACGATGGCAACTTTAGGCTGTATAGTCTAAACACGACAAGCGGCAATTGGTCAGTCGCGTCGGTCTTCCACGAGTTCCGCGACGCGTTCAAGCCAGAGGCGCCGTGGCTCGTCCTACCTGGCAAGACCCCGGAGATGGCCACGCTTTTCTCGCTCGCCGGTCGTCGCTCCGCCACGGTGCGCGCCCCGGACCCCGCGCTGCGTGGCCACGCCGTCAGCGGCTCCTCCCTCAGGTGGCTAACCACCGCCGATGACCGCGGCCGGATGAGCCTCGTCAATCCGGTCACCAGCGACCAGCGCTCACTCCCGGCCATCACCACCATCCCAGACATCGACGCGAGAAGCGGGGGCTCCACCTTCGTATTCTGGCTGAAATCCTTCTCCAGGGGCCCCCCGTACGCCGGCAGCCGCGAGCCGTGTGGGACGTTCACGCTGACAGCTGAGCAGATGCGCTGCCACCTCTATCGCAAGGTCGTCCTCTCGGACTCCCCCGGCGTTGGTGGCCACGGCGCCGCCATGCTCATCACCGGCGAGCTGTTCGACGTGGCGGCCTTCGTGACTACGGAGGACGCCGTGTGGAGGCTGGCGCCGTCGCGCGATGGCGTGGAGGACGCAATCCACTACGACGGCAGGTTCTATTCTGTCACGTACACTGGGGCCGTGGAAGTGTGGGAGTGTGACCCCTACACCGGCGTGTTCACGAGCGCCGTAGTCACGCCGAGGCTGGATGACGGAGGCAGCGACCTGTCATGCCACCGCAAGTACCTCGTGGCGGTGCCGGGAGGGCGGCTGATGGTCGTGCTCAAGGACTGGAAGGAGACGGGCGGGCGCAACACGGGCCGCTGGACCTGCTCATTGGGGCCAACGAGTCTCTTTGCATGTCGACGAGGGTACACCCGGAGCTCAAGGCCGGCCACGTCTACTGCACCGAGGACGATCTTAGTTACAAGGGACACAGCCGCTGCGACATCGACCGGCATGTTGTCCAGGTGTTCTGCCTGAAGGACGGCACGGAGGAGAATGTTGAGGGGCTCGGGCAGCACTGGAGCTGGCCTCCGCCAGCGTGGTTCACGCCTTGCATCCCATGATACTAAGGATAGCTTGGCTGCTGACTCGGTTCCGGTCAGGATACATGAGTTTGGATCAAGCTTTTCCTCACGTGTTGGTTGTGCGGACGAAGAAAAGGGTGGGCCGACGAAAACAACTATCGATAGCGGGTGATAAAAATCAGACGATACGAATTTACCGATATGGAAGAACCAAACCATGGAGCTCTTACGTACTTTATTATTAGGTATAGACAAGCTTTTCCTCACGTCAGACGATACAAATTTACCGATAGGGAAGAACCAAACCATGGAACCCTTACGTACTTTATTATTAGGTATAGATTTGGGTTGACTTGTCGCATGCTTATAACACGTTTGACTTTTACAAGTAACCATAAGCCTCTATGATCATTTGGTTTTTGACTTGTGATACCACTTTATGCTTTGGTTAATAATGTTTTGTCGCTATGCATGATTATGGCCGTTATTGCTCTCTTAGTTGGTCGCTCCCAGTCTTTTGCTAGCCTTCATTTTGTACTGAGAGGGAATACTTCTCGTGCATCCAACTACCAAAAACCAAGTTTGTTCCAAAGAGTCCACTATAAATTCCTATGCATGGTATTTGCAATCCATTTCAAGTAAATTTTCATGTGCTACCTTTCAAAAAACCTTCAAAATACTTCTCATTTTGTGACACTGTTTTTAGCTCATGGGGACGTAGTGGTCGGATTTGCTATCTTCCATATTGTTTTATTCCAAAAAATAAAAAGAAAATAGAAAAAAGAAAAAGAAAGAGAAAAAAGGCACTCCTCCATGGTTTGTGAAAGTTGGTGGGCACCCGATGGAATCGGTTAGCCATGGTTTGTGAAAGGAAAAGTGGGGAGGAGTGCCAAGCTTTATAAAAGAGCACAAACGTGCCAATCTCTCTCTCAAAAACTTGCTTAGTATGGAAGATAGTAAGAACCCCATTGCCAGTCGTTGACAAGAACAACCACCTCTCAAAACAAATTTTTATCTCTCTGTTTACAAATGAAAAGCTCTAGCACATGTTTAATCACTGCTTCCCTCTGCGAAGGGCCTTTCTTTTACTTTTATGTTGAGTCTCCACCTTCTACCTTTATGCACCGTCTAAGAGAGCATAGTTGTCATTCTGAGTTTAATGTGCATAGTCCCAAAATTTATTATTGATTGATTCATGATTATGGTTTTTCTTGTTCTAAAATTATTTGTATCTAGTCGCCCTCTTAAACTTGAAGGTGTCCTATGCATTTATGTTTTGCTATTCCATGAAGGACAAGCTGAAAGCCACTTTGCTATGTTTTTCTATATGGTTGAAACACACACTTGACTTTCAATGCATTATTACTCATGATCTTTTGTTTGTGTTACTTTTCATGTTATAACATGGTTGCTAAGTTTTATTGTCAAGATTATGTCTTTTATGCTCATGTTTAGAGTACTTTGATCTCAGCACTCAATGCTTTACATCGTTTGATCAAGATTGTGTTGGTGCATGTCACCTCAAAAATTATTGTTTTGTTATCACTTAACAACTCGAGGACGAGCAGGAGTTAAGCTTGGGGATGCTTGATACGTCTCAAACGTATCTATAATTTTTGATGCTCCATGCTTGTTTATACACCATTTGCTTTGTGTTTTGTTACACTTCGTGGTGTTTTTATGCATTTTCCGGAACTAACCTATTAACGAGATGCCACAGTGCCAGTTCCCTAGTTTCTGCTATTTTTTGGGTTTCAGAAAGCTGCACATGAAATATTCTCGGAATCGGACAAAACAAAAGCCAAAGTTCATATTTTTTCCCGACGCGAGATGGAGTCCAAAGAGGAGACGGAGGGGAGCCAGGGGCTAGCCACACCATAGGGTGGCGTGGCCAGCCCCTGGCCCGCGCCACCAGGTGGTGGGGCCACGTGGCCTACCTCCTAACGCCGCCCTTCTGCCTATATATTCCCCTCGACGGGAAAACCCTAAAGACCCGATCAATTTTCCACGAAATATACTGCAAGCCGCCGCCATCGTTGACACGAGATTGAGAGGGTCCAGAAGCTCTTCCCGGCATCCTGCCCGAGAGGGGAATCACCACCGGAGGCCTTCTTCATCACCATGCCTACCTCCAGAGTGATGCGTGAGTAGTCTACCTTGGACTACGGGTCCATAGCAGTAGCTAGATGGTTGTCATCTCCTCCATGTGCTTCATGTTTAGATCTTGTGAGCTGCCTATCATGATCAAGATCATCATTGTGTAATTCTACATGTTGTGTTTGTTAGGATCTGATGAATATTGGTACTTTGTCAAGTTGATCTATTGATTTATCATCTCTATGTTATCTCTATGTTGTTTATGATCTTGCATGCTCTCCGTTTCTAGTAGATATCTTGGCCGAGTAGATGCTAGTGACTCCAAGAGGGAGTATTTATGCTCGATAGTGGGTTCATGCCTCTAGTAATCTGGGGGGTGACAGAAACCTCTAAGGTTGTAGATGTGCTGTTGCTACTAGGGAGAAAACAACGATCTTGTGTTTAAGGACATTTGTATTGTTTACATTACATACTTTGCTTAAGGCGATAATCTGTTGTTTGCAACTTAATACCCAACGGTTGCTCGGACGACATCCGGCGTGTGGATTATTAGTCATATATGCAGTTGGATTACGGTCTATGTATTATGTTGTAATGCCCAAGTGAATCTCATAGTGATCCTCATGACATTTGTATGCTTGATTTATTCTATCAATTGTCCAACTATAATTTGTTTACCCAGCATGTTATATCTTATGGAGAGACACCACTAGTGAATTGTGGACTCCGGTCTATTCTTTTATATTGTTATTACCGTTTACTATTTACTCGCATTATTTATATTCATGCAAACTACTATCTTTTACCACTCGATATGCTTAATCCTTTGTTTATAGCAAACCGGTGAGATTGACAACCTCACTGTAAGTTGGGGCAAAGTACTTGGGTTGTGTTGTGTGCAGGTTCCACGTTGCTCCTGGTGCAAAGCTACGCCCCAGATGAGGCGCCAATATAAATTGTCTGGAGCTGTCGCGAAGCTAGCGAGCATCAACCTTCGTAAGTTGGTTCTTTCTCCTACTGGTTCGATAAACCTTGGTTTCATACTGAGGGAAGACTTGCTATTGTGCTCATCATACCTTCCTCTTGTTGTTCTCAACTAGGCGGTCATCTACACGCCATCAGTGGTCGTAACCAAGTCTGATACCATGTAAGACAATGATTTGGGGGGGACCGGCACAACCCTCTAGGAATGGCCTATCACTTATATATAATGGATGTGTTACAATTGGTACAATATACATACACGTATATAGAAGCTATACACAGTCTAACAGACTGGTGGTCGTGCATCATTGCCAGAGCACCAGTTCTTGCTTTCTTGGCCGCGGCATGTGGTTGTCATGCAACACGGATACCAGTGCAAGGGCGACATAGTGAGGGATGTCACAACTCACGACTGAGTGGCCACCAGGCAAGGGTGGCTTGCGACTGCAATGGTGCGCTGGGATTAGCAATGGAAACGCCACGCATACATAGGGAAGAGAGAGAGGCAACGACTTGGCTATCGGCCGGGCAGGGGAGAATGTCGGGTAGCTGGGGCAGCGTGGTTTCAGTGGCAGTCGTGCTTCGGTTGCCTCGCGTGGAGAGAATGCGGCCTCCCCAGTGACATCACAGAGGCATTGGTGTCACAGCGGCGGCAACGAGAGCGGCGTTACTGGGGCGAGAAGTGAACCAGGAAAGAAGAGAGGATTGTAGAACTGATGCGTAAAATAGGGCATGTCCTCGCGGTCATGAGATCTCGTGGTCCAACGTTCATGGCGGACAGTGTTTTACCGATAAACACGGGGCTGATATGAACCATTTGTTAGAGATTTAACGGCCCTGATTTCTTGGATCTTCCCTCTTCTCTTCCCTTTTATATTGGTATAGATATAAATATATCTGTATTAGCGAATAGTATGGGTCGGAGGGAGTGATAAAAGCAGAAGCATTTATACATGGATTTTTTGCTCCATCAATGATTGTATTTTTATGCATGATTCGTAGTTTATACATGAATTTTTTTCTCCCATTGCAACGCATGAGGGAAGCCACGATCCAAACGGGTGCGCTTGGGCGTGCGCTGCAGCCAAAAATATGTATGGCCCTGCAGCATGCCGCAAAGGGGGGTCACTGATGCTAGAGTGGTCGGCTCTGCCATCCCCACTACCGACAGGCTGGTAGGCCAGCACAAATTCCTCAACACGCCCCTCCCCCTTGGAGATGGCAGCCAAGGGGGAGGCAAATTCATAGCTATGGGTGGTGCCTCTGAAAAATAGGGTTTCTTGACAATATATAGTGTTGGAGGCTTCACCAAGTGACGAGGGTTAACTCGACAAATGTCCTAGATGAAGGACTTAGGATCGAGGGAATAGGGCGTCGGATGAACTCGAAGGTAAAGGTTAGTCGAAATAAGTGTATATCGAAAGTAAACTTGGGTGTTCAACCTGGCTTGCTTTCAATCTAGCCTACACCATCCCCTCCTGGCCCCTATATATAGGTGGCCAGGTCTCGAGGATCGGGTAGGGTCCGATACAGATTACAATATCGACATACGGTAAGAACTCGTATCTCGACTATCATTACAATTGGGCCTAGCTTAACGGGCCTCAGGGGTACTCAACTAACGGGCTCTATTAGTTATACCCTTGTCAGTAGCCCCTGAGATTCTACCAGAATTGCAGATTCGGGTTGAATCTCTAATCTTTAAATCTTCAACTTGATCAATTCTTCGACTTCTTCATATCTTCAAATCTTCGACTTGGTCTTTCGACTTACTTTCATGATATTTTTTCGCAAGGGGTTTTGATGAACAAGCCTGACAACTCTGACGGATCAAGAGGTCAGTTAACTGCCGGAACAGATACTTGTCACCTACTTGAAATTCAATCCCCTTGGACTTGAATTCGGGATACCGGTCAAACCCATTCTTTTGCCGCATTTAGGACTTACAAAGAATGAATCCCAGTGATTCTCAGGGTACCGAGTGTGTCCACCAGGATTTTCTTCACGTCGTAGACACGGATACATACCAGCAGAGCGCATCCATGTGCGTATACCAGGCCACACAGGACGGATCCCGGGGTCTTACCTTCGTAATAAATCACGGCATTCGAGTTTCATTGCGATAACGCAACTCGAGAATCTTATATCGCAGCCAAGTTTTGACTGATAAAATCGAAGAATTTCGAACTTAAAGTAACTTCCTCCAATTCCCTCCCGATGGGAGCAGTCTCTTTGCATTTTGTCGACTATACAGCCAAAGTTTGTATGATATACTTTCTTCATCCTTGATATTGACTATCCCATCTTCTATCGGGTGCACGCTCAGCGCTCCCGATGGGAGTAGCCCCCGAGGCTATGTTTGAATACTTGTAGTCAAGCATAGGCTCAAAAGTTGCTTCGTCTTCCTTCTCGTAATGTCTCCTGTTTACAAGCCCCCAAGCCCAAGGCGAGGTCTTTTATATCGTGCAACCACATTCTCTCCTTCTTATTTTTCCTCCTTTGGTATTTATCGTCTGCTATGTGCAGAATTTAACTCTCTTGTAGAATACGTTTATGGGCCTTGCTTATCACGGGGGCCCGATAATACGTGCTTATAAATAAAGCACCTTCTGGCAAGGGTAAAAACCCTAATCAGATTCCTCCTCCGCCGCATCATCTTCTCTCTCCATCTAGGGTTTTTTAGCCTTTTCCCTTGTCCACATGGCTGACTCAGATGGTTCTCGTCTGAACCTAGGCTCTCCGGTGGCACCGCGAGGTCAGGGTCGCCCTCGTGGAAGCAAGAACAAAAACAACACAACTCCGGCCGCCGCAAGATCGTCATCGGCTGCTCCGATTAAACGTCGTCCCGGCCGCCCACCTGGTAGCAAAAACAAGTCCAAGGTGACTGGCGCTGCCCCAGGTCCAAGCGCTCCTCCTCCTGCTGCTCCCGCTGCTCCTCCCGGAGTTTTTTCTTTCTTCTGGATTGCCATGGCGCAGTGCCACGAGATTCAGCGTCTGCCGCTGAATTTCACCAAGTTTATGGATGGGCGAGAACTGCGAGAAGCGGTTCTTCGCGAACAATCTAGCAGTGGGGCTCCATACGAAGTGGAGGTTTGGTATGATGGCAACGGCGAGCAGTACTTTAAGGGTGGCTGGTCGCAGTTTGCAGAAGACCACGACATCCACCAAGGCTTCTTCATGACCTTCGACTTCCATATCGGCACGTCAAAATTCGACGTGAAGATCTATGACGGCACTCAGTGCCAGAAGAAGTATGAAGCTGAAGTCCACTTTCATTAAGATATGCTTTATATGTAGTTTCTTTTGATAATATCCTTGCTACCGTGCTATATGTAATGAATATTCGTACTTTGTTCTGGTGCTTCCATTAGTACCATGAAAACAAATCACTGTTCTGAGGTATCCTTTCTATATATCAGGTTCTTTGCGAACCAATTCGTATGAAGAATATCGGGTTCGTTTGTGAACCAGTTTGTTTGAATATTATCAGGTTGTCTTCACAACCTTATAGTGAAAAAAGATCTCCATGTCGCGATAGAAATTTCTTTCGCACGACCCGAGGGTTGAAGCCTCCGAGCGGAGAAGTAGAAATACTTGCACAATTTTGTCGAGTTCTACCCAAGGAACCCGACCTATGGCCTCATGTTCTGGGTTCAGAAGGTTAACTCGAGTTTAATGATACCACTAAATTCACTCTACGCGTAAAAACGCCGTAGCTGCTCTGCATTCCACGGGTTGCCCTCGTCTTTTTCCGTCTTCTTGTCTTGTAGTCGACAAGCTCCTCCTGGTATTACTTCTGTAACGATGTAAGGTCCCACCCAAGGGGACTCTAGTTTCCCATGGCTGTCTTGCCTGAGTCGCAAAACTAAATCTCCCACCACGAAGGATCGTGGTCGAACTCGACTACTGTGGTAGTTTCGTAGACTCTGTTGATACTGCGTGGCCCTTTCTAATGCTTTATCTCTTGCTTCATCTAGTGCATCGACATCGTCTTGCAATGCTTCTGTTGATGTTGTTTCGTCGTATGCCGTCACCCTTGGAGCCTCGTGCGTAACTTTGACTGGAAGCACGGCTTATGCGCCATGGACCAGGAAGAAAGGAGTTTCTTTAGTTGTTGCATTGGGCGTGGTTCTTTGACTCCAAAGAACGGAGGGCAATTCATCTACCCAAGCGCTCTTGGCTTTCTCGAGAGGTGCTAAGAGCCTCTTTTTTATCCCACTACATATCAGGCCATTGGCTTTTTCGACTTGTCCATTTGTCTTCGGGTGCGCCACAGATGCAAATTTGAGTTTGATTCCTAGTCCTTCGCAGTAACTCTTGAATTCCTTTGAAGTGAAGTTTGTCCCATTGTCCGTGATAATGCTATATGGTACGCCGAAACGAAACACTATTGACTTGATGAAGTTGATCGCTGCTGTTGAATCTTGAGTTGTTACCGGGGCTGCTTCCACCCACTTGGTAAATTTATCGACTGCCACTAGCATGTAAACATGTCCTCCTGGCCAGGACTTGTGCAACTTTCCTACCATATCGAGGCCCCATTGTGCAAAGGGCCAGGACAATGGTATTGGTTGTAGCTCTGCTGCTGGTGCATGTGGTCGAGATGCGAATCTTTGACATGCTTCACACTTCTGGACTATATCTTTTGCGTCTTTGATGGCTGTTAACCAATAGAATCCTGCACGGAACGCTTTTGCAGCTATTGCCCTACTGCTTGCATGATGGCCGCACACTCCTCCATGTACATCTTTTAGTATTACTTGTCCTTCCTAAGGCGTTACACAACGCTGCAAAACGCCGGTAATACTCTTCTTGTATAATTTCCCCTGCAACACGACAAACGCTTTCGATCGTCGAGTTATCCTCTTGGCTTCCACTGCATCTTCTGGTAATTGTTTATTTATCATGTATGCAAGATATGGCTGCATCCAAATTTCTTCTATCATCATGACCTCCTATGGTTCCATCATAGCCCCCGAGCCTGCTGCAGTAGTCAAACTTTTGACACTTTTTATTGACCTTTCCACTATTTCCTCCCAGAATACTCCAGATGGCACGGGTAAACCCTGGGACCTGATATTTGCTAAGTTGTCGGCTTCTTCATTGCTGTTTCTACTGATGTGCGAGACTTCGCATCCATCAAATGTTCCTTCGAGATAGTGATATAGGTTCTTGTAGGCCATCATGTTGTCATTGATTGTATCACACCTATTCATAACTTGTTGGATGACAAGGTTTGAATCCCCAAATATTTTTAGTCGAGTTGCTCCACATGGTTTGGCCATCTTCATTCCATGTAACAGGGCCTCGTATTCTGCTTCATTGTTAGAGGCCTGCGGAAAACTCATCCTTAATACGTACTTTAATTTGTCGTCGTGCGGCGATATTAAGATTACTCCCGCGCCTGCGCCTTGTACTCTTTTAGAACCGTCGAAGTACATTGTCCAGACACTCGACAGATCTGGCGGTCCCGTGCTCTGCAGCTCCAACCATTTTGCTGTGAAATCTGGCAAGATTTGCGACTTGATTGCCTTCCTTTTTTCATATGTGATGTCCATGGGAGATAATTCGATTCCCCACAAAGAGACACGTCCTGTTGCTGAAAGATTGTTCAATATGTTCGATAGTGGCGCCTCATTGACCACTATAATTGGGTGCACCGCAAAGTACTGTCGTAATTTTCGTGCAGTTGTGAAAACACTATATGCGAGCTTTTGATAATGCGGGTACCTCTGTTTTGTCGGAGATAGCACTTCACTGATAAAATATACCGGTCTCTGGACGCCGTGGGCTTTTCCTTCTTCGTTTTTTTCGACCACCAGTACTGTGCTCACCACCTGATGAGTTGCGGCGATGTAGAGTAGTAGTGGTTCTTTTTCTTTTGGTGCGACCAGCACTGGTGGCGTGGAAAGCACTTTCTTCAGCTATGCAAAAGCCGCGTCTGCTTCTTCTGTCCACTCAAATTTATCATCTGATTTTTTCATAAGTGCATAGAAAGGAAGCGCCTTTTCTCCCAATCGAGCAACGAAACGACTTAATGCCGCGACGCGTCCTGCAAGTTTCTGGACGTCGTGTAGTTTCGTGGGTTTTCCCATTATTAAAATTGCTTGAATCTTCTTTGGGTTCACCCCTATCCCTCGTGCTGATACCAGGAACCCCAAAAGTTGTCCTGCTGATACGCCGAAGGAACATTTTGTCGGGCTAAGCTTAAGCTTGTACCTGCTCAGGTTGTCGAAAGTTTCTGCCAAGTCGCGGATTAAAGATTGCTCCTCTCTTGTAGTGATGACCACATCATCAATGTAGACTTGGATGTTGCGTCCTATTTGGCTCCCGAGGCAATTTTGCATCATCCGTTGATAAGTTGCTCCTGCATTTTTTAGGCCGAACGGCATTACCTGGTAGCAAAACACTCCGTACGGTGTGATGAAGGCCATCTTTTCTTCGTCTTCCTTCTTCAATTTGATCTGATTGTAACCAGAATATGCGTCCAAAAAGGAAAGCCTTGCGCATCCCGCTGTTGAATCAATTATCTAATCGATGCGGGGTAGAGGGAAGGGATCCTTTGGACAGTGCTTATTGAGAGATGTGTAGTCGACACATACTCTTTGTACGTCTGTGTTCTTCTTGGGTACGATAACTGGGTTCGATACCCAACTCGAAGTTTTGATTTCTCTGATAAATCCGGCATTTTCCAACCTATGCAATTCTGATGCTATCGCCTTCCTTTTAGGTTCATCGAATCGTCGTAATGGTTGCTTGACTGGCTTTGCCTTGGGATCTACATTTAATGCGTGCTCGACGAGTTCCCTGGGAACCCCTGGCACGTCTGATGGACACGAGGCGAAGATTTCCCAGCGCTCATGGAGGAACTCGACGAGCGCGCTTTCCTATGCGGGATCCAAGTTCACCGCGATTGATGTCGTCTTGTTTGGATCTGTAGGGTGGACCTGGATCTTCTTCGAGTCCTGAGTTGTTTCGAAAGCCTGATCTGGCAGGGATCGTCCAACGTCGGGTAGCACATTATGATCTGTTTCTCTTTTTAGCCTCTCATATTCTGCTGTCATGCCGAAGGTTTGTGCCATCCTATTGAATTCTCTGTCACATGTGTTGGCTACTTCAAAGCTCCCTTGCACTGTAATTGTTCCTTTGGGTCCTAGGATTTTTAGCGTAAGATACGCGTAATGAGGCACTGCCATGAATTTTGCAAATGCTGGGCGCCCCAGGATTGCATGGTATTGTGACGGCCAGTCCATAACTTCAAATTCCAGCTTCTCTCTGCGGTAATTGCTGCTACTGCCAAAGCAGACGTCGAGTTCTATTCTTCCCAAAGGGTAGTTTGCGGCTCCTGGTACTATTCCATGGAAGGAGCAGTCTGTTGGCTTTAAACTTGATAGTGAGATACACATTGTCTTCAGTGTTCTAGCATATATCAGATTGATGCCGCTCCCTGCGTCCATAAATACTCTTCCGATGTCGTACCCTCCTATTTGTGCCTTTAGAACCATAGGCGAGTGGCCTGGCCTGGGAACTTTCCTTGGGTGGTCTACTCTACTGAACTTAACTGGTTGATCTGACCACCGCAGGTACTCTGTAGTAGCTGGTGGTGATGATATTGCTAGGTTTACTTGCCTGGATATGCTTTTCCGCTCTTTCTTCGACTTAGGCACCGGTTGAATCATAGCTGATATGTAAACTTTTGACCCTAGGTGCCTTGCTAGCTTTTGCATTTGATATCCTTGAGTTGTGCGCTTCTCTTCTTGCCTTCCTCCTTGGTTTGAACCCATTGCGCTTTGTAGCCTTAGGAACGTTCTACAATCCTTCATCTGGTGATTTGAGACTCTTTTCCCATCAAGATATGCGTAGTGTATTCGACAAGGTCCGTATAACATATCCTCGGCCGAAGGACCGGAGTATCTCGATTTCTCTACTCCTCTTGCCTAAAACCTCTTATTTATATATCCTTCCTCTTCTTCTGCTGCGTAGCCCACGGCTACCTGATTTCGCCTTCCTTGGTTATCCCTGCTGCGGTGTCGTCTTCTTTGTCTGCTTATTCTTTCAACTTCTGGTGAACGTCCTCTTTTGTTATTGTATGCGTCCTCTCCGTCAGCAAATTTGTTGGCTTCTTCCATTAACTTGGCTACTGTTGTAGGTCTTGTTCTTCCTATTTCTTCCACGAGATCTGAACGACGAAGTCCGGCCGAAAAAGCGTCTATTGCTCATTCGTCGGAGACGTCCTCTGCTGAGTTTTTGATTATACTCCATCGTTGTATATAAGAACGTAGAGTTTCGCCTTTCCTTTGCACACATGCCTTGACTTCCTCCAGTGATGCTGGGCGCTTGTATGTTGAACGAAAGTTTCTTGCAAATTGGTTTTCGAGTTCTCCCCAGCTTCCAATGGATTCGTTGGGTAGGGTATTCAACCAAGACCGTGCTGCGCCGGTGAGGTGTAGCTGCAAACTTTGCATTGCAGTCGCTTTTGTTCCCCCTAATATCTGTACTGCCTGTAAATAGTCCGCTAACCACAGGGTAGGCTCTTGCGACCCGTCATATTTATGTTGATCGTGTGGTAATTTGAATCCTTTGGGTACCCGCGTTTTGCGAACCCTGCGGGTAAAGCATAATGTGCCCATCTCTTTATCGTCATCTTCATAATTTTCTTCCCTCCAGGCGTGGCGCGATTTATTTACTCGAGCCTGTGCTATTATATTTCTTGTGTCCTCCTTCCTCTTTTGTCGCTTCTCCTCTTCTGATGACTCACTATACTCGTTATCTGCGGAGTTGTATCTGAGCTTCTCCTTTTGCTTTTCCTTGTAGATTCTTGACTTTCTATCTAGACCTTTTTCCCTGATCTTGCTCTCCACTATTCCGAGGCTTCGTATCGCGGCTTGGTGCATATCTTCTCACGGATCCCCGGGTTCTGGCCTGGTGGTTAGTAAATACACCTGTGCTGCTATCAACGCTGCTTCTTGCATGAAGTCATCTTCCTCCTCTTCTAGCTATGGGGTAGGGCTCCTTGAGTATCTTTCCTCTCTGTTGCGTGCTGTTGCCCCCCTGTTGTGTTTTGGGTCTCCGCGCCTTTCTCTGCTGTACTCGGAATCCTCACTATAGTCATCCCAGTATTCCTCCCTTGACATACTGTTATTTTTTTGAAGGACCGTGTCTCTTTCCTCCCTTAGTTTCTTCCTATGCTGGTATAATGCATACTGATATCCCATTAGAACTTCTCTTCTTGATCCTTCGGGTACTTCTGTACCATGATTAATAGCTGACTTGATCATTCTCCATTCGCCAGCCGAAACGTGCACTTTCTCTTTATCCTTTTTGTTGTGTTCTTTCATTGTGTCGACTTGCCTGTCGACTTTCTTACTTCCTTCGTTGTTGTTCTCTTCCTCTGCCTCAGTGATAATGATGCATAACTGATGTACTTTGGAGACGCCACTGCTTCCAACGGCGAAGTCCCTTGCGCTGTTGTGTGTTTGACGCGCTCTTTCTTCTGAGTTGAAGTTTTCCTGAATTTTGTTAACTCCATCTCTTGACTTCCGTCGAGTTCTGAACCCGATGGCCCGATGAAGATGCTCAAACTTCCGATTGTTAACTCCATCTCTTGACTTCCGTCGAGTTCTGAACTGTTGTTGGCTAAAAGCGAAAAAGCCGTTGAATTCATGACTCCAACGCCCAGCTCCCCACGGTCGGCGCCAATTGACGAGGGTTAACTCGACAAATGTCCTAGATGAAGGACTTAGGATCGAGGGAATAGGGCGTCGGATGAACTCGAAGGTAAAGGTTAGTCGAAATAAGTGTATATCGAAAGTAAACTTGGGTGTTCAACCTGGCTTGCTTTCAATCTGGCCTACACCGTCCCCTCCTGGCCCCTATATATAGGTGGCCAGGTCTCGAGGATTGGGTAGGGTCCGATACAGATTACAATATCGACATACGGTAAGAACTCGTATCTCGACTATCATTACAATTGGGCCTAGCTTAACGGGCCTCAGGGGTACTCAACTAACGGGCTCTATTAGTTATACCCTTATCACCGAGGCTATCGGATCTAAACCGTTGGATCCAAGGGCTCTTAGGAACCTCTAGAACCTTCATGATGACTCCTAGAAAGGCCCATAAGTCTCCAAATTCGTGGCTTGGCTGAATTGATCTCATATGACAAAAGTTTGAGCCAACCACGTCACCAACTATTGGAATCCCGAAACTGTTTCTATACCCTTCAGAAATCAGGGCATATCACGCATCAGGACTCCGTTTTGGACGATTTTTGACTCTAAATCGTACGGATTGAAAATCCGCACAATTTTCATGTTGATCACTTTTTTATTGACATCATATTCGAGGTCTTTAGGATCAATCTTTGAAAAGTGTCTAGCAGGACAAATTTCAGGAAACTCCAAATATTGCCATAATAAGGGATTTTCTTCAATATATATGCTTTTCCTACACAACAAAGTGTAAAACAAGAAATTGTGCACTTTTGCAACTATTAGTAGGTCAGTACCAATAAATATAATAAAGTTGCACAATAATAAGCATTTTAGCGCAATAAACTACAAAGTTCATGTATACATTTTACATGCATCATCATCCCCAAGCTTAACACATACTCGTCATCGAGTATGAAGGTGATAAAATTAAACATGGACTTTGGGGTTTATTGTTTGATTGAATATAGCAATTAATCGTACATAAGACCAATGAATCAAACTTTAATGAGCAGCAACATGCAAATAAAATATGAAGTGGTACTTCTTGCTCACGACAAAGACTAGTTGAATGCCCGTGCGTTGCTACGGCAAATGTTCTAAAATAAACAGATGATTCGATCAAAGGCTAGGCTTAATTCTCATGAATCAAACATGATATGGGCAAGCATGACGTCACGATAAACAAAATTCTGTCATAACAAACATCTTACCCGTGTCTCTCAACAATCTAGTCTTATCTTCCTGATATTTGTAGTTTATTTAGTGAATGGAATTATTTTAACACACACACGCGCGCGTGCACGCACGCACGCGCACACACACCTCTCAGATGGGGATCGATCCACCTAGCTCGCCACGGGATCACCTTAGATCGGGATCAATCCCACCTAGCTCGCCCGTCCGTGTCTACGCGAACGGGATCGATCCCCCTCATCCACCTCGCTCAGCACAAGATCAATCCCCCACCCAGCTCGCCGGCCAGCACCTCTAGGTCCATTCATAGGCATTGCCCAACTAACCAGAATCCATCTGTGCCCAGGCCCTCGCCAGAATCTATCCACAGGCGTCGCCCAGCAGAATACTCGCATATCGCCAACAGCTGCACGTCGCCCAGCTGCACCTCCCGAAAGCCAGCCGCTGGCTGCCCGCCCCCACCCAGCAGGAGCAGAGCACCAGCCTGGGTAAAAGGCTAGCAAGAACTGGCGCACTTCTAGACTTCTACTCACCGACTCCTTCACATCGGCTCCCAAGTTGCAGCAGCTGATACCGGCTTGTCCTCACAGCCTGTTATCTGCAACCATTGACACCAGAAAATGCAAGAAAATTTAGTAGGATGCACTAAGTGAACTACTCCTGCACAAGAAGAAATGGACGAACAAAATCTCCACCAAGAGCATGATGCAGTAGATTACCAAGATGCAGGACGTGAGAGCATGTGACAATGCAAGTTTATCAACTGCAATTCAGTTAACTTCTACTGCTATTACAAGTTTTTGCTATGGTGGATCAGTGAGAAGTCACCATGACTTGGTCTGAAATAAGGAAATTATTGTTAACTTCCTCAAGGAGTACATTCTTTGACATTGTAACAGCGAGAATAATATTTTAGTTTGAGTAGGCCAGCAGAGCTTTGAAGAAAATTAAGGAGTTTAAAGCATGAGATATGTAAATATGAGTACATCTTTTATCAAACACAAAAGGCATGTATCCTTGAATATGCTGCAGATAGTACATCACATGTCTTATTCAATGAAATAACAACATTAATTCTACCGCATCATGAAATAAGTTAGAAGAATGAAGTCTGAAGTCTAAACAGTAAATACTGCAAGTGCAAGATGGCTTTGCTTTAGATGAAAGCATCAACATCGTCATCCTAAAGCTATAGCTCACCTTTGATGATCAAACCAACCCGTTCAAAAAAACCCAGATCAAACCAATACTAAAAGGGTCGCTAAGATCATTTACCAAACTCTGTGTGTCGGATATTCTCTGCTTCAATTTGCCGCCAAAGCTTCTCCAGCTCGGCCAAGTAGCCCTCCTCCAGCTCCACGTACCACCTGTCATAGGCTCTGAGCCTCTTGATGTACTCGCTCATCTGCTCAGTCCTCCCCTGTACAAATCTAAATCAATTCAAGAAAAGTTCATCAGAAGTTGTTTTGACTCACAAGATTTAAGACCAAGAAACCCGAGAAGAACGCACCTTGTAGTCATTCTTGGACTTGCCCTTCATCTTCTCGGCAAGCAGGTGCTCCATATCCTCCCTCCCGCTAAACTCAACCATGGGCGCCGCCGTCATGGACCCGCCCAACCACCCTCCAACGGCGCCAGCGAGCCGCTTACCCCACCGTTGTTTATTGCCGAGAGCACATTGCGGCGTGGCGGTGCCTTGAGCCCCACCACCCGCTGGGCGCTCCCCAGGTTGTCCTTCTACGACAGCACGTGGCACCAGACATTACAAATCAGCGGAAAAAAAATCTAGGTGACATGAAAAGGAGAAACTTACAATCGAGATGGAGGCCTAGTCGGATCGCCTTTCGCTGGCCGTCAACGTCTGGATAGGACAGTCCGCACATACATGTCCGCCCATCGCGCACACAGGATCGTATGGGCGGATGCAATGCTAGAGGGTGCATCGCGGGAGAGGAACGTGTGGGATCCGGCGTCGAGGGACACGAGGAGGAAGGCGACATCGCCGTGGCGTAGGAAGCATGCGACAAGGCGGCGGCTCAACGGAACCTCCTCTCATTCCATGCGCAGAGAGCAGATGAAAGAAGAGAAAGGCTATGCGGTTCAGCCACCGCTGGCCAGGGACCTTCCATGCTATTCGCTTTTGTTATTAATTGTGATTGAATGTGATTAATTGTGATTAAACGGACAGATCCGATCTCAGACAATTAATTGTGATTTATTTTCCATGTTATTCGCTTGCGTTATTGCGTTATTTGCATATAATTGGTAATTAATTCCTGATATTGCTCGGGAGATTGCTTTGGTACTGTTGTCCCCGTATGTGCCATGGGTAAAGATGTCAGGGGTAAATTGGGAATTCAAATGATGTATATGAAAAGTGCCTTCATCAACTCGAAACCAATAGTAAAGATGTTCAACAATCAATGAAAAAGTGCAAAAATAAATGAAAGTACTATGGACATTAAACATGCAAGTTCTTGTGCTTAGAATTTTTTTGTTTCTTTCTTCACTCTTCTTTTCTTTTGAACAAGCGGCCACTGAAAGAAAGTAGGAAATATATGTGCCAGGCTTTGATGCTAAAGAGAAAATAAATTTTAGAATTATGCAACTCAAGTCAACGGTAGTGAATAGCAAATATGGTTCACATGATCAACACTTTACTAGTTGTAAGTCTCATACCCCATTGTTAATACTGCATTCCACCACGCACAACTTTAGAATTACCATAGATTTTCATTGTGTGCATACTGTTTTAACCGAGTGCTTGCAAAGGGTACCTCCATTCCACCTGTACATAGTGCCTTTTAGATTTTCATCTTTTTGCAAAGGCAATACATACCGGGATGATAGGACAACAGACAAATAAACTCCTCTTAAAGTACCAACTGAGTAGAAAATTAAACTTGTTTAAACTAATGAGGAAGGCTATGCTGAAACTTCTACCATGATTATGTATGGTTTGAGTTAGCGGCACAATGCTCTTCTCTTACAAATATGCACTGTGACGACCTCAAATTTGGTACAAATTCGAAGTGCCCGTTATGTATTCCACCGCAATCCCAGAACCATTGTTGCGATATACATAACGTAGTTGGTAACCAGTTCCATAGACATTACAATACGAGGGTTCAAATACAATGGTCATAGTGACCAAGTTCATATTACAACACAATATAGCAGCGGAAATAACGTCTTCGGGTCCATGCCTTCACCTACAGGCAATGGCGACTCATGGAGACGAGCTTAGTTCTGGTACTCTTCTTCATACCCTTCCTCCTGATACTCCTCCCCAAAGTCTGGCCAAGTTGATAGCCAGGGACACAGCCATGAGTACATTGGATGCACTCGCAAACCATCTTATACGTGAAATGATGAAATAGATATGCAAGGGTTATATGGTGGACTAAGCACTAAGTTGATTTGCAAAAGCTAGTTTTATTTCCCAAGAATGTCCATTGGTAGAAAAGAAGTTTAGTTCTCTAAGTTCAATCTAGAGAGGAACTTTAAGTGTGTCAACATCAATGTCAAGTCAAGTCATTCACCATGTTCACCATTGTTACTTTTATTCTTGACAAAAGTCAAGTACAGCTTGCCAACTGTCCATGACCGTGGACGCGGCTATTCGAATAGTTTTGAAAACCTCTGCAGAGGGGTACACTTTACCCACAAGATTCGATACATCTGCTGGGAGAAGTCCACGGATCGCCATACACAAGTATGCGGGGTTCAGATAATCAAACAAACTCTTTCACTTGCCTGCCTTAGTATGGGGATCCTCCCTACGAGTCCAGATACGGAATGGAACTCATAGTTTTTCCGGCTATAGAGTGCTATATTTTGGACTTCCATAGACTGTGGTATCCTCCGTCACAGCTATGGCAAGTCCCGGCTTCGGAAGCGTCCCCTCGGGGTCCACGCTTCTATAAGTTCAAATGCGGTCTCCCATACTAAAACAAACAAGCTACAGACTAAGCCCCTTCCCATTCAGGGGTAATGTGGTCGTACGGTATGGTTGGCTCCCATAGTACATCACTCGTTGTCATTGAGAAATACATTGCATAGTTCTTAGTCAAGATTGATTTCTTTCATAAAGCCATTATGTAGGAGCAATCTCCAATCCAAGTTTCAGGTTCAAGTCACCACTTTTCAAAGAGAGTTCCCTTTATAGATGGCCTCAATATTATTAGCGACTAAGCAACTACATTGAGTGATGATACTACTAAGTAGAGTTGGATAAACTCAGCTTGATGCTCTTGCTAAACAAGACATCACTACACTTCTATCATTCTACTCTGGCAATTCAATCATGCAATTTACATAAAACAAGTAGAATGCAATATTAAAACTAGGCATTGGGAGTATGAATCAAAAGATGGCTTGCCTTGGTTGGCAAAGTGTCCGGGGTATTCTTCTTCTTCTTGATAATAATCCCCTCCAATATCCTCCTCGGCAATACTAGCGTCTAATAACGAATAAACACAAAGCACACAATCACTACACAATGCTAACAACACACCAAGCACACATATTTGTTTGCTAACAATAGCATTCATGTTGCATTTTATGGAGTTGGATTGCAAGTTTTTCTTCTAGGTTTTCATCAAGTGTGCAAGTTAGAGTTTCTACTAAGTGTCCTATGTTGTTCACTTTCTAAGCATTGGTATTGGTTTAGGGGTACTAAGACTAGTTCAAGTGGGGAGGGATTAACTAAGTGAATTGGTAATGAGGGCAAATTAATTCTAAGTATATGATGGGGATCTATCATTTTATGTTACTAACTCGAGTTGGATTAGGGTCTAATTGATAACACTAACAGGGTTTGAGTTGATTAAGGTTGACTAACAGTAAGGGAGGTCATTGGTGAGTTCACAATTTAAATTTCATGATTTTAGGAGGGTTAAACAATTTTCTAGAAATCTTCTAAGATTAAATAAGCTATGGTCACACTATTCATATCTAATTAAATTCCTAATTCAAATTGAATTCCAATTAGTCCTACAGTGTAGAGCATTTTATAAGCTTTCCAACGCATATTTATTTGCCAAAAATGGATTTGTAAAACTCTTGGAATTTAAGTTTGAAAAACATATCTGAAACAATTTTGAATTAATTCGAAAAGGCGGGAGAATAAATAAAAACGAAACGGACCTACTTCTAACCAAACGGGCCGAATCCAGAAGAATTCCGAACAGGCCGGCCCGATATCGTTTCGCGCGGGGCGGGAATGTTTTAAAACCGAACCTGACAGATGGGGTCCACTCGTCAGACCTAATTAGAATCTCCAAACCGGTATGCTCCCGTTGGATC
Source organism: Dactylis glomerata (assembly GCA_007115705.1). Classification (NCBI taxonomy): domain Eukaryota; kingdom Viridiplantae; phylum Streptophyta; class Magnoliopsida; order Poales; family Poaceae; genus Dactylis; species Dactylis glomerata. The sequence continues at coordinate 93,116 of QXEO01001359.1, forward strand.
AAGATCCAACGGTGCATCGTCGTCGTCTACCCCGGGATAGACCAGGGACTCACCGGCGTTGCAGTGACGAGTGTTCGACGGCGAGGGCGTGACGGAGAGGAAACAGAGCTTGACGGCGGTGATGCAGATCGACAGCGGCAGCTCCGCTCCTCCACCTCGCACCAGCAGCAGCTCCAATGGTGGCCGAAGTCCTCCAGAACGCGGTGGCGCTCCCGTGCAGAGATTGAACGTTTCCGAGGGAGAGAGGAAGAAAGAAGAGTGGGGATCGGTTGCGGTGGTGTGTGCGTCCTCTGGGAGTGGTCGACGGGGGTTTTTATAGCCTCGGGAGGCCGGGGGCAAGGCGACCAGAAGGTGGCCAGTGCGGGGGTCCTGGCGGCGTTCGGAGGTCGCACCGGGCACGGCGGCCTCGGGGGTGTGCTGGGAGGTTGTCGCCTCGGCTGCGGAGGGCTGTGGGTCGGCTCTGGCGCATCCATGGCGGTCGGGAGCGTGCAGAGAAGAAGAAGACTGGGAGGGGGCCCTAGGCGCATTTCTCTTCTTCCCTCCACTTCTCACGGCTCGGGTCGGGGCAGAGGGAATGGGGCTCGACCGTGGCATCGTCCAGAAGCGTGGCTACAGTCCTCGAGCGAGCAAGAACAGTGCAGCCCACAGTGAACTCGATTTGCTTCGATTCTGGCCTGCCAGTGTTCGACAAAATGCCCGCAAGAGTTTTAAATTTGAATTTTTTAAATTTTCCACTTTGGGTGATCAGCATATGAGCCAAGGTATCCAGTGGTATTTTTGTTCTGAAGAAAAGATAAGTTTTTCAGAAATCTGATTTCAAATTTTGGTAGTCTCTGTTTCAGATTCAAAGTTTGATTGATGTTTGAGTCAAGTTCTGGTTTGAGTTTTGGGTAGCCACCTCTTGGTTGAGTGAGTATATGACTTGGTGAAGCTCAACTAACTGGCCCAACACTGAGGTGAGTTATAGATTTCTTAATCCAAGGGCTCAAAGTAGGGTAGTCAAACAGATTTCCTAGATCCACTTATTCTTCTCTTTTTCTTTATTATTTTTATTTCTGGTTTCTTTGGTTCCTATAATTCTTCTCAATTGCTTCTGTTGGTTAAGTTAGAATTAACTAACCATTGCACAAAAAATAATAACACACATGAAATCATAAAAGACATACAATAGAAAATACATGTATGCATGAAATAATAGATAAAAAGTTTTATCTGGGTCCAAAATTTTGCACTTTAATTAATAAGAAGTGGATTACAATTTCTGAGTTGTTACAGTCTTCCCCCCTTAAAAAGAATCTCGTCCCCGAGATTCACTAATTAAGAACTGAAAAGATTGGGAAACTCTTTCTGAAGGTAATCTCCTCGTTCCCAAGTGGCTTCATCTTCGGTGTGGTTACTCCACTGAACTTTCAGAAACTTGATGCTTCGGGTTCGAGTGGTTCGATATGCTTCCTCGAGGATACGGATAGGTACTTCACGATAGGTCAAATCCTTGTTGATGTCCACAGAACGGTGATCAATATTCTTGAAGATTTCTGGCTTCTCCGGTACTTTAAGACATTTCCGAAGTAAAGACACGTGAAAGACATCGTGTACTTCAGACAATTCAGGGGGCATTTCCAACTGATAAGACACTTCTCCTCTGCGGTCGAGTATCTTGAAGGGTCCGATATATCTTGGTGCAAGCTTTCCTTTCACTTGGAATCTCTGCATTCCCTTGAGAGGTGATACTCTAAGATAAACAAAGTCTCCACTCTTGAAAGTCAGTTCTCGACGTCTCTTGTCGGCATAACTCTTCTGTCTAGACTGGGCTGCTTTGCGGTAATCACGAATCCTGCGAACTTTCTCCTCAGCTTCTTGCAAAATGTCAGGTCCAAATATCTGACTGTCTCCGGTTTCAGGCCAATTCAAAGGGGTACGACACTTTCTTCCATATAAAGCTTCAAATGGGGCCATTTGCAAACTGGCCTGATAACTGTTGTTGTAGGAAAACTCCGCGAAGGGCAGACAATCTTCCCACTTAGCTCCATAGGCTAGAACACAGGCTCTCAACATATCTTCAAGTATTTGGTTTACCCTTTCAGTCTGTCCATCGGTCTGAGGGTGATAAGCTGTGCTAAAGGCTAATTTGGTTCCCAAGGCTTAATGCAAACTTTTCCAAAATCTCGAGGTGAATTGGGTTCCTCGATCGGAAACTATGGTTTTAGGGATTCCATGCAAACTGACAATTTTGGATAGGTAAAGATCTGCCAGCTGTCCTGAGGTATAAGTGGTCTTGACAGGAATAAAGTGGGCAACTTTGGTCAGTCTATCCACAATGACCCAGATAGAGTCATTTCCACGGCTAGACCTTGGAAATCTAGTGATGAAATCCATTCCAACAGATTCCCACTTCCATTCCGGAACTTGCAAAGGTTGCAGCAATCCCGCAGGATGTTGATGTTCAGCCTTGACTCTTTGGCAGATATCACACTTGGATATAAACGATGCAATCTCACGCTTCATTCCATGCCACCAAAATTGTTCCTTTAAATCTTGATACATCTTAGTTCCACCAGGGTGAATGGAGTAAGGTGTCTCATGGGCTTCCTTCATGATCATCTCCTTCAATTCTGAATCAGCAGGCACACAAATACGTCCTTTATACCAAAGAACTCCTTGATCATCTTCCTCAAATCCTGGCACCTTGCCGGAACTAATTCGGCGCTTGATTCCGTCAATACTCTCATTTCCCTTCTGGGCTTCTTTGATTTGGCTCATCAAGGTGGGTTGAAACTCAAGGTTGGCTAAGAATCCTTGACTGACTAGTTCCAATCCAAATCTTTCAAACTCTTGGTGCAACATAGGTTGCTCTTCCTTGATCCTCATATTTAATGAGCATGGCTTCCTACTCAACGCATCGGCCACTACATTGGCCTTACCGGGGTGATAGTGAATTTCTAGATCATAATCCTTAATCAACTCTATCCATCTTCTTTGCCTCATGTTCAACTCCTTCTGGGTGAAGATATACTTCAAACTCTTGTGATCAGTGTAGATCTCACAACGGTTACCCATAAGATAGTGCCTCCAGGTCTTCAGAGCTAGAACTACGGCTGCTAACTCCAGATCATGGGTTGGATAGTTTTCTTCATGAGGTCGAAGCTGCCGAGAGAGGTAAGATATAACTTTGCCTTCTTGCATTAATACACAACCAAGTCCAAGTTTGGAAGCGTCGCAATAGACATCAAAGTTTTTGGTGATATCGGGCATGGTTAGGATGGGTGCGGTCACCAACCGCTTCTTGAGCTCTTGAAAACTTTCTTCACACTTAGGGGTCCATTCAAACTTCTTGTCCTTCTTCAACAGTTGGGTCATTGGCCGGGCAATGCTTGAAAACCCTTCAACAAACTTGCGGTAATATCCCGCTAATCCGAGAAAACCTCTAACTTCAGTTTGAGTGGTTGGAGCTTCCCATTCCATGACCGATGTGATCTTCGTTGGGTCCACCGACACTCCTCCAGCTGATAATACATGGCCTAGGAATCCAACTTCCTTCAGCCAAAACTCACACTTACTAAACTTGGCATAGAGCTGATGCTCTCTCAGAGTCTCTAGGATTAATCTCAGATGGGTTGCATGCTCTTCTTCGGACTTGGAGTAGATAAGAATGTCATCAATGAAAACAACAACAAACTTATCCAAATACTCCATAAAAACCTTATTCATGAGATTCATGAAATAAGCAGGGGCATTGGTTAATCCAAAGGACATTACGGTGTACTCATACAATCCGTACCGGGTAGTGAAGGTTGTCTTAGGTATATCCGCTGCACTGACTTTTAGTTGATGGTATCAAGTTCTAAGGTCTATCTTTGAGAAGACTCGAGCTCCGGTCAGTTGGTCAAACAAATCTTCAACCTTTGGGAGAGGATACTTGTTCTTGATGGTCACATCGTTTAGCTTGCGGTAATCAGTGCACAGTCGGCTGGAACCGTCACTTTTATCCACAAATAAAACAGGTGATCTCCAAGCAGAAGAACTTGGCTGAATCAATCCTTTACTCAAAAGGTCATCCAACTGCTTCTTCAACTCTACTAGTTCAGCTGGGTTCATACGATAGGGTCGTTGGGCTATAGATCCAGTTCCGGGGATAAGCTCAATGATAAACTCAATATCCCGATCCGGTGGCATTTCGGGTAGCTCATTGGGAAAAACATCCGGATATTCACAGACGATGGGAACTTGCTCTAAAGTTGGTCCTGAGATACTCTTATGACATCGGGTGGTTTGGGGTGGTTTTACGGACACATGCTTTACTACAATTCTAGTGCTACTCTTCATGGTGATGGTCTTCTTGGCACAATCTATTACTCCTTGATGGGAAGACATCCAATTCATACCAAGAACTACTTCCAAACCTTTGGTTCCCAACACTATCAAATTGGCTAAGAAAGCTATTCCATGAATTTCAATAGGAACTGCCAAACAGTTCCACTCCGCCCTTGTGGTTGACCCTGGTATTTGTACTAACATGGCATGTTTCATAGGGGTTGGGTGAAGTCCACTTTTATCAACAAATAGCTTGGTAACAAACGAGTGTGAAGCTCCAGAATCAAACAGAACTCTTGCATGAACTGAATTAACAGGGAACATACCAAGCACAACGTCGGTTGCTTCCTAAGCTTCTTCAACATTCATGTGATTCAGACGGCCTCGAGAGTGAGGCGGGTTCCTTGGTGGATAATTCTTGCCATTTCCAACACGGCGCTGCTGCTGCGCAGGAGCAGTGGTCTTGGATGCATCATTCAGCTTCTTGGGGCACTCATTGGAGTAGTGCCCTTTGAGTCCGCACTCATAACAGGTAACACCAGACTTGTCACCCGGCTTGGGTAACACAGGGGCGCCATTTGGCCTTGGAGTATGGGTGTTGAAGTTGTGGCCACTAGGTCTTGGAGGTGCACGGTTGAAGTTGTTGCCGGGCGGACGGTTGGGATAGTTGGGACGTGGAGCAGGTGCAGATGGCCTCATAGGTCTTGGGGCAAAACCCATGGGTGCATTTCCCCTTGGCTTCTGCGAGTTGCTCGAGTTGCCTTGATACATCATACGGCGCTTGCGGTTCTCGGTAGCTTGCTTGAGTTTGCCTTCCATCTGAATGGCAGAGTCAACTAGTGACTCCAGGTTTGCAAAGTGAATACTGACCAAGACACATTGCATCTCATCATGAAGTCCATCCAGAAACCTTTCTTGCTTCTTCTCAGTGGTGTTGGTGTCATCTGGGGCATACCTAGACAAGGTAAGGAACTTGTCACGGTAATCCACCACAGATAGGGAACCTTGCTTTAGATTTCTGAACTCATCTCTCATCCTTTTAACCAATCCTAAAGGAACATGGGCCTTGCTAAACTTGCTCTTGAACTCCTCCCAAGGCATCACATACCCTTGGGCTTGCATTGCACGAGTGCTATCCCACCAAGCTCTTGCTGCTCCTGCAAGATAGTGGGTGGTGTACAACACCTTCTCATTTTCACCAACTTCGGCGACTGCCAAATTGTTCTCCATAGTGCGAAGCCAGTCATCCGCATCTAAGGGTTCTTCAGACTTAGTGAACATAGGAGGGTTGGTGTTTTGGAAATTCCTTAACTTGGATCGGTGATCACCATTGCCATTGTTTTCTCCTTCACCATTGCCATGGCCATTGCCATTGTTGTGGTTCATTGCCATCTGGGTTAATTGCTGAAGAGTGGCCAAGTTAGCTTGGCGCTCAGCTCGGGCTGCTTCCCGGTCTTCCATGATCAACCTTAGTAGTTCGGCCATTTCCGGGTTCGGGGGTGGGGGTGCTCGCGGCATCTGAAGATAAGGTGTGTAAGACAAGAGGGAAAGCTAATTGCTAAGATTTTAAATGTGACATGGATGATGCAATTTTTGTCTTACTAAGGCCTTAAGGGCCAAATTCATATTTCATTCATCAAACATCAACATACCATACATACGAGTTCACACATTACAAATGGTTTACATCAAACCATGGCGACTCGTCTACTAGAGAGGGGGATACAACTCACACCTACATGAAGTGAAAAATAAAGTGGAACTTATAACTAGATAACATGTGGATCCCTGATCTAAACATCAGGCTCCTCGGGGTCTTCCTCCTCATCACTCACAATGAATCCATTATGCCCACCATCCTCCGGATCATCAAGGTCCTCCATGAAATCATCCTCATCACTAATGAGGGCATTATCCTCCTTGCGGAGATCAATGCCTTCCTCCTCACCAAGGTGATCCTCTAGACTCTCAATGTACTCAGTCAACTCCGCCACATTGGCCTTCAACTCCTCAATGTCCTGATCCTTCTCATCGCGCTGGCGACGAAGACTCTTGCGCTCCTTCGCAAGTATCCTGATAGTGCTCCTTGCCTCCACCAGTGCGAAGTGCTCAAGGTTGGCCTTGGTACGGGCACGATCGGCCTCCTGCTGAGTGGAGTACAGCAAGAAGTCCATGTGATCGATGTAGGTACTCGGCTCATTCTGCCCGGGCATGTTCGCGGGACGCCCGTCCGCATCACGCCGAGCAAAGTTCCTAAAGCGCTCCCCCTGGACCTCCTCAACATGCAGTCCGCATAAGCGGGCGTGCATCTCCTGCATACCTCGGACCAAACCATCGGCCCAAGTGTTCTCCACAAGCTCAAACTTGACCCTTGGAGAACTCAAATTTCCCTTCTTGCCACGGCAACTGGCCCTGATAAGCCACTGTAGCTCTCCATCTGGGTGCTCATTGAGCACGGCTCCCTTGAACTCCGGATACAAACGATCCAGGAACAAGGTTAGGGTGGTGAGGTCGCGCTCGAAACAAAGGCTGCCACCATGGCCCAACTGGTAGTGCTCAACGAATACCGGGGCCATCTACAAAATTATAGATTAGATTAAGTTAGTGATCAACTCAAGTGTGCAAAATTTTAAGTAGGCAAAAACTGAAGTATGTATAAAACTTTGCAAATAGAGAGGAAAGACTAAGTAATTTTTGCAACCATTACTTATATCTTTGCTTTTACCAAGGTTTCATTTAACGCCCATTCTAACTAAGGTCTCCTATGGTCAGCCTAGGCTCTGATACCAACTTGTGACGACCTCAAATTTGGTACAAATTCGAAGTGCCCGTTATGTATTCCACCGCAATCCCAGAACCATTGTTGCGATATACATAACGTAGTTGGTAACCAGTTCCATAGGCATTACAATACGAGGGTTCAAATACAATGGTCATAGTGACCAAGTTCATATTACAACACAATATAGCAGCGGAAATAACGTCTTCGGGTCCATGCCTTCACCTACAGGCAATGGCGACTCATGGAGACGAGCTTAGTTCTGGTACTCTTCTTCATACCCTTCCTCCTGATACTCCTCCCCAAAGTCTGGCCAAGTTGATAGCCAGGGACACAGCCATGAGTACATTGGATGCACTCGCAAACCATCTTATACGTGAAATGATGAAATAGATATGCAAGGGTTATATGGTGGACTAAGCACTAAGTTGATTTGCAAAAGCTAGTTTTATTTCCCAAGAATGTCCATTGGTAGAAAAGAAGTTTAGTTCTCTAAGTTCAATCTAGAGAGGAACTTTAAGTGTGTCAACATCAATGTCAAGTCAAGTCATTCACCATGTTCACCATTGTTACTTTTATTCTTGACAAAAGTCAAGTACAGCTTGCCAACTGTCCATGACCGCGGACGCGGCTATTCGAATAGTTTTGAAAACCTCTGCAGAGGGGTACACTTTACCCACAAGATTCGATACATCTGCCGGGAGAAGTCCACGGATCGCCATACACAAGTATGCGGGGTTCAGATAATCAAACAAACTCTTTCACTTGCCTGCCTTAGTATGGGGATCCTCCCTACGAGTCCAGATACGGAATGGAACTCATAGTTTTTCCGGCTATAGAGTGCTATATTTTGGACTTCCATAGACTGTGGTATCCTCCGTCACAGCTATGGCAAGTCCCGGCTTCGGAAGCGTCCCCTCCGGGTCCACGCTTCTATAAGTTCAAATGCGGTCTCCCATACTAAAACAAACAAGCTACGGACTAAGCCCCTTCCCATTCAGGGGTAATGTGGTCGTACGGTATGGTTGGCTCCCATAGTACATCACTCGTTGTCATTGAGAAATACATTGCATAGTTCTTAGTCAAGATTGATTTCTTTCATAAAGCCATTATGTAGGAGCAATCTCCAATCCAAGTTTCAGGTTCAAGTCACCACTTTTCAAAGAGAGTTCCCTTTATAGATGGCCTCAATATTATTAGCGACTAAGCAACTACATTGAGTGATGATACTACTAAGTAGAGTTGGATAAACTCAGCTTGATGCTCTTGCAAAACAAGACATCACTACACTTCTATCATTCTACTCTGGCAATTCAATCATGCAATTTACTTAAAACAAGTAGAATGCAATATTAAAACTAGGCATTGGGAGTATGAATCAAAAGATGGCTTGCCTTGGTTGGCAAAGTGTCCGGGGTATTCTTCTTCTTCTTGATGATAATCCCCTCCAATATCCTCCTCGGCAACACTAGCGTCTAATAACGAATAAACACAAAGCACACAATCACTACACAATGCTAACAACACACCAAGCACACATATTTGTTTGCTAACAATAGCATTCATGTTGCATTTTATGGAGTTGGATTGCAAGTTTTTCTTCTAGGTTTTCATCAAGTGTGTAAGTTAGAGTTTCTACTAAGTGTCCTATGTTGTTCACTTTCTAAGCATTGGTATTGGTTTAGGGGTACTAAGACTAGTTCAAGTGGGGAGGGATTAACTAAGTGAATTGGTAATGAGGGCAAATTAATTCTAAGTGTATGATGGGGATCTATCATTTTATGTTACTAACTCGAGTTGGATTAGGGTCTAATTGATAACACTAACAGGGTTTGAGTTGATTAAGGTTGACTAACAGTAAGGGAGGTCATTGGTGAGTTCACAATTTAAATTTCATGATTTTAGGAGGGTTAAACAATTTTCTAGAAATCTTCTAAGATTAAATAAGCTATGGTCACACTATTCATATCTAATTAAATTCCTCATTCAAATTGAATTCCAATTAGTCCTACAGTGTAGAGCATTTTATAAGCTTTCCAACGCATATTTATTTGCTAAAAATGGATTTGTAAAACTCTTGGAATTTAAGTTTGAAAAACATATCTGAAACAATTTTGAATTAATTCGAAAAGGCGGGAGAATAAATAAAAACGAAACAGACCTACTTCTAACCAAACGGGCCAAATCCAGAAGAATTCCGAACAGGCCGGCCCGATACCGTTTCGCGCGGGGCGGGAATGTTTTAAAACCGAACCTGACAGATGGGGTCCACTCGTCAGACCTAATTAGAATCTCCGAACCGGTATGCTCCTGTTGGATCAAGATCCAACGATGCATCGTCGTCGTCTACCCCGGGACAGACCAGGGACTCACCGGCGTTGCAGTGACGAGTGTTCGATGGCGAGGGCATGACGGAGAGGAAACAGAGCTTGACGACGATGATGCAGATCGACAGCGGCGGCTCCGCTCCTCCACCTCGCACCAGCAGCAGCTCCAATGGTGGCCGAAGTCCTCCAGAACGCGGCGGCGCTCCTGTGCAGAGATCGAACGTTTCCGAGGGAGAGAGGAAGAGAGAAGAGTGGGGATCGGTTGCGGTGGTGTGTGCGTCCTCTGGGAGTGGTCGATGGGGGTTTTTATAGCCTCGGGAGGCCGGGGGCAAGGCGACCAGAAGGTGGCCAGTGCGGGGGTCCTGGCGGCGTTCGGAGGTCGCACCGGGCACGGCGGCCTCGGGGGTGTGCTGGGAGGTGGTCGCCTCGGCTGCGGAGGGCTGTGGGTCGGCTCTGGCGCATCCATGGCGGTCGGGAGCGTGCAGAGAAGAAGAAGACTGGGAGGGGGCCCTGGGCGCATTTCTCTTCTTCCCTCCACTTCTCACGGCTCGAGTCGGGGCAGAGGGAACGGGGCTCGACCGTGGCATCGTCCAGAAGCATGGCTACAGTCCTCGAGCGAGCAAGAACAGTGCAGCCCACAGTGAACTCGATTTGCTTCGATTCTGGCCTGCCAGTGTTCGACGAAATGCCCGCAAGAGTTTTAAATTTGAATTTTTGAAATTTTCCACTTTGGGTGATCAGCATATGAGCCAAGGTATCCAGTGGTATTTTTGTTCTGAAGAAAAGATAAGTTTTTCAGAAATCTGATTTCAAATTTTGGTATAGTCTCTGTTTCAGATTCAAAGTTTGATTGATGTTTGAGTCAAGTTCTGGTTTGAGTTTTGGGTAGCCACCTCTTGGTTGAGTGAGTATATGACTTGGTGAAGCTCAACTAACTGGCCCAACACTGAGGTGAGTTACAGATTTCTTAATCCAAGGGCTCAAAGTAGGGTAGTCAAACAGATTTCCTAGATCCACTTATTCTTCTCTTTTTCTTTATTATTTTTATTTCTGGTTTCTTTGGTTCCTATAATTCTTCTCAATTGCTTCTGTTGGTTAAGTTAGAATTAACTAACCATTGCACAACAAATAATAACACACATGAAATCATAAAAGACATACAATAGAAAATACATGTATGCATGAAATAATAGATAAAAAGTTTTATCTGGGTCCAAAATTTTGCACTTTAATTAATAAGAAGTGGATTACAATTTCTGAGTTGTTACATGCACACTCGAATCTTTAATATGATAACCCCCACTCATTTCACATCGAAAATATATGCATAAACCAATGTGTATGACAAAAACTTAATAAACCTTAAAATTCTTGTTCCATGACAACATGCTTTCACTTAACCCCAACTAATAAAATGTCAAACATGCAACTTACATAAATGAACTCAACTGTAGACTGCTACTTTCCGATGAGCTTCGAATTGCACAATAAAAAGAAGTATGATTTTGAATGCAAAGACATGGCACATATACTATATTTGGAATATCAATTTTGATATATAGGTAGGTATGGTGGAGATTTTGTGGAGAAGTATGGCTCAAGGTATTTGGATACACAAGTCTTTTGCTATCATAGTTTGCGCTATCCAAAAATATTAAGCCTGAACTCAATAATGGTTGATAGAAGCGTCTCATAGTTTGCGCTATCCAAAACCATGTATTGCATAAAGACAAACAATGGATCCCAAGTTCAAATGTTGAAAGGATAGGTAAAAGAATAATTAGAGAATCATTAAACCGAAGAAAAGCCTATCCTATGAATTCATGTGAAAGAACTAATAGGAATTTCTGGAAAGTGCGGTGACCCAGCATACCACTGCATGTGTAGTATGCAAGTCATTAACATAACACCAATGAAACACCGTCTCACTATTATTACATCCCTCAGAGTGGTACAACAGAAACATTGTAGGTCCAAGGTATGTCTATAGGATTACAACTTTCAGCATACAGAGATCTTCAGAACCTCCTCAGCTGATAGAGGTTTAGTCCTGGCGACTACAAGAATACACTGAAGACTAAACTAAAGCTACAACTAATGAAGTTGGCTTACTACTCATCCACAGAATTACCCTAACTACATAGGTTCTAGGATTGGTGAATTGGTTCCCTTCTATTCATGTGCTAGTTTTCCACCAAGCTTTGGTATAGTTGTTGATTCCAATTATAAGCCTGATGCTGGTAGAATGCTTCATCTTCATCTTTAGTGTCTTGAGGTTACCTCCTTGAGTTGCCTCCAATCTAAGAAAGGGTTATGAGGGAGTGGGATGAGTAACGAGCGTTACCCAGCAAGTTCATATAGGGGAATAAGGTGTTTTATGCACTATCTATAGCCTTAGACCAAAGAGTCATTTGGCAATGCAAGTTTTCATAAACATTTCTTTAAGAGGTTGATTTTATTCTGAAGAACTATGTCCGTCAACCTTCACAAGTTGCTAGAACTTCGTGGAGTTCCTTTCCTACAACGTTCGCAGTTCCTTCCTAGAACAAGGAGTGACAAGCCACAATGTTTACACTCTGCAAAGGTGTGTTGCTTTACCCATGAGAGACCTTAGCTTTGTTGCACAACTAAGTTGCAGGCTTGTCCACACTTCCATGGTATGGGGCCCAGTCTAAGATCCAAGCTAATCACTGCGCTTCTCCGCAACCCCGCAGCCCCACCCAATTCATGCAAGCAGAGTACCTCTGATATTCACCCCTCCCGATGAAGTACCTAGGTAGCCCCTTGCAGACCCTCATAGACACCGGTGGCCATGGGCACAAAGGGGTCCCACCCATGTGCATATAGTCTTGCAAGACCTACAGCGTACGGTGGCCGGATGTCCGTTGACATGTGAAAGGAAGAAGATCCAGCTGACTTCCCCATAGCCATTATAGATCTCATGTTAACGTGCATTGTACGGCACAAGAATCATTGGCAACATTGGTTGTTAAGTCCTAGGGTTCACTTTCCCGTGCAAATGGAACCTCCACCACAACAATCATACCATGGTTCCATTTGCCAGCCATCCTAGGTTATCACCACTCGGGTCGATAACCAGCTAGTCATATTAATTATAAAAAGAGAACCTTTTGCTTTTAGATGCAATATTAATACCATAGGTGTATATTTGCAAGTAATTTGATAAAAATAATCAAAGGCATGAGCAAGAGTGAACTTGCCTTTTTGACTACAAGATTATGCAAGTCAAGATCTTTGATACGTAAGAAATCCAAATTCTGAAATAGCACCATGATCTGGTAAAGATGATGTTAAAAGAACTGCAGCATGATATGCATAATATATGTTATGCATCGCTCTAAGCGTAACCTAACCCGATGTTTTGTTAGTATTGAGTTGTGGTGACTTCTTTGTGATGTGTTGCACTTTTAGGTTCACTCCACAACAAGGTGGTTAAGGATTTTAGATTATCTCATGATTCTTTATAAGTGCAAGGATAAAGATGGAAACATGGTTATTGATTTCATTCTTTGCTAAAAGAGAATGATGATTAAGGTGAATACATGAAAGTATCAATTTTAAGTTGCAACTAAGGTTTTGCAAACATCTAGTTGATCATGGTATACAATATTGAAATAAGAACATCAATACAACCATTCATGGTTGAATTAGGATTTAAGGCAACACTAGCACACCAAGTGACGAGGGGTTAACTCGACAAATGTCCTAGATGAAGGACTTAGGATCGGGGAGATAGGGCGTCGGATGAACTCGAAGGTAAAGTTAGTCGAAATAGGTGTGTGTCGAAAGTAAACTTGGGTGTTTCAACCTGGCTCGCTTTCAATCTGGCCTACACCGTCCCCTCCTGGCCCCTATATATAGGTGGCCAGGTCTCGAGGATCGGGTAGGGTACGATACAGATTACAATATCGATATACGGTAAGAACTCGTATTCGACTATCATTACAATTGGGCCTAGCTTATCGGGCCTTAGGGGTACTCAACTAACGGGCTCTATTAACTATACCCTTGTCAGTAGCCCCTGAGATTCTACCAGAATTGTAGATTCGGGTTGAATCTCTAATCTTCAAATCTTCGACTTCTTCTCATGTTCAAATCTTCGACTTCTTCTCATCTTCAAATCTTCGACTTAGTCTTTTCGACTTATTTTCATGATATTCTTTCGCAAGGGGTTTTGATGAGCAAGCCTGACAACTCTGATGGATCAAGAGGTCAGTTAACTGCCGGAACAGATACTTGTCACCTACTTCAAATTCAATCCCCTTGGACTTGAATTCGGGATACCGGTCAAATCCACTCTTTTGCCGCATTTAGGACTTATAAAGAATGAATCCCAGTGGTTCTCAGGGTACCCAGTGCGTCCACCAGGATTTTCTTCGCGTCGTAGACACGGATACATACCAGCAGAGCGCATCCATGTGCATATACCAGGCCACACAGGACGGATCCCGGGGTCTTACGTTCGCGATAACTCGCGGCATTCGAGTTTCGTTGCGATAACGTAACTCGAGAATCTTATATTTCGTAGCCAAGTTTCTGACTGATAAAACCAAAGAATTTTGGATTTTAAATTGATCTTCTTCGCTCCCGATGGGAGTAATCTCTCTTTCAGTTTTATCGACTATGTAGTCTCCTTCTGCATCTCCAATATTGATTATCTTATCCTCTATCGGGTGCGCGCTCAGCGCTCTCGATGGGAGTAGCCCCCGAGGCTATGTTTGGCTACTTGTAGTCAAGCAGAGGCTCAAAGTTCGGCTCCTCTTTCTTCTGTGAACGTCTTACTGTTGGCGAGCCCCCGAGTCCAAGTCGAGGTTTTCATATCATGCGACCATAGTCTCCTTTTCTTATTTTTCTTCTTTGATATTATCGTCTGCTGTGTGCAGAATTTAACTCCTGCTGTAAAATACGTTTACGGGCTTTGCTGTAGTACGGGGGCCCAATAATACGTGCTTATAAATAAAGCACCTTCTGGTAAAGGTAAGAAACCCTAATCAGATTCCTCCTCCGCCGCATCATCTTCTCTCTCCATCTAGGGTTTTCCAAGGTTTTTCCATTGTTCACATGGCTGATGCTGAAGGTTCTCGTCTGAACATTGGCTCCCTGGTGGCGCCACGAGGTCGGGGTCGCCCTCGTGGAAGTAAGAACAGGAGCAACATCACTTCAGCCGCCGCAGGAACTTCATCGGACGCTTCGGCTAAACGTCGTCCCGGCCGTCCACCTGGTAGCAAGAACAAGCCCAAGGTGACTGGCGCTGCTCCAGGTCCAATCGCTCCTCCTCCTGTTGCTCCTGCTGCTCCTGCTTCGCCTCCCCGAATCTTTTCCTTCCTCTGCATTGCCATGGCGCAGTGCCGTGAGATTCAGCGCTTGCCGCTGAATTTTACCAAGTTCATGGATGGCCGCGAACTGCGAGAGGCGGTTCTCCGTGAACACTCTGACAGTGGCATCCCATACGAGGTGGAGGTGTGGTATGATGGCGACGGCGAACAGTACTTTAAGGGCGGCTGGTCGCAGTTTGCAGAAGACCATGACATCCATCAAGGCTTCGTCATGGCCTTCGACTTCCACATCGGCACGTCGAAGTTTGACGTGAAGATCTACGATGGCACCCTTTGCCAAAAGAAGTATGAAGCTGAAGTCCACTTCCATTAGGACTTGTTTTTTATGTAATTTTGTTTGATAATGTCCTTGCTACCATGTTTATCTGTAATGAATATTCGCACTTGGTGTCGATGTTTTTGCCAGTACCAGGAAAACAAGTCATTGTTCCGAGGTATAATTTTCCATCTATCGGGTTCTTTGCGAACCAATTTATAAGAAGAATATCGGGTTCCTTTGCGAACCAAGTTGTTTCAATATTTATCGGGTTGCCTGTGCAACCTTATAGTGAAAAAAGTCTTCCAAGTCGCGATAAGAATTCCTTTCGTACGACCCGAGGGCTGAAGCCCCCGAGGAGAAGAAAAATATTTGTACAATTTTGTCGAGTTCAACCCAAAGAACCCGACCTGTGGCCTCATGTTCTGGGTTCAGAAGGTTAACTCGAATTTACTGATAACACTATTTTTATTCTATGCGTAGAAACGCCGTAGCTGCTCTGCATTCCACGGGTTGCTCTCGTCCTTCCCAGTCTTCTTGTCTTGTAGTCGATATGCTCCTCCTGGTATTACTTCGGTGACGATGTAAGGTCCCACCCAAGGGGACTCCAATTTGCCGTGGCTGTCTTGCCTGAGTCGCAAAACTAGGTCTCCCACCACGAAGGATCGTGGACGAACTCGACTACTGTGGTAGTTTCGCAGGCTCTGTTGATACTGCGTAGCCCTTTCTAATGCTTTATCTCTTGCTTCATCTAGTGCATCGACATCGTCTTGCAATGCTTCTGTTGACGTTGTCTCGTCATATGCTGTCACTCTTGGAGCCTCGTGTGTAACTTCGACTGGAAGCACGGCTTATGCGCCATGGACCAGGAAGAAGGGAGTTTCTTGAGTTGCTGCATTAGGTGTAGTTCTTAAGCTCCAAAGAACGGAGGGCAATTCTTCTACCCAAGCGCTCTTGGCTTTCTCGAGAGGTGCTAAGAGCCTCTTTTTTATCCCACTACATATCAGGCCATTGGCTTTTTCGACTTGCCCGTTTGTCTTCGGGTGCGCCACAGATGCGAATTTGAGCTTGATCCCTAATCCTTCGCAGTAATTCTTGAATTCCTTTGAAGTGGAATTTGTCCCGTTATCTGTGATGATGCTGTATGGTACACCAAAACGGAAAACTAATGACTTGATGAAGCTAATCGTTGATGTAGAATCTTGAGTTGTTACCAGGGCTGCTTCCACCCATTTGGTAAATTTATCGACTGCCACTAGCATGTAGACATGCCCTCCTGGCCAGGATTTGTGCAACTTTCCCACCATGTCGAGGCCCCATTGCGCGAAGGGCCAAGATAATGGTATTGTTTGTAACTCTGCTGCTGGTGCATGCGGTCTAGATGCAAACCTTTGACATGCTTCACACTTTCGAACTATATCTTTTGCGTCCTCGATGGCTGTTAGCCAATAGAATCCTGCTCGGAAAGCTTTTGCCGATATCGCTCTGCTGCTAGCATGATGACCACATACTCCACCATGTATGTCTTTTAATATTGTTTGTCCTTCCTGGGGCGTTACACAACGCTGTAAAACGCCAGTAATACTTTTCTTGTATAATTTCTCCTGCAACACGACAAACGCTTTCGATCTTTGAGTTATCCTCTTGGCCTCCACTGCATCTTCTGGTAATTTCTTATTTATCATGTATGCAAGATATGGCTGCATCCATGTTTCTTCTATCATCATGACCTCCTCTGGCTCTGATGTAGCCCCCGAGCCTGCTGTAGTAGTCGAGCTTTTTCCACTTTTTATTGATCTTTCCACTATTTCTTCCCAAAATACTCCGGACGGCACAGGTAAACAGTGTGACCCGATATTTGCTAAATTGTCGGCTTCTTCATTGCTGTTCCTGCTTATGTGCGAGACTTCGCATCCATCGAACGTTCCTTCCAGATAATGGTACAAATTTTTGTAGGCCATCATGTTGTCATTGATTGTGTCACATCTGTTCATAACTTGCTGGACAACGAGGTTGGAGTCTCCAAATATTTTTAGGCGAGTTGCTCGACATGCTTTAGCCATCTTCATGCCGTGCAACAAAGCCTCGTATTCTGCTTCATTGTTAGAAGCCTGTGGAAAGCTCATCCTTAAGACGTACTTCAATTTGTCGCCATGAGGTGATATCAAAACTACTCCTGCGCCTGCGCCTTGGACTCTTTTAGAACCATCGAAGTATATTGTCCAAACACTGGATAAGTCTGGTGGTCCTGTGCTCTGCAGCTCCAACCACTCTGCTGTAAAATCTGGCAAAACTTGCGACTTGATTGCCTTCCTTTTTTCGTACGTGATATCCATGGGAGACAACTCGATTCCCCACAAAGAGACACGTCCTGTTGTTGAAGGATTGTTCAATATGTTCGATAATGGCGCCTCGTTGACCACTATAATTGGGTGCACCGTGAAGTACTGCCGTAGTTTTTGTGCGGTTGTGAAGACACTGTATGCCAACTTCTGATAGTGCGGGTACCTCTGTTTTGTTGGAGATAACACTTCACTGATGAAATATACCGGCCTCTGGACGCCATGGGCTTTTCCTTCTTCGCTTCTTTCGACTACTAATACTGTACTCACAACCTGATGGGTTGCGGCGATGTATAATAGCAGTGGTTCTTTTTCCTTTGGTGCGACCAGTACTGGTGGCGTGGAAAGCACTTTTTTCAACTGTGCAAACGCTGCATCTGCTTCTTCTGTCCACTCGAATTTATCGTCTGACTTCTTCATAAGTGCATAGAAAGGAAGCGCCTTCTCCCCTAGCCGAGCAACGAAACGACTTAGTGCCGCAACGCGTCCTGCAAGTTTCTGTACGTCGTGTAGTTTCGTGGGTCTCCCCATTGTTAAGATTGCTTGGATCTTCTCTGGGTTTGCCTCTATTCCTCGTGCTGATACCAAGAACCCCAAAAGTCGTCCTGCTGATACGCCGAAGGAACACTTTGTCGGGTTAAGCTTGAGCTTGTACCTGCTCAGGTTGTCGAAGGTTTCTGCCAAGTCGCTGATTAGAGATTTCTCTTCTTTTGTCGTGATGACTACATCATCAATGTAGACTTGGATATTGCGTCCTATTTGGCTTCCGAAGCAATTTTGCATCATCCATTGATAAGTTGCTCCTGCATTTTTTAGGCCGAACGGCATTACTTGGTAGCAAAACACTCCGTATGGTGTGATGAAGGCCATTTTTTCTTCGTCCTCTTTCCTCAATTTGATCTGGTTGTAACCAGAATATGCGTCCAAAAATGAAAGCCTCGCGCATCCCGTTGTGGAATCGATTATCTGATCGATGCGGGGTAGAGGGAAGGGATCCTTTGGACAATGCTTATTGAGAGATGTGTAGTCGACACATACTCTTTGTACGTCTGTATTCTTCTTGGGTACTATAACTGGGTTCGATACCCAACTCGAAGTTTTGATTTCTCTGATAAATCCGGCATTTTCTAGCCTGTGTAATTCTGACGCTATCGCCTTCCTTTTAGGTTCATCAAATCGCCTCAATGGTTGCTTGACTGGTTTTGCCTTGGGATCTACATTTAGTGCGTGCTCGACGAGTTCCCTGGGAACCCCTGGCATGTCCGATGGACACCAGGCGAAGATTTCCCAGCGCTCACGGAGGAACTCGATGAGCGCGCCTTCCTATGCGGGATCCAAGTTCACCGCAATTGATGTCGTCTTGTTTGGATCTGTAGGATGGACCTGAATTTTCTTCGAGTCCTGCGTTGTGTCGAAAGCCTGATCTGGCAGGGATCGTCCAACGTCGGGTAGCACATTATGATTCGTTTCTCCTTTTAACCTCTCATATTCTGCTGTCATGCCGAAGGTTTGCGCCATCCTGTTGAATTCTCTGTCGCATATGTTGGCTACTTCAAAGCTCCCTTGTACTGTAATTGTTCCTTTGGGCCCTGGAATTTTCAATGTAAGATACGCGTAGTGTGGTACTGCCATAAATTTTGCAAATGCTGGGCGCCCCAGGATTGCATGATATTGTGACGGCCAGTCCATAACTTCGAACTCCAGCTTTTCTCTTCTATAATTTTCACTACTGCCAAAACAGACATCGAGTTCTATCCTTCCCAAAGGGTAGTTTGCAGCTCCTGGTACTATTCCGTGGAAAAAACAATCTGTTGGCTTCAAACTCGTCAGCGAGATGCACATTGCCTTTAGGATTCTAGCATATATTAAGTTTATGCCACTCCCTGCATCCATGAACACTCTTCCGATGTCGTACCCTCCTATTTGCGCCTTTAAGACCATAGGCGAGTGGCCTGGCCTGGGGATTTTCCTCGGGTGATCTGCTCTACTAAACTTGACTGGTTGTTCCGACCACCGTAGGTACTCTGTGGTAGCTGGTGGTGATGATATTGCTAGGTTTACTTGCCTGGATATGCTCTTTCGGTCTTTCTTTGACTTGGGCACCGGTTGAATCATTGCTGATATGTACACTTTTGATTCTAGGTGTCTTGCTGGCTTTTGCATTTGGTATCCTTGACTTCTGTGTCTTTCTCCTTGCCTCCCTTCTTGGCTTGCGCCCATGGCGCTTTGCAACCTTAGGAATGTCCTGCAATCCTTCATCTGGTGATTTGAGACCCTTTTCCCGTCGAGACACGCGTAGTGGATTCGACAAGGTCCGCATAGCATATCCTCGGCCGAAGGACCAGAGTACCTCGATTTTTCTACTCCTTTTGCCTGAAACCTCCTACTTTCGTACCCTTCCTCTTCTTCTACTACGTAACCCGCGGCTACCTGATTTCGCCTTCCATGGTTATCCCTGCTACGGTGTCGTCTCCTCTGTCTGCTTATTCTGTCGACTTCTGGCGAGCGTCCTCTTTTGTTGTTATATGCGTCCTCTCCATCAGCGAATTTGTTGGCTTGTTCCATTAGCTCGGCTACTGTCGTAGGTCTTGTTCTTCCTATTTCTTCCACAAGATCTGAGCGACGAAGTCCTTCCGAAAAGGCGTCTATTGCTCGTTCGTCGGAGACTTCCTCTGCTGAGTTTTTGATTATACTCCAGCGTTGTATATAAGAACGTAGCGTTTCGCCTTTCCTTTGCATACATGCTTTAACTTCCTCCAGTGATGCTGGGCGCTTGTAGGTGGAACGAAAATTTCTTGTGAATTGACTTTCAAGTTCCCCCCAACTTCCAATGGATTCGTCGGGTAGGGTATTCAACCAGGACCGTGCGGCGCCGGTGAGGTGCAGCTGCAAACTTTGCATTGCAGTCGCCTTTGTTCCCCCTAATATCTGTACCGCCTGCAGATAATCTGATAGCCATAAGGTAGGTTCTTGCGACCCGTCATACTTATTCTGGTCGTGTGGTAATTTGAATCCTTTGGGTACCCGCGTTTTGCGAACCCTACGGGTAAAGCACAACGCACCCATATCTTTATCGTCGTCCTCGTAATTTTATTCCCTCCAAGCATGTCGCGATTTATTTACTCGAGCTTGTGCTATTATACTTTTTGCGTCCTCCTTCCTTTTCTGTCGCTTTTTCTCTTTTGATGATTCGCTATACTCGTCATCTGTGAAATTGTATCTGAACTTTTCTTTTTGACTTCCCTTGTAACTTGTCGACTTTGTCTCTGGACCTTGTTCCCTGATCTTTCCTTCTACTATTCCGAGGCTTCGTATTGCTGCTCGGTGCATATCTTCTCGTGGGTCCCCAGGTTCTGGTCTTGTAGCTAGTAAATACGCTTGTGCTGCTACTAATGCTGCCTCTGGCGTTTTTTGTATGAAGTCATCTTCCTCCTCTTCTAGATGTGGGGTAGGATTCCTTGAGTACCCTTCCTCTCTGTCGCGTGCTGTCGCCCCTCTGTTGTGTTTTGGGTCTCCACGCCTTTCTCTGCTGTATTCTAAATCTTCACTAGAGTCTTCCCAGTATTCTTCCCTTGATATACTGTTGTTGTCTTGAAAAATCATGTTTCTTTCCTCCCTTAGTTTCTTCCTGTGTTGGTACAATGCATACTGATATCCCATTAGAATTTCTCTTCTCGATCCTTCGGGTACTTCTGTACCATGATTAATAGCTGACTTGATCATTCTCCATTCACCAGCCGAGACATGGACTTTCTCCTTTTCCTTTTTGTTGTGATCTTTCATTTTGTCGACTTGCCTGTCGATCTTTTTACTTCCTTCGCTGTTGTTTCCTTCTTCTGCTTCAGTGATAATAACGCATAGCTGATGTACTTTGGAGACGCCACTGCTTCCCATGGCGAAGTCCTTTCCGTTGTTGTGCGTCTGACACGCTTTTTCTTCTGACTCGGAATTTTCCCGAATTTTGTCGCGTTCTGCGATTGATGCTTTTTCTAAGCTGACCGGCGAGTTTACCTCACTGGAAGAGCCTTCTGATGATTCTAATGTTTCCTCTGCTTTAGGCTTATTTGCCGACGGATCTGGTTTCGTCGAATCCGAGAGGCGAGACGAACCTGATGGCCCGACGATGATGCTCAAACTTCCAATGGTTAACTCCATCTCTTGAGTTCCGTCGAGTTCTGAACTGCTATTGGCTAGAAGCGAAAAAGCCGTCGAATTCATGATTCCAACGCCCAGAGTCCCCACGGTCGGCGCCAATTGACGAGGGGTTAACTCGACAAATGTCCTAGATGAAGGACTTAGGATCGGGGAGATAGGGCGTCGGATGAACTCGAAGGTAAAGTTAGTCGAAATAGGTGTGTGTCGAAACTAAACTTGGGTGTTTCAACCTGGCTCGCTTTCAATCTGGCCTACACCGTCCCCTCCTAGCCCCTATATATAGGTGGCCAGGTCTCGAGGATCGGGTAGGGTACGATACAGATTACAATATCGACATACGGTAAGAACTCGTATTCGACTATCATTACAATTGGGCCTAGCTTATCGGGCCTTAGGGGTACTCAACTAACGGGCTCTATTAACTATACCCTTGTCACCAAGATACTTATTTGTTTTAGTACTTAAAAGAAAGGGTAGATTCTTAAGTCATATGTGCTTGAAAAGAATAGCTTTTGAAGAACATCTTCCTTAATGAGTTATAGTATTATAAGTTCATTGTAGGTTTCTATTAGTATTGAAAAATAATTTGGAAAGCCTGGTTATTTATGTTCATAGGTTTTTAGGGTTTGAATCCAAAAAATAATTGAAGAGATAAGGACTGTGAGGCAAAAGCCCCACATCATTTTATTAAAAAGGGGAACTAGAGCTTCAGTAGAATATACAAAAAGGTAGGAGGGGGCAAAAGAATGTACCTATATACATCACTAGGGTAGTGAGGAGATCCACCAAGTAAAACTATCTAAATGCTTATCCTTTATCCTGTATCTAAGTAAACTAATGTCATGGATGAAATTACATCTCCACTTTGCAAAAGTGGGTCTTTCTCCTCTGAAGATTTTAGCATTGCAGAGTAACCAAATCTTCCAGCAAGCCGTGATCAACACCTCCATGAAAAAAGGCTTATCGAAGCTCCTTCTAGCAGAATCAACAATTGTCTGAAAATCATCACCAAACACCCAAGTGATGTGAAGATAATTCCATATATGACATCTAAAATTACACTCAAAGAAGAGATGATCTCTGTCTTCATGAGCATGTAGAGGGCACAAAACACATGTCAAGTCCTTAGTTACATTCCAGTGCCTTCTTGACAACATGTCCTTGGTATTCAAATGGTCCCTAAGGATCAACCAGGCAAAAACCTTAGGTGTCATTCGACAACTAGATTTCCAAACCCACTTGTAAATGATGGGCACAGAAATATTTGAGTGGATGTGAGCATAGAACTTAGAAGCCCTAAAACTCCCTCCCCAAATATAAGTCCACTCATCATTACGATCAACCAGAGCAAAGTTGGACATCATAACTTGTAACTGATTCAACTCCTCGAAGGATTGAGCAGATAGAGGTAAATAAAACAATGTGGAAATATCCTCCACCTCATAGACCTTACAAGCTGACATTTTATCATTCAAGACAAAGGAATGAAGTCTTGGAAATCTCTCACTTAGAGGAGTTGAGGAACCATCTAAATGCCAACTATCCAACCAAAAGAGGAAAGTATCACCTCTGCCAGGTTTGATAGAAGAAACCCCTCTAAAATTGTCCACTTGCTTTAGGACATCACGCCACCAAAAGGATCCCTCTAAATTCTCAGCATGTGGAATATTATCCAAATAATACTCTGACCACAATAAGTGAACCCAAGGTAGATCAACCTTATTACAGAATTTATCCAGAAACTTTATCAGTAAGGCTACATTTTGTTTCTGAAAGTTAACAACTCCAAGTCCTCCACACTTCTTTGGTTTGCAAACCAAATCCCAAGCTGCCAAAGATTGCTTGGGTTCCCCTGAAAAATCTCTCCACAAGCACTGCCTAATAATTCTGTCAAACTGCTTTGTGAGCCCAGGAGGCAAACTGAGGGTGCACAAAAAATGAAGAGGCAAAGATGCCAATGGAGAGTTGATTAATTGCAGCCAAACACCTTGAGGCAAGAAAGAAGAACTAGAAGTTAACTTCCTTTCCAGACGACTGACCAAAGGAGATAAATCATTAATCAAAGGCTTTGTAGTCCCCAAAGGCAATCCTAAATATGTAAAGGGAATAGAGCCCACTTGGCATCCAAATTCGTGAGCTAACAAATCTATAGTGTTCTGATACACATTAATCGGAATGAGTTGAGATTTCCCATAATTAATCTTTAAGCCCATGGACAGGTAGTATTTCTGTAACACCTCCTTTAGAGCTCTCACTTGATTCAAATCAGCTGGCTTAATTAACAAGGTATCATCCGCATACTAGATTATTAGAAAAATCCATGTCAAGGGTATCAATAGGCCTGTTAATAATACCCTACCTAAAAAGGTCATTGACAACGGACTGTAATAGATCAGAGCCAAACAGATAGAGTAACGGGGACAAAGGGTCACCCTGCCTCACCCCCCCCCCCCCCCCCCCCTCTTACAATGGAATAACTTGCCAGGAATGCCATTGAGAAGAATGGAGGAAGTGCCAGTGCTCAATATCTCCTTTATCCACTTCATCCATAGCTCATTAAACCCCATGTGCTTCATGACTTAGAGAATTGCCTCATGCTCAATTGTGTCAAAAGCCTTGGCAAAATCCAACTTGAGAATGATGATAGGTTTTCTGGAGGCATGACAAAGGTACAAATATTCAAAGGACCAGGCAATGCAGTCCTGAATAGACCTATTCCTCAGAGAGCCATATTGATTTTTATGCAAGCATGTCAAAATTTTCTCTTGAAGCCTATTAGCAGTTTGTTTAGTAAGGAACTTCAGGCAAACATTAGTGAGAGAAATCGGCCTAAAATCATTGACATACATTGGGGAGGCAACTTTAGGAACCAAAGTAATATAAGAACCATTTATAATAAGCAAATTAGCCTTTCCCTCTTGGAAATCTGCATCTAGCTTATAAAAATCAGCTTTAATCACAGGCCAGCACTTTTTCAAGAATAGACCATTGAAACCATCTGGCAGGGGCAAAGCTTGAGGAAAATGTCATTGGGTTCAGCTCTATTAGCTAGGTTATGATCTTTCACTAATGAGCCAAGTGAATGACTAGATTAACAAGGGATTGATGAAATTTGTTGGGTTCATCTGAATCCAACCCTTGTATACCAGCTCCGCCACTGCCATCTGGCCTAGGAGCCCTGTCAGCAGGCATCTCCTTTATGACCTCATCCATTTCTTTAGCTTGGAAAGGCAAAGTAAGATCATCCAAGCCATCCACTCTATGGATTAATCTAGAGAGGTCAAACTGCATATCAATTCCTTCAGACTGCCCCATACGCTCTCTGTAACTATTCCACAACATACCAGCCATCTGATCATGATCAGTCACATCATTACCCTAACAATCCTTCAACAGATCAATGTTATTCCTTCTGAACCGTTCAGTAGCCATAACATGGAAGAATTTTGTGTTTTCCTCTCCTTGCTTGATCCAATGAATGGTACATCTTTTCTTCCAATAACTGCATTCAGCTTTCATTAGTTCCTCCATATGGATCTTTACAATCTTTCTGAAATTGAACTCAGCCCTAAAAAGAGGTCTCTCCTCCTCCAAAGTATCCATCATTAAATTACCTTATTACAATTCTGAATGAGGCTTTTAATTTTAGATAAACTAACTTGCCATCTTTTGAGCTGAAACCTCAGATTCTTTAATTTATCTGCAATAATAGGTGAAGAATAATTTTCTTGGAATCTCACTCCTAGGACTTAGACACACATTCAATAAATCCTGGCATTCTCACCCAATAGTTCTCAAATCGAAACAACCTTGCTTTAGGAATAGTTGTATCAATACTGACAACACAAGGAGCATGGTCAGAGCCCTTGTTGGCCAAAGGGAAAACCATGGAATTAGGATAATCAGAAATCCAGTTAGCACTTGTGAAGAACCAGTCAAGTTGTTCCAAAAGAGGTGATCTTTGCTTATTAGACAAGTGAATTTTCTGCCTTTTAGCTGCAACTCTAATAAACCCAAGTGGCCAATAACCTCATTGAATAGCAACATATCATTAATATCCCCTAGGTTTATTCCTATTTTCCTCATATCGAATGAAGTTAAAATCACCAATGACTAACCAATTTTTGTCAATTGGGATTTGCAGATTATAAAGCCAAGTCACAAAATTATCACGTTCAATGCCTTGACAAGGCCCATAAATAGAGACAAGGGTCCAATTTGCATTATTATGGGAGGAGGTGAAGCTGACAATCAGACCAAACTTTTTGGTTTTCACAAGCAGGCCAGAGAACACAGAGGAATTCCAAAGATGATAATGCCCCCTGATGCCCCAACCGAGGGTGAGAACACAAAGTTATCAAAACGCTTAGGGAAAAACTTTCTAATGAAACGCCAATCAAAATTCTCACACTTCGTCTCCTGAAGACAAACAATATCACAATCACTTTCATCGATTTTGGCTCGGACTTCTCTCTACCTATCTTCAGAATTAAGACCATGAACATTCCAACATAACACACGCCACTATCTATGAGAAATCAGACACGTTTATAAACAGAAATGGCAGTAGCATTAAACCTTGCGCGTAACAACAAGGCTGGACTGATAAAATGACACCAGTTCAGACACAAACTCCACCCTGCCAACAGAGGCCAAATATACATATAGATGCAAAATAAAGACTCTTTCTGACAGCCCACATGACACCCAAACAACTCACACTGTGATAACTTAAAGCATTCAGCACACTGACCCAAAGCAGCATTAGGCAATAACATAACTAAACCAACCCTGCTGACATAAGCACACCCTGACACAAGACTCTAACACTCACTAATCATCTTGAGAATGATTTTCAGAACTGGAAGGATCAGCCTCAAGCTTATTGTCGTGGGAATTTAGAGACAGTAGCCATGGGTAGGCTTATCGGAGGGGCTTGACGGTGGAGACGAGGGGCCCGGCTCGGGATTATACCTACTGAGACACCACGGTTTACCCAGGTTCAGGGCCCTCCTGGGTGGAGGTAAACCCCTACTTCCTGCCTGCTTCGTATTGATTGGATAGTATCGATTACAATGCTCCTCAAGCTGTTTGGGCTAGAGGAGGAAGAAGAAGATCGGATCTCCCCTATGCTAAGGGTCCAGGCCCCCTTATATAGGCGGGGGCTTGATTACGGGTTGGGTAACGATTCGGCCGGCTGTCGGCTCCTTGACGGCGGCGTCCTTAGCGTGATCCCCTTGCCCTGCTCTGACAGCTTCGCTTTATAAAGTTCCCCTCCCCTGGGACCGGCATCTGGGAGGCATATGCCCTCCCTTTTGCCTTGGATCCTATCGTGAGGAAGGGTCCTTGGTCGCTGATTGGTCAGACTTGGTCGTGGCGCTCGTCACTCCTGTCCTTGGCCTCTGTCGCTCTTGTCGGGGCCAGCCCACTTTCGGCGAAACGGCCGTTGGCGGGTTCTTATCCTCGTCGTCCGGCTCCGGCCTTCCACAGCGGAAATGCCAGCCGGCTGTTGGCACAGCCGGCCCTCCAAGCGAAGCCGGTCTTCTTGTCTTCAAGCCGTGGAGACTCCTGGGACGCCAGCCCTTAGATAGCTCGGCCTGTGGCATGCCCCATAAGTCATCCCCATGACACTAGCCCCCGAAACTGGCGAAGTCTCATGGGCTAGCATGGGGCTTCGGCGGGTTCCTCTTTTCACCGAAGTCTTGCTCGTCCTTGTCGAAGTCCCATGATTCTTTATCTGACTCGAAAGCAACTGGCCTCGAGGTCAAGTCCTGCGGAGTATTACCGGCCGTCTCGGGACAAGCCGGTTCCGAGACCGATCCGGCTGGCGACCGCCACGCGGCCGTCAGCCGCTGTCCGGCTCCTTGGGACTTGCTCCCTTGGGGGCTGGACCGAGGCACACTTGTCCGTGCACCATCACGTCACGTCCAATCGGCCTCGGCCCACGATCTTTGCGGCAACCGCGGTGGTTGCCCGATCTTTACGCGATCGTGGTCCATGACGAAAGGGGTCAATTACCGACCCATCGTGGGTGAGATGGGCAACTGACCCGCCCCCTCACTTTTGAACTAGGAACCGTTCCTGAAATAGAGCATCGGTCGCCCGCTTCTCTTCTTCCTTCCGCATTTGCTCCACTTAGAATCCCCTGCTCCCGAGCTTCGTCCCCAAGGGATTAGGGTTCTTCGCTTACTCGGCCACCATTCCGCTCATCCAGATCCGCACCCGAATGGCTCCCAAAGCGTCCCGGTCCAAAGGGAAGGGGGCGGCTGCGGACAAAGACGTCGCTCCGCCCGCTTTGCCGAAGGGATCCTGGGAAGGCTCATGGGTGAAGGAGAAACAGATCGAGCTGCTGCGCCGGGGTTGAGTGCTTCCGCCCGTGGACCTCGTGGGTTGCCGTCCCGCTGGCAGCGAACGGGTCCCCGCTCCTGGGCCTAGGGAGACGGTGGTCTTCTATGACCATTTCCCCCGGGGCTTCGCGCTGCCCGCCAGCAGCTTCATGCGCCGGTTCCTGGACCACTTTCGCCTGCAACCACATCACATTGGGGCGAATGCGATGATGATATTGTCCACGTTCGCAACCCTCTGCGAGGCGTATTTGGGCATCTGGCCCAATGTTGAGTTGTTCCGCCGGCTGATCTACTTCAAGACCCAGACGGCGGAGACCATTCCGGTGATATGCGGCACCGCCTCCTTCTACGCGCGCAAGACCGCGAACTTCCCCGGCATAAAAGGGAAGGAGTCTTGCAAGAAATGGCAGCGCTCCTTCTTCTACGCGAAGAACCTGAAGGAGGGCGAAGACCATATCAATCTGCCGCCCTTTGAGGCGGGCGGGCCCGAGTGGGATAACTGGAGCGCCGCTCTTCCTCGCCCGTCGTCGGACATGGAAGAGATTCTTCTGCGGATCACCACCCTGCAAATGGAGGGTGGCCTGGAGCCGACCGACCTCCTCCTCGCCTTCCTGGTCGCTCGCGTGTCCCCGCTCCAGCGCCGCTCGCACAAGATGTGCTTCCTGGGATCCGCCAGGGATCCTACTCGTCATTCCTCCAAGGCGCTATCAGCATTGGAGGTGGCTCGGAAGGCGAACCGCATCGTCGATGTCAAGCTTCAGGCCTCGTGGACGTGGGGACTGGAACCTCACGACCGGGACAACCCAATTGCTGAGGTGAGCTCGTCGGTCCTGGCCCCAGTCCTTCTCCTCCTTCGCGACTCTGATCCACTGTCCTCTGTTTACTTGGTCTGGGCAGAACTTATTTGCTCTGCAGGCGGCGGAGAATTTGACTCAGCGTCAAGCTGGCTTTGTCGCTGACAGAGCCGAATCAGATGATAAAGTCATTTGGGACGAAGCCGAGGAGGTAGAGGATGCTAGCTCTCAGGCCACCATTGAGAGCTCAAGCGCCATCCACGGTGACGAAGGAAGTGAGGAGTTCAAGGACTCGGGCGAGCCCCTCAATCATTCCAGTAAGTTTCCAGGCCCCTCCCTCTTAGGAGATCGGTTCGGGGATGATGACGGTGAAACAGGACCAGCTACCACCCTCGGGGGCGTCGCCCTTCACGTGGCCACCGCAGCCGCGGCTGGGGCTCAAGCTCCTCCAATCGTGGATTTGCCGGAATCTCCAGAGCCGCACACTGTCGTTTCAGAGCCGGCATGTCACGAAGAGGCTGGAGACGACCCAGCCGGCACCAAGAGAAGGGCCCAGCCGGCCTCCTCCGAGCCGGCTGAGAAGCGCAAGAAACCGGAACCGGCAGCGAAGGACCTGCGCCGCCCTAAGACGGAGAAGGTGGCCAAACGGCGGGCTATCGCCGTAGCCGGGTGAGCTTCCCGCTTCCTTGCTTCTCGTCCTTACTTTACCGTTGTGGCCCCAATTGACTCGGTCGTGGGACGCCCTCTTTGCAGGTCGCCCCTTTCTGTTGATTCGGTTGCCCAACCTGCTCCCGCCGTCGCTCCCGGAGGAACCATGACCCCGGCTCTCGAGCCCTCCTGCCACAAGAGGGCGCGCAGGGAGGAGATTGGCGGCGACTCGGGTCGCGTCGAAGACGATCGCTGCTCCCCGCAGTTGAAGCTTGCGGTGGGCGGTACTAGGGTAGAGGATCCTGCGCATCCAGGGGTGCCTGCGGACATTGTTCCCCAACCGGCTGCCGCACCCGAGACCGACTCCACGCCCGCCGAGGAGACTACTTCGGTCGGGGTTGTCACGCCCCCGCCTCCTACCACTGAAGGCGTCACGGCGGGGGACGACGCCGCTACCCGCGCGTCCTCCGACCCGCCCAGCCAAGAAGGTGCATGCGAGGCCGCAGCGGGAGCCACGGAGGAGGCCCCGGTACGCGCGAGGCCGCTGGAGCTCCCGGGGCCGGCTGCCCAGACCCCTTCCAGCCTCGAGCTTGTGCCGAGCATGCAGGATGTGGCGCCTGCGGCCGGGACGAGGGCTGGCATGACTGTTGATTCCCTGCTCCTTGGGCTAGTCTCCAGTTCTGGCGAAGCTTCGCAAGGGCTCCTCACCACTCGAGTGGCGAGGAACGAACGTGGTGATGACTTGCTAGCTCCTGAAGCAGTGACCAAGGGCGCCTCCAGTGGGAAGGCTCTTGTCGCCGTGGCTGAGCCCAGCATTGGGAGCTTGAGCTCTGCCAGCCAACTTCAGCAGGAATGGACAGACACCGCCTCGAGCGCCGATGCCAGAGAGAAGCTCAAGGTTCAGGGCAGCAAACCGACTCTAGCGGAGCTGGACAAGCAGTTTGCTGTTGTCAAGGGGTCGCTTCAGAACGCCGGTTTTCAACTCCTTGATGCTATACGGACGACCAATGTGAGTGTTGCGCCCTTAGCCTCTGGTTTCTTCTGCTGGTTGGGAGACATGATCTGTGGCTTCATGGTCCATCTTGCCATACCTCCTAGCCCCCGAGTTTCGAGGTAGCTGTAGAAACAGCTGACTCGAAAATGGACTTCGCTAAGAATCGTTGCCTTTCTGCCTTTCCTAGGACTTGAACGCACTTCGAGCCAGTGTCTTCCAGAAGCTGCTGGCGAAGTATCACACCGACAAGGCTCAGTATCAGGATCTGAAGAAAGAGTTGGAGAAGCTGTCCGGTAAGCTCAGGGCCCTTTGCTTCGACATGTTGCTACTGCCCCTTCGATTCTCACACCTCCATTCTCAGATGCTGCCTCGCTCATTGCTTCGCTTGAGTCTCAGTTGGCCGACTCGGTGTCGGCTGACGCTGTTGAGTCGCTCAAGCGATAGCACGCAGAGGAGCTTCAGGGCCTGCAAGCCCAGGCCGTCCAGACTCAGGAGTTGGAAACTGAGCTGGCGAAGGCTCGAGAGGCGGAGTCGTCGTTGTGGCTGGAGTTTGATCGCCAGCTGGCCGAAGAGAGAAGAATCCTCTCTGCGGAGTACGACGGCAAGGTGAACGAGCTTCGCGCGACCCTGGGGAGCAAAGTCGAGAGCTGCGGCGCCCAAATCGACGAGCTGCGGACTCTCCGGAGGCTCGATAGTGAGCGTTATGACAAGGAGGTCGGCATTTGGCGTGCCCGCGACCGCAGGGTTCAATCCGGCCTGCTGGGGTTGGAGGAAGCTCTTCGTGGTATACTTCTTTTCCTATTTCTCAGCTCTTGCCCTTTCATGCCGCCCCCTCACTATCTGATTGCCCTCGCAGGAGCTTTCCCTGACTCCGACGAGACTGCAGCAGCGGCACTGAAGGAATACAGGCTGGAACAAAAGATCGTCCCCAGCAGTGATCCCGAGGCCGAGCTTTCCTTAGGGGAATTGGTTGCGTTGGCCAAAGGCCGACTTCATCCGGCCGCCAAGTTGGGCAGGGATCTCGGTGAAGCCATTGTTTCCGTCTTCGAAGCCTTGTGGCCGGGACGAGCGGTGCCTGGCGAGATCCAGGCGCTCCTCCAGTGGATCCCTCTTGCGCCCAACTGGCTTGATATCTGGAAAGAGTCCGCGGCCCGAGCCGGTGCTGAACAGGCTCTGGAGTTCGTGCTCTCCTGGTATCCAGGCGTTAACCTGGACCAACTGGAGAATCTTCGTGAAGGCGGATTAGCAGGCCTCGACAAAGTCAAGCTCCGCCAACGCGCTCGTGCGATCGCCGAGTGCACCGAGACCGATGTGCTCTTCGACGCTGGGGATAGCGATGAATCCTTGGATGGTATGTACTTCGAGGAGCCCAGCTCTGCGGAGGAGCCTCCAAAAGCCCCCGAGGATCTCGCTGATAGCTCCATTCCACCGTCCCCCCCGTGGCAATGACTTTGTCTTAGCATCTTGAACTGGCGACGCTACTCCGCTGGAGCTGGCTGGCCCGCCAAGCGCCCCCTGACCGTGTCAGGATTGTCTTATTCATTTCTATGTACACTGAACTCATGTCGTGCCCAACAACATTCCGTTCGTGTGTACCGATGACGTTCCACCCTGACTTTCCTATGTATTGGTTTCTAGTTGTTTGTGAATCGGATTTGACCTGACCCCTTTTGGCTTTTTCCTTTATCTCCCCATCCTTCGGCCCTTCTACCCCCAGCCGGCAGCCTGGTGCTGGCTGGTCTCCCTTGGACCGACAGCCGAATGCCGGTCTAGGGTGGGAGCGTGCCGCGGGATGAGGAGTAGTACTTCGGCGCGCGAGAGATCTGGCTTGGTCCAGTCCACACACAACTATTAACCAATGCGCATGGTTTTTGGGTGAACGCTCGTTAACGGCTTCGCGTTCTGTCCCCTTAGCGATTTTCCCGTGTGGGTGACTTGCCGGCTCCATCGCCCTCGACTTGGGATGGAGGTTGGGCTCGGGGTCCGGTCCGCACACAGTACTCGTTTGTCTAACAAGGGGCTCGATTCATCGGGTCACGGGCGTTTCCTCTTAACGACTTTCCTAGATGGGTGACCTGCCGGCTCCATCCCACACGGCGCAGGATGGGGGTTGGGCTCGGGGTCCGGTCCACACACAGTACTCGTTCGTCTGACAGGAGGATCGATTCGTCGGGTTGGGGCTGCCGGCTCCCGTTTGGAGCCGGTTTCCAGCCCCCGTGAATAACGCTTTAGAAAGGTAAAAGGCACTTTGGAGCACACTTTCTAGGGATCGGCCGTATGCCACCCAACTTCCTTTTATTCAACGACACTTGTTCAAGATACAAGGTTTTTGCCTTGGCTTAGCCGAAGGTCTTAAGCGATCTTTGACTTGTCTCAGGCGAAGCTGCGACGCGCTCCCCCCTACCTCGAGGAGGGGCCAGCCCCCGAGACAAGAGCTTCTGCCATCTTGCCCGCTTCAGGTGGGACTTCCTTGGGGTGGCTTGCCGGCTTGAGGTGTGGAGTCGGCAGTCCCGACACCAGGCGGCCTGGCTGAACTGCCGCCACCCTCTTCAGCAGTTGTCATTTCTCTTCAGCAATGACCAAGGCCTCTGCCAGCTTAGAGCTGGCTCTCGCGCACTCTATTGACTTCGTGTAGCATCCAGTGACAGTAATCACCCCGCGAGGGCCTGGGAGCTTCATCTTCAAGTAGGCGTAGTGCGGGACTGCCATGAACTTGGCCAAGGCTGGTCGACCAAGCAGCGCGTGATAGGGGATGTTGAGGTCTACCACCTCGAACTAGATCGGCTCGCGACGATGATTGTCCTTCTCGCCGAACAGCACCTCCAACTCAATCCTTCCCATCGGCGTACAGGAGTGCCCGGGCACAATCCCATGGAAGGTGAGCTTGGTTGGCTTCAGTTGGATCTCGGGGATCCCGAGCTTCTCCATCGAAGTGCGGTAGAGAAGGTTGATGATGCTGCCTCCATCAATGAGTACGCGTGAGAATCGGCATGTATGCGTCTCAGAGAACACAATTGGGTTCAAGACCAGCGCGTAGCCCCCGGGCTTCGGCATGAGTGGCGGGTGATCTTTGCGCCCCCAGGTGATGGACGCGTCAGACCAGTGCATGAACTGCGGTCCAATTTGTACGACAGCGTTAACCTCGACTCCAAACCACAGCTCATCCTTTGGATCCTCCATCTGGGAAGTGAACACGTGGTATTGATCCACATTTGCTTCCTCGGGGTAATCCCCTGCTGCCTTGGCCGGTTGTCGATTCTTGTTTCCCTGCGCTTCAGCTGGCAGGCCCGGCGGAGGTCCAGGCAGTTGGTGGTTTCCTTGCTCTAGATCCCTGGTGAAGCTACACTAGCGAGTGGTATGCGCTGCCGGCTTGCCTGAAACGCTATGGAACTTGCAGGGTTGATCTAGCATCACCTCGATGGTGTACTTGTCCTTGCTGAATTTGTCTCCTTTGCGCTTCTGGCTTCCACCCGTAGCCCCCGGGCTTCCTTAAACGGCAGCCACTTGCTGAGAGCCGTACTTGTTGTCACGGTGTTCATCTTTCCTCTTGCCATGTCGATCATGGTTGTGATGTCCTCCTTGGCCGGCTGCCGGCTGAGATTGGCCTCCGGCTGGCGCTGGCCCAATGCACTGCACCCTTGCAGTGGAGTCGGCGGAGGCATACTTGTCCGCTATCGCCATGAAGTCCGCCATTGACTTCGGCTCAGCTCTGTGGAGCTTGTGCTTCAGTAGGGTCCCTTCTCTGCATCCGTCCGTGAAGTAGCCGATGGCTTGCTCCTCGCCCACTCCTTCGCATGAGTTGCGCAGCTCGGACCATCTCGTGAGGTAGTCACGATCTGGCTCATCGGGGCCTTGCTTGCAGAGGGCCAGCTGTCGCGGGCGGGGCGGTCGCTTATAGGTTCCCGTGAAGTTCTTGATAAACACCTCTTGGAAATCATGCTAGGAGTTGATCTGTAGAGCCGGCAGGCTGTTGAGCCACGTCCGAGCAGATCCTGTCAGCAAGAGCGGCGCGTAGCGCACCGCTGTCCTCTTGTTGCCGCCCGCAATGTCAATGGCGGTGACGTAGTCCGACACCCAGTCCTCCGGCTTCACCGCCCCGGTGTACTTAGGCATGTCACGCGGGAGCGCAAACTTGGCCGGGAAGGGCTCGTTGCGGATGCGAGGGCCGAAACTGACCGGCCCCGCTGAGGATTCTTCCTCATCGAATTTGGAGTCCGCCAGCAGGTTGAGCCGATGGCGTGCATCGTCCTTCGGCGGGTCGACGCGTTCCCCGATCCTCTGGCTCACGTGTGAGCGGGCTGGTTGATGACCTTGAGCGCCTTGGCCGGCCCCCCGAGCCGGCCGGTCCGGTGCCGCGGACTTGCCGCGTGCCGGCTCCGCTGCCTCCGCCCGAGGGGGGTAGTGCGGCTTGCTGGTGACCGCGGCCGGATCTCGGGGCTGCCGGCTGTGATGGCCAGAGTGCTGGGTGCGGTGATTGCCACCGCTCTTGCCAGGAGCTCGGTTGCTCCGGCTGTGCTCCGCCGGGACATGGTTTGGCGATGAAGCTTCTCCATGCGACTTGTTCTGGCCGGCCACGACGATACGGTTCTCGTATCGTGCACCGCTCGCCTCTCCGCGCGGCTCCATCGCATGCTGCTGTAGATCGGCAGCGTTCAGGAGTTCTTGGATCCGAGCTTGCTTCTCCCGCAAGTCCTCGCCTTGCAGTCCATCCAGTTCAGAGGTGATGTAGCGCGCAGCGCGGAGGTTCTTCGTGGGCATGTGGTAGGTCGGCTTATTGATGATCGGAGGTAGCTTCGCCGAGGGCGCTGCCTGGTTCAGCTCCGCGCCCAGCTCGCGGCCTCGTTGACAAACTTGCCCTGCCCGGCTTGGGCCATCTCTAGCCGGGGTGAAGCCATGTGCGACGTTGTACTCGTTGATCGTGGAGAGGACGCGTCGATGTGTGTCATCGACGTCGACCGCTTCCTTGAGGAGGTTGAGGCGCGTCCGTTCCAGATCCTCGGAGACCTTGACCGGATCCGCGGAGATGTCGAGCGGAGCGCGCAGGTCCGTGATGGCTGCGTCCAACACGTCCCGCTCTGGAGGTGGAAGACCATGTTCCGGTGGAGGTGAGTGTTCGAGCGGTGGGCGCGCGGAGCGCGATGGGCCGCCGCCACCATCCTCCTCCAGGGCCAGAACCTCAACCATGCTGCAAAAGTCGCTGCTTTCGTCGTCTTCGGAATCTGCGTCACAGAGAGGGTCAAGCACATCGGTTACCTCCTCTGGGAAGGGCTTGGCGATGTAGAAGCGGTGGCTGCCGACGTCGAGGAAGGAGCCGTTGTCACCGAGGCCGTTCTTGAAGTAGGCCAAGTTGTCGTCGATGCAGTCGAAGGTGCCGAACCTTCAGACGAGACCGGAGGCGACCTTCTCGCCGGAGGGTCCCGGCCGGAACTTGACTCCGCTCGCCGCCGCACTTTGCGCCAACTGTCGTGGGAATTTAGAGACAGTAGCCATGGGTAGGCTTATCGGAGGGGCTCTACGGTGGAGACGAGGGGCCCGGCTCAGGATTATGCCTACTGAGACACCACGGTTTACCCAGGTTCAGGGCCCTCCCGGGTGGAGGTAAACCCCTACTTCCTGCCTGCTTCATATTGATTGTATAGTATCGATTACAATGCTCCTCGAGCTGTTCGGGCTAGAGGAGGAAGAAGAAGATCGGATCTCCCCTATGCTAAGGGTCCAGGCCCCCTTATATAGGCGGGGGCCTAGTTACAGGTTGGGTAACGATTCGGCCGGCTGCCGGCTCCTTGACGGCGGCGTCCTTAGCGTGATCCCCTCGCCCTGCTCTGACAGCTTCGCTTTATAAAGTTCCCCTCCCCTAGGACCAGCATCTGGGAGGCTTATGCCCTCCCTTTTGCCTTGGATCCTATCGTGAGGAAGGGTCCTTGGTCGCTGATTGGTCGGACTTGGTCGTGGCGCTCGTCACTCCTGTCCTTGGCCTCTGTCGCTCTTGTCGGGGCCAGCCCACTTTCGGCAAAACGGCCGTTGGCGGGTTCTTATCCTCGTTGTCCGGCTCCGGCCTTCCACGGTGGAAACGCCAGCCGGCTGTTGGCACAGCCGGCCCTCCAGGCGAAGCCGGTCTTCTTGTCTTCAAGCCATGGAGACTCCTGGGACGCCAGCCATTAGATAGCTCGGCCTGTGGCATGCCCCATAAGTCATCCCCACGACACTTATCCTTTGTCAGCTTATCAGGTGAAATTCCTAGCTCATTACCCACCCTTTGCATGACAATGATTGGATTAGCAGGTGTTGTCATCTTCTCTTTCTCTGGCTTCTTGTTATGCTTGTGATGGACTGGGGGTAATGTAGGTTCTTCTTCCTCAAGCATCTGAAGTAGCCTCTTGGCTCTGGGTTTATTCTTTGGCTTAGCCTTCTCAATTACAGGCTTAGGCCTATAACCATCATCCTCCAAAGCACTCCAAGTAAACCTGTGATTTGCAGGCTGCACAAGAGCAGTCTGACATTTCCTCTATCTGCCCCTTTTCTTTTGCATAGTACCAGGAGTTTCAGAGAACAAAGGAGGTGCCATCTGTGTCAGATTATCTGCATTGGAGTCAAAGGACAAGAGGCGAGCAACTGGACGACTTTCTGCTATTTTAGTAGTGCTAACAGAGTTCAGATCAGGCATTGACTCAGCAGAACAAGCAGAAACAGCATCAGAAACAGGGCTAACCTGACCCAGCAAGTCTGTCCAAGGTCCCTTAATTAGGAGAGAAGTGAAAGGCGAGATTGGCAGCGACTGGAACACTTGTTTGGACATGAAATCGGGTAGTGCAAAATCTAGCAGTCTCTTCCAGTACAAATTAGGTGGGAGAGCTAGGCCAAATGTGACAGTAGAAACAAACCCGACTTGAAGAAGCTACTAATCAAACTGAAGGTTCACTGACAAAACTGATTTCTGAGAAGGGTTCATCACCATAGACTCTTGCACCTCTTCCTGAATATCCATGTGCTGCTCATTATCTTGTTGGGCAGCATGCTGCTGAGGAACCTCTTGCTGCTGAATAAAATCCCATCCAATCTCTGGGAATTGTGGTGCAACAAACATGTTGGGATTTATCATAAGCTAACCTAGCAAAGGGTGAGGGTTGCCATTTGGTGGCATTTCATCTTCATCAGCCGGCAGAGCATCAGCAAAATCTGCAGAGAGAATATACAGAGCAGCTGTCCATGAGACTCTGATACCGCCAACTATTGCGTACTTGCCAAAGACAACGTCACGAGGAACCAGAGCAGGAGAAGGAAACGATGCATAAACCAGAGCCCTACACTTGAAAGGATCATTACTAATCCAGTAGTGGAACTTCTCGAACATAGAGACTGCATTAGCAATATCATATTCATTACGATAAGCAGGCGGGATGCCGAGAAACATAAGCCAGCCAGTACGAGATCCTTGCACAGATCTATAGTTCTCAGGAGCAGCATCAGGGTTGATGAAACGAACGAAAACATTGTGCTCAATATGAAACGGACCCTGCTGAACAAGCGCTTCCCTAGAACTTGGACTACTCAGCTGATAAAGCCCCAGAACAAAAATACACGGCTGATAAGTAATGACCTGACGATTCAAGGTGTGAACTAGGAAATCTCTCACCCGATCTCTCCAATGACCTTCATGGATGGCTAGAGGAGCAGGCTCGACAATGGCAATGCAGGAATCTTGATCTTGAAGCGGCGGATCAGACATCGGTTTGTAGTACAACCTCGGCAGCCTTGTGTCTCCACCATCAATCACTTGATGCCCCCATGGCAACCATGGGGTAGGGTCGAGAACGAACACCGCCATAGGACTATGCAATAGATCTGTTGGAGGTGGCTGTTGAGACAAGACAGGCAGCGATGTGTTTGGAGACAGGGGAGGGGGGCGAAGGGTTTTGTCCTCTATCAGAAGCCGAACCGGCCAAGGGCATTTTAGGGACCAGAAGTGGAAACAGCCGAGACAGTCCTTTTAGGAATCCATTGTCCCAAACTTGTACCAGTTTTATTAAAGCAATTTTTCTCCTTATGTCCGTAACGATAACAGCCTCGACAACGAATTTTATTAGTACATGATGAAATCTGATGATCCATACCAAGACACCTTGAACACTTCTAGAATCTGAATGCAATATCATTGATCACCTCCTCAAGACCAGTCTTAACTGCATCTTGCTTATCAAGACTAGAATGCCCCACAGCCAACAAACTGTCACCTGAATTAATATCAGAATCAACAGAAGATTTACTATGCCCTTTATCTGAGGCAATGACTAAACCATCTGTTTAATGGGGAAGCTTCCGACAGTCTGAAAAGAAATGCTTGGCTGGGAGTCAGTCCAAAATTCAGTAGAGCGGGAAACCGAAGATTGCCCAAAAAATGTCTGCTTTTTTCTTGCACTCTCACACGTGTAGCCCTTACAAGCACTATAATCCTGATGCAAAAGAGAGTTTCTTCCTAACCGAGGAAGCTAACTTGATTGCAGGCTTCGGCTTAACAGCCTTCAATGCATCAATGCCCATTTACATGCGTCTTTTAGACGGACTGACCATAGTCCATTCCTCCTTGCACTCCTTCTGGCAAACTTTGAACTCATGTGTCCAATTAGGACCACCACGTCCCCACAAATGAAAATAGCATTTGAACTTTGGGCAAGCGTAAAACCTCAGGTTTAAAATATGAAAACCAACTTGCTTGCTAGAGACTAGAAAGGAGAAACCCTATCACCAAGCTAAGAAACTTTCAAACTTCCACAGTATCCTCCAATAGCCGCCTCTAGAGCAATACCGGCAGAATCTTCTGTTAAACGAAAATTAGCTCTACCAAACGAGACGACCATGGTGAAGGAACCTGTCTCCTTAGAAGGGTGAACTACTGAATAAAACTTACGTCGAATGAATTTTGCAAAAGAAATACCATTAGAAAAATCCAAACCCATATTCATCGCAGCATAAAAGAGTAGAGTTCACATTACTGTCTGAAGTAACACTGACCGGAGTAGTAATATCAGGACACTCAGTAGCCTCGGACATTGAGCACCCGACAACAGTATAACTTTCCACTACATCTTTTGAGGGCTCCACTAAAACCTGCGGCACAGAGCCAGAGACCAAGCAGATCCCCATTCTAAATGAATGTAACGGAAATTTCACCTTCATACCAACAGCAAAAGCTTCACGGACATGTGCAACACGATCAGCAAAAATAGCTTGCACAGCAATCGGATCACCCTTAGCATTCTTAAGAATCAGCCATTTCTGTAACATCCCAAGATTTTATCAAATTTTGGGGGAAATTTTTTGCTTTTGTATTGCTTGAGATGTTTGGAAATTCACAAGGATTTAAAACTTTTTGAGCCTATTTGAAAGCTTTATTATAAAACTATTTTAAACTTTCTATTATTTTCTTAAAGAACCTCTTTGAGAAAAACCTAAAATCAAAATATTATTTCCTTGCTTATAATCAGCTTTATGCAAGCTTGCTTGCAAAGATTGTTTTACAAAATTTGCTTTATTCAATTTGGGTTGCTTTTTCAAACCATAATTGAGTGTGTTTCTCAATCATTATTTTCATAAAGTATTATTTCTTATTTCAAAGGATTTCATTTTCAAACCCTATTTAGTTTTATGCAAGCAAAGCCATTAGGCTTAATTATGACCTTTTATTAAAAATCTTGTTTTGGTTCGGGAAACATGTTTGATGTTGGTTTAAAACCTTGCTGTGAATTTTACAAAATTTATGAAGTTGGTTTGAAGCAATTTGAACCAAATTTGTAAAAGTTATTAAGGAAATAAGAAAACAGAAAAGAAAAAGAAGAAAACAAAATAAATATATAAATGGACCCCCGGGGAACCCTTTCGGCCCAGAGAGGAAACAGCCCACGGCCCAGTTCCACTAAACCGAACCGGTACGCTGCGCTGGCCTCACCCTCGCTGACGTGTGGGTCCCGCTTGTCGGACCACGTCAGTCATCTTCAACCTCCGGCCGTTAATCACGCCAGTAACCGAGCCCCCGCCGTTACTTCTCCCCTTAAATCCCCTTCATTGCCTGCATTAATCGACGCCTAGCCGCGGGCATAAAGACCCCTCGCCATCCTCCTCCACCTCCCTTTCGTCCTCGCCAGTTAGCGCCGCCAGGCCGCCGCGATTCGTCGTCGGAGTCACAACACCTGCGAGCATTTTCCGCTCGAATTCGCCGCCGCGGGTAAGCCCGGTCCTCTCCCTCTCCTCCTAAACTCTCCTCCCCTTCCCGGCGCTTCTCCCTGACCAATTGGCCTGGTCCATTTCTCCGCAGATCGACGCCGTCGTCCGTCACCCGATGCACACCAGCGTCGTGCTCGCTCCAGCCGCACCTTCCTCCTTCGCTTGGAAGCAATCAAAGCCTTCGACCACGCTCTCGAGCTCCCCTCGATGCTCTGATCCCCGTGGTGGCCTCACCGTCATCCAGGGATCAGCAGAACGCCGCCACCGTCCACCCTCTGCGCACCTCGCCGGCGAACCTCGCCGGAACCCTAGCTTCAACCGGTGAGCCTCTCCCCCTCAGATCTTATCCGTTAGATCTCGATCTAACGACCCTAATAGAATCACTTACTGAACCGGTATGGGATGATCTAATCCGTCCAGATCTCCTTAGATCCAACGGCCTCAGTTCAAGATCCAACCGAAATGGTACCGTGCAATCAGAAGCTGCCACGTGTCGGCTCACGATATAAACTCGATTCAAATAGAAGTTTGAAATCAGATTCCATTCCAATCTTGCAAAATTCATATCTTTTGATCTGTAGATCCAAAAATAGCAAATAATATCTCATTGGAATCCTTAGGAATTGTACTATCTAGTAGTACAATAATATCTTATATTTTATGGGTTCAATTTGAAACTATTTTCAAATTGAATCAAACCTATCTGTTAACTCGTTTAAATCATATTCTTTGTTCTGTTAATCCAAAAATTACAAATTTGTAGTCTTTGGAATCCTCTCAACTTGTAGAACATCATAGGATCAAGAAAATCCAAATTTGATACGTGCACACACTTTGTGCATTCAAATTTGTCCAAATCACTATTCTGATCACAATTTGATTTCTAAAACATATTTTGGAATGAATCCAATTGCAGTAGCTTTGTCTTACTGCAGGCTATCCAGTAGCATCACTCCCATAATTTCTTGAACCACTTCACAATTATTCAAATTCTAATATGAGAATTTGAGTATTCTTATATAGATTAATTCTATTTCTATTTCAATCAATGATTCCTTCTACTTTAGAAAACCCTACGATCATACCTAGTTATCAAATATCATCTTGAGATCACTTTGATCCAATGTCATATCCATCTAAGTACATCATGTCTATTTCACACCTATTCAAATTTCAATTGAGTTATTTGAGTAAAGTGAGACATATCTTAATCATCAGTTCTACTCTTGCTGTTGAGGTATTGATTCAATTCTACTACCATAACAAATCCTATAATCGTACCTAGTCATCAATGTTATCTACCCATACTCAATCCTCTGTCCACTTGATCCTGATTTCATATGTAGAACTATTCAATTAACAAATGAGTTAATTGAGTAACACAATGTTTCTTAAATCTTTACCCAATGTCTAAGTGTTATGCATGCTATTTAAGAGTAATTGTTGTCACATTTACTCAATAGTATGGTTATGCACTATTTGACACTTGTGTGATGTAGTCCACATGAGTTATTCCAAGTTTCATTCATGCTTTGATAAAGCATAAAGGCTTCATCAATTATGTCTTGTTTATCTAAACTTATTTCGTCTAATTCATATTTATTCAAATTGCAATTGTGCTACTTGAGTACAATATGAATTCAACCCAAATCTAAATCTTATTTTGTTAATGTGGTGTTGTTATAACCCATACCATAGTATGTGTTATACACCATGTTGATCAATGAACCATTTGAGCCATGTCCTCAAATATCAATCATTCATACCCAATCCAATGCCTACTTAATCTTGTTCACATGTACTGAACTATTCAACTTGCAAATGTGCTAATTGAGTAGTTTAGGCATTCTTATGCCTAGTCCAATTCTCTCTCAAATCATATTGATCTTCCCCAGCTAAGCTCTCAAATCCATATCTCACAATTCATATTTCCTTTGCCAAATCTTTCTATCATAACATATCAATAAATCTAAATTGTTAAACAAACACCTTTCAATTGTTTGTTTGTTTGATTGTGTTGAATGGATTGTTTATGGTATGCTATTTTTGTGCTATAGTTGGTGCGAAGAGCTACGTGCTTAGTTGAGAGAAGTGAAATGTCGCGATCTTCAAAAGGCAAGTGACACACATTCTTGACCTACTTTTCAAATACTGCATTAGTGTTTTTAATGTAGTATGCATGATAGGTGTTCTAATGTTTTTCAATTGCAAAGACTTTGCAAATGCTTAGATCCTAGTAGTGTGAGGCTATCCCTCAAACTCTACCTTGCTAGGATTGAATATCAAATTTATGAAAGTGATGGTGCTAATGCCATGCTGTGTATGATTTGTAAAGATGAAAAATTAATAACCCAATGAACCACCTGGGTGCAATCTTGTGGCTACTCAGGGCCACACACTTGGCTATCAACCCAGGACATGTGTGGTGGTTATCACCTGAGAGTACACAACTCAGGGCTACACACCTGGCTATCAACCCAGGACATGTGTGGTGGTTATCACCTGAGAGTACTTTGTATTGGTTGTACCTAGGAACAGAGAGAGGACATGTCGCGCGAAAGGAATCTCATTGTTAGAATACATATCCTACACGTGTCTGTATAGATGTAGGATACGTATGCTTGTGTATTCCTTGTGTATAGTCCGTGTTGTATGCAACCGGGACTCCTTGTAATCCTCTTATATAATGAGCAATACAAAGCCACCTAACATGTGGTTTCCCCTATCTTACATGGTATCAGACGCAAAACCCTAAACCGGACCTGCGCCTCCTCCCGCTTCCGCCGCCGCCGCAGCCGATCTCGGCGCTGCGCCCGGCCTCTGCAAACCACCCACCTCTCCCCTTCTAGCCTCGCTGCCCCTCTGCCATGAGTACCGACGCCGATCGGATCGCGCAAGCCGCGAAGGAAAAAGAAGACCGCGAGGCCCAAGAAGCTCTCGACGCCCAGTCCAAGCTCGCCCTCGCCACCGCCCCCTCCTCCAGCATGGGGGCCTTCTCGCTCACCTCTCTGCATGCCCAAGCCGTCGGCCTCCACTCTATCAAAGGGCACGTCCCCGTCGAGCTGGCCCTCGACACCGGCGTTCATCGCCAATGGCGCACTTTCTTCCGTGCCGCCCTCCGCAAGTACGTGCTGCTCGACCACGTCGACGCCCCTGCTCCATCCGATCCGACTCTGGAGTGGGCCCTCTTGGATGCCACGGTCGTCTCCTGGCTCTACGGGTCTGTGTCCCTCGGCCTCCTCGACGCCGTCATGACACCAGGTGAAAACCCTCTCGCCGTCGAGCTGTGGACAAGCATCAACGGGCTTTTCAATGATCACAAGATCAACCGCCAGCTCCACCTCTCCACCGAGCTCGGCGAGATCAAGATGGGTGACATGACCATGACCGATTACTTGAAGAAGATCAAGGCTCTCGCTGACGGTCTCGCGGATCTCGGCTCCCCGGAAGACGACGCCAAGCTGGTGATCCACTGCCTCAACGGGCTCTCCAAGCAATACGAGAGCGCCGCTGATCTCATCTCCCTCATGCCCGGCATCACGTTCGAGAAGTGCCGTTCTCTTCTCGCGCTCCAAGACATGAAGCGCAAGAATCGTCGCTCGCGCAATGGCAACGACGACACGGCCCTCTACTCCAACGCCGCCACCGCCCCCAACTCCGGACGGGGCAACGGCGGCAAGGGCAAGAAGAAGAAGGCCACAACGGAGGCTGCTAAGGACACCGCCATCATCCAGGCCGGCCCCGTCGTCACGCCTCCGGCCGCCGCTCCTCCGACCTGGCCCACACCGCTCCTGCCCTGGAACGGCGCGATCCAGATGTGGCCATACGGCCCTGGCATGCAGGCTCGGCCTCCCAGCTACATGCCCCGCCCCTCGCCCCCGCAGCACGCCTTCTATGCGCAAGGGCCCTATACCATGCCGCCCAACTATGGCTATGGCTACGGCGGCTATGCTCCTCAGGCTCCTGCATATGGGCTCGGCGCTGCACCTCCGTCATCACCGGCTTCATCGACCGCTTCGTGGGACCAGTCCGCGCTGATGAATCAGTTCCAGACGATGGGCCTCCAAGCGCCCACCTCCGATTGGGTCTTCGACACTGGCGCCACCTCCCACTTCGCATCGAACCCCGGTATGCTTACCTCCATGTCTCCTCCTCCTTCTTCATCTCGTGCTGTCATTGTTGGTAACGGTTCCACCCTTCCGATCACCGCTACCGGGCATGCACGTTTTCCTATTT
Organism: Dactylis glomerata; assembly: GCA_007115705.1. Lineage (NCBI taxonomy): Eukaryota > Viridiplantae > Streptophyta > Magnoliopsida > Poales > Poaceae > Dactylis > Dactylis glomerata. Next base: position 137,880 of record QXEO01001359.1, read on the forward strand.
CTACTCCATCGCGTCCTCTGCATCTTTGCAATGTCTTAGTAGCTCCCGATATAGTCAAAAACCTCCTGTCCGTTCGTAAATTCACCATTGATAATCGTGTTTCCGTCGAATTTGACCCTATTGGTTTTTCTGTGAAGGATCTTCTAACCAGGACCGAGATTCTCAGATGCAATAGTCTCGGACCCCTCTACCCTGTCAGCACCTCCTCCCCTAGCCGCCCACAAGCCTTCCTCGTCGTCGACCCTGCTATGTGGCATCGGCGCCTTGGACACCCTAGACGGCCGGTCATGGAGTCACTAGCTCGCTCCTGCATTATTCCTAGGGATAAAAATAAATCTAGTTTGTGTCATGCTTGTCAATTAGGTCGCCATGTTCGTCTACCTTTTTCTTCTACCAATCATGTAACACATTCTCCATTTCAACTCATACATTGTGATTTGTGGACATCTCCTGTTGAGAGTATTTCTGGCTTTAAGTATTATCTCGTTTGTCTCGATGATTTCACTCAATACGCTTGGGTGTATCCTTTACGTGCCAAGTCAGAAGCCTTCTCACACTTGTCATCCCTCCACGCCTTAGCCCAAACTCAGTTTCATGCACCCTTGAAAGCCATCCAGTGTGACAATGGCCGTGAGTTCGATAATTCCTCCCTACAATCGTTTGCCCAACGCCATGGGATAGCACTCCGCTTCTCATGTCCCTATACTTCACAACAAAACGGTAAAGCCGAGAGAATTATTCGCACTCTTAATGACATCACTCGCACTCTTCTCATTCAAGCTAGCATGCCACCTCGTTTCTGGGCCGAGGCTCTCCATACAGCCGTGTTGTTGCACAATCGGCTACCTTCCAAGGCCATCGCGGATCGCGTGCCTTTTCGAGCTCTTCATGGTGTAGATCCTGCATATGCCGGTCTTCGGGTCTTCGGATGCTTATGCTACCCCAACACCACCGCCGTTGCCCCGCATAAACTTGCGCCACGCTCCGTGCCATGCGTGTTCCTCGGGTATCCATCTCAACATCATGGCTATCGCTGCCTTGATCGTTCCACCCAAAAGATCATCATCTCTCGCCATGTTGTGTTTGACGAGTCTGTCTTTCCATTTGCCTCTAACGCATCACCACCATCCTCTACTCCTACTTTGCAAAGTTATGACTTTCTGCAGGTTGAGCAGCCGATGTTGTCGATGCCATTCACCGCGCCGATCGTGGGAACCTCTGCCGCGGGCGCTCGGCAGCCTGCCGCGGGCACTTCTCCTGCCGCGGCAGGATCTCCCGCCCCGCGCACGCCGTCTCGAGCCACTTCGCCTGGCTCGTCCCCGGCCGGATCGTCGCCACCCGGATCGCCCTCGTCAGCTCCCTCGCCCGCTGCGTCTACGGATGATGGTGGCCCAGAGTCTTCTACGAGCTCGCCCTCCACGGTTTCGACCCCGCCTCCCGCTACGGATGCTCCTTGGGCTCGCCGTCCTCGAGCACCACCGCCGCCACCGTCTCACCCCATGCTCACGCGTGCCAAGCACGGCATTGTGCAGCCCAAGACGATTTTTGATCTTCATGTTGAAGGACTATCTCCGATACCGAAGACTTATCGTGGTGCTCTCAAAGACCCCAACTGGCATGCTGCAATGGTTGAAGAGTACAGTGCGCTCCTCTCCAACAACACTTGGGACTTGGTTGATCCTCCTCGCCGTGCCAATATTGTCACCGGTAAGTGGATCTTTCGTCACAAGATGAAGTCTGATGGTTCATTGGAACGATACAAAGCTCGTTGGGTCCTCCGGGGTTTTACTCAGCGTGAAGGTATTGATTTTGATGAGACTTTCAGCCCTGTGGTCAAGCCAGCCACTATACGCACGGTGTTATCTCTTGCGCTCTCTAGTAACTGGCCGATTCATCAGCTTGATGTCAAGAACGCCTTCCTCAATGGCACACTCATCGAGACCGTGTATGCTCGACAGCCTTCCGGGTTTACTGATCCTAGATTTCCTGACAAGGTGTGTCGCCTCAACAAATCTCTCTACGGTTTGAAGCAGGCGCCTCGAGCATGGTTTCAGCGGTTTGCTTCATTCATTGCTACTGTTGGTTTTGTTGGCTCCAAGTCCGATAGCTCCCTGTTTGTCTACCGGTGTGGCACTGACATGGCCTATCTCCTGCTCTATGTGGATGACATTATCCTGACAGCGTCTTCTCCGACTTTGTTGCATAGTTTGATTGCTTCTCTTCGTAAAGAGTTCAGCATGACAGATATGGGTGAGCTTCACTATTTTCTGGGCATCTCAGTCAGACGCACTAAGGACAGTTTGTTCCTCTCACAGGAAAAGTATGCATTGGAGCTTCTTGACAAAGCTGGTATGTTACAGTGTAAATCTATCTCCACTCCAGTTGATACAGCTTCTAAGCTTGCAGCTCAGTCTAGTGATCCTGTGGCTGATCCTACAGAATATCGCAGTATTGCAGGAGGTCTCCAATACCTCACTTTCACTCGGCCAGATATCTCCTATGCAGTACAGCAGATATGTCTTCATATGCATGATCCACGGGTTAATCACTTGCTCCTTGTGAAACGTGTTCTACGCTACATCCGCGGCACCACCGACTATGGTCTCACTTTGTATCGACGCACATCGAACAAATTGCTGGCCTACTCTGACGCTGATTGGGCAGGTTGTCCAGACACTCGACGGTCTACTTCAGGCTACTGTGTGTTCCTCGGCGCGAATTTGGTGTCTTGGTCGGCTAAGCGGCAGCACACTGTTTCCCGATCGAGTGCGGAGGCTGAGTATCGGGCGGTAGCAAATGTGGTGGCCGAGTCTTGTTGGCTTCGACAGCTACTTTTGGAGCTTCATCGACCGGTACATGATGCTTCTGTGGTCTTCTGTGACAATGTGAGTTCTGTTTACATGACACAGAATCCAGTGCATCACCAGCGAACCAAACATGTGGAGATTGATCTACACTTCGTCAGAGATCGTGTTACCACTGGCGAGGTTAAGGTGCTACACGTTCCTAGTGCATCACAGTTCGCGGACATCTTCACCAAAGGATTACCATCGCCTCTCTTCTTGGACTTTCGGGACAGTCTCAACATTCGTCGGCTGCCCAGTTTCGACTGAGGGAGGGTGTTAGAATACATATCCTACACGTGTTTGTATAGATGTAGGATACGTATGCTTGTGTATTCCTTGTGTATAGTCCGTGTTGTATGCAACCGGGACTCCTTGTAATCCTCTTATATAATGAGCAATACAAGGCCACCTAACATGTGGTTTCCCCTATCTTACACTCATCACCTTTTCAGAATAATTAAAACTTGAATAGTGACTACTTAGGGCTACACACCTGACTATCAACTCAGGACATGTGTGGTGGTTATCACCTAAGGGTCCTCACCAATCCCAAGACTAGCTACTTAGGGCTACACACCTGACTATCAACTCAGGACTTGTGTGGTGGTTATCACCTAAGGGTTATCTTGGGGCTTTAATTGAACCAAACTTGGATAGTGACTACTTAGGGCTACACACCTGACTATCAACTCAGGACATGTGTGGTGGTTATCACCTAAGGGTCCTCACCAATCTCAAGACTAGCTACTTAGGGCTACACACCTGACTATCAACTCAGGACATGTGTGGTGGTTATCACCTAAGGGTTATCTTGGGGCTTTAATTGAATCAAGCTACTCAGGGCCATATACCTGGCTATCAACCCATGGTATGTGGTGGTTATCACCTGAGAGTTATTCATGTTTTGTTGAGATACTACCCAGAGCTACACAACTTGGCTATCAACCCAAGGTTTGTGTGGTGGTTATCATCTGGGGGTTACCTTGACCTTAAAGAAAAATCTAAATGTTTTAAAAATGTTTTGATAGGATAAAACTTGCTTTATGCAAATCAGCCTATGAGATCCACCAGCCAAATATCATGTAGTATAGTCTTTCCACAAAATGCCACCAAATATGTGTCATTTGCCAGTACATCATTGTACTGACCCCTCTGGGGCTGCATATTCAAACGTGCAGGTTTTGTTGACGAGTAAGGAACCAGGAGTAGGATCTCGAGCTTACATTCCAACATGTCTACCTGTGGCACTTGATGAAGATGGAAGCTCACTGCAACTATGCTTTATGCTGTGTACTCATAAGGTAGAATACATATGTAACTAGATTTACGTTGTAATATTGATGATATTGCAATGATTTCTCATTTTGTACTGTGGTGCTATCTACTGATCCAGGGAATGGCACAGATACACAGGAGTTCTGCCTTTAGCAAAAGGCGGGGCGCTACAGCGGATAAAATCAAATGCATGGATCCATCATAGGCTATAAACCTTTGATATGTCTATCTTGCATCACTATTTTATATCATAATTTATTGTTATTCATTGATATATTTCATATTTAGAGATGATACTTATGTTGTTTCCTCTGTTTTACATGTTTGATGATCATTGGAGAACTTGCTGCTGGAGTTAGGATCTGCTGGAAAAAGGACCATCAAGACACCATATTTCTGAAGATCAACAATTCTAGAGAAATACCCAGAAATTCATATATTACCAGAAGACAAAAGTAGCCAGAAGGAGGAGTCGAGAGGAGCAGCAGGGGGCCACACCACCAGGTGGCGCGGGTCCACCCTTGGCCGCGCTGCCCTATGGTGAGGCCACCCTGGCCCACTCCTGCCATCGCCCTCTCACATATATTGTCGTCCCCGAAAACCTAAGTCAAAGAGGGGATCAGAGATAGACATCGCCGCCTCTGCAGGGTGGAAAACACCGAGAGAGAAAAGCTCTCCGGCAGGCAGAAATCTGCTGGGGAAATTCCTTCCTAGAGAGGGGAGATAATCGCCATCGTCATTATCATCGCGCTGGACTTCATCGGGATCATCATCACCATCATCATCATGATCAACACCTTCATATCCACCATCACCATGCCATCCCGCTGTAACATCTTGGGTTGAATCTTGTCAAATTCTTAGGGGAAACTTTCCCGGTGTTGATTACCTTTGTAGTTGATGCTATTGAGTGGAACCGTTGAATTAAGGTTTATGTTCAGATTTTTATTTACCATTATTTCACCTCTGGTCATGATCAATATGATGTCTTGTGAGTAGTTTGTTTAGTTCTTGAGGACATGGGAGAAGTCGAGATGTTAGTAGTGAAACTATGTTGAGTAATATTTAATGGTTTGATATTTATATGTTGTGGTGTTATTCTATTAGTGGTGTCATGTGAACGTTGACTACATGATACTTCACCATTTATGGGCCTAGTGGAATGCATTGTGTATTTGGCTACTAATTGTGGGGTTACCGGAGCGACAGAAACCTAAACCCCCGTTAGGAAACCATTGCACCAGGGAGCATAGGATCTGAGAGTATAAGGTTGTGGTTAGATTTATCTTAATTACTTTCTTGTATTTGCGGATGCTTGCAAGGGGTATAATCACAATTGTGTATTAGTCCTAGTAAGGGTAGTACGCTAGCACAGGTTCACCCCATAACACTTATCAAACCAATGAAGATTACTTAGCAGCATGAAGCGAAAGCTCTCGACACAAACTCCCGTGTGTCCTCAGGAACGTTTGGTAATCATAAGTTGCACAACCGGCTTGTCCTTTGCTCTAGAAAGGATTGGGCCATTTGCAGCAATTACTATTATTGTCTTTTATTTACTCGTACTTTATTTACTGGCACTACCAACTACCCCTGAAAACCCGTTTGCTAGTATTTACAGTGAATCCTTGATCAAAACCACTTGTCAATACCTTCTGCTCCTCGTTGGGTTCGACACTCTTATTTATCAAAAGTACTACGATACACCCCCTATACTTGTGGGTCATCAAGACTATTTTATGGCGCCGTTGCCGAGGAGTGAAGCGCTATTGAAGAGTGGAATTGGTAAAGGTAACATTCGCTGTGAGTATTGTTTTTATTTCTATCTTTTATTTTTATTTTTATTTTGCTATGGAGAATTCTCCATTTGGTTCCCTATTTGGGAACACTACTGCCTCTGCTATGGTAGTAGATGAACCACCGCCTGCTCAATTAGATCCTTTTAAAATACCTATGAAAATTGTTGAGCATGTTATGAATAACTGCTATTCAGGAGATGGAACTGTCCATCTGGGTGATTATTTACTTTTTATACATGAATTATGCGAGTTGTTCAAGTGTGCAGGTATTTCATCAAGCCAGGTTCAGAGAAAGCTATTCTCTTTATCACTAAAGGGCAGAGCTGCGGAATGCATACCTTGTTCTTCAATCTTTTCATGGCTGCTTCATTGTCCTTGGCCTTGATCAACACATATATTTTACCAACATCAGGATTTGTCCTTAAAATGGGTCGATAAGAACTGATGATTAGAATCCGACAAAGTAGAATGGAAGAACAAAGGAAGGAAGTCAGGTAGCTTAGAGCAAGACAAAGGTGGAATAACAACCTAAAAGTGGGGGGCCAGACAGAAACTGTCTCACTCAAACTGGTGGATGGGCTGGTGTTGGGCTTCGACCTAGTGGATTTCTTTTTTCCATTTCCATTTTCTTTTTCTGCTTCCTAGTTAGGGTTATGAATTCCTAATTTGATTTTGAATCTGGTTTTGCAGGAACTTTGAACTTGGGAATCTTTATAAAATACAACTAATGTTCTATTGGTATAATGTATTGCATTAGAGGGGTCTTATATGTGCATTAGCACATATTACTATTTGTAAGTAGTTAGGATATAAATAGGATATTAATAGACATGATTTCTTTGGCATCACATTTTTAGGGTTTGAAATATTTTAATAAGAATTGGATATTTTTATAATGATATACCGGATAATTGGTTTGGATTTAGAATAAAAGGGAAATAACTTGTACGAGGTGTTTTCTAGATTATTTACCTTTATTTATTTGGGATTTCTATTTTCGTGCCCTCGGGTCCTTAGTTGTGCTCAGTTTTCCCTAGCCACTTAGTTTTTCCTCAGTTTTGCCCAAGCGCTTGTCTGAAACCCTCACAAGGAGCTCGGACGGGAGGAATCCCGTTTAGTTGACCGTTGGTTGGTGATGGCAAGTGGGGCCGCTGTTGGTGCCCCGCAGTGGACACGTCTCCACTTATCCAGACATCGTGGGACCCACAACTTGTCCACGTTAGCGCGCCGGACCCACAGCTTACCCAGGTGACCGTTGCAAAATGGGAGCCCGAGCCAGCCCCGCGCCCGTGCCTGTGCCATTGCTTCCCCTTTCTTTCCCCGCGCCCCATTGTTCTTCTTCTCCGCCAGCGGCAGCCCTTCTCTGGCAGGCGGGTGATGTCTAGTTTCTCTTTGACCTCCCGTTCTTCATGGCCGCAGTATGGACCCATGCCTTTGACAAGATGCCCTGACTGCCCACACCAAGAGCCTCTGAAGCGGTCGATCTGTAAGACAGATGACAATGGCAACCGTGGACGTGAGTTCCTTGCATGCGAGAGCTTGCCATATAGAGAGGGGGATAAGGTTAGATCTCACTCCAATTGCTCTGTTTTCTCTCGATTTTCTTGTTATTCCCTCAAATTTGGGATTTAGGGTTCACGTTGTTGTTTTCAGATCCTGAAGAAATGCAGGTATTTCAAGTGGATCGATGTGTACATTCAGAGGCTTAAATTGCAGGAATCAATTGGCGCTATTGGGGAGCGCAATTTGGGAGGGGGGACTTGCTGTAGAGAATGCAGTGGAGAGAGGAGCCGTTCTGATTATGCCTAATGCTCCCAATGCAGAACTGGTGGAAGTGAAGGGAGAACTAAAAAAATGAACAAGCAGTTAAAGCAGCTGATCGAGTTGAAGAAGCAAGCTAATCTGATGGCTGGTTATTTTTTTTGTTGTATAATTGCGATCGGATTCTTATCATTGCTCATCAAGCGCTAGAAGTTGTTACAAGGGATCCCTTGTTACAAATCTATTATTCAGTTACATGTACTTGTAGTTGTTTTCAAAGTTAGTATGTGCATTCACCGAAATTACCAAAAAAAATAAGTGTTAGGGAATATAGGAATGCTAAAGATAGTTGATAATTGTTAGAGGGGTGACAAATAATGCATTCACCGAAATCCCACAAATATGTATGTCTCATGTTTATACCAAAATTATACCACTTTTGGGACGTTTCAAATAACCAAAACTATATCCCAAACTATATTCCCTAAAAGAAAAGGAATGCTAAAGAAAGTTGATAATTGTTAGAGGGGTGATAAATAATCCATTCACCGAAATCCCCCAAATATGCCAAATATGTATGTCTCATGTTTCTACCAAAATTATACCACTTTTGGGCCGTTTCAAATTGCCAAAACTATATTCCCTAAAAGAAAAGGAATGCTAAAGATAGTTGATAATTGTTAGAGGGGTGATAAATAATCCATTCACCGAAATCCCCCAAATATGACAAATATGTATGTCTCATGTTTCTACCAAAATTATACCACTTTTTGGGCCATTTCAAATTACCAAAACTATATTCCCTAAAAGAAAAGGAATGATAAACATAGTTGATAATTGTTAGAGGGGTGATAAATAATCCATTCACTGAAATCCCCCAAATATGCCAAATATGTATGTCTCATGTTTCTACCAAAATTATACCACTTTTGGGCCATTTCAAATGACCAAAACTATATTCCCTAAAAGGAAAAGAATGCTAAAGATAGTTGATAATTGTTAGAGGGGTGATAAATAATTCATTCACCGAAATCCCCCAAATATGCCAAATATGTATGTCTCATGTTTCTACCAAAATTATACCACTTTTGGGCCGTTTCAAATTACCAAAACTATATTCCCTAAAAGAAAAGGAATGCTAAAGATAGTTGATAATTGTTAGACGGGTGATAAATAATCCATTCACCGAAATCCGCAAATATGTATGTCTCTTGTTTACACCAAAATTATACCACTTTTTAGTTTAACATTTTTAAATCGTGGAAAATAATGCATAAATAGAGGGAATATAGTTACGTGGCAAAATAATCCATAAATGTATGTCTCTTGTCACACGGATCGACTCCACCAACCGTTGATCCACCGACAGAGAGAGAGAGGGGTGGCCGCGAGGGGTGGCCACGAAGAGACGGAGAGGGGTATACTGCCCGTTAGATCAGTGGATCAACGGTTGGTGGAGTCGATCTGTGTGACAACGGCTCAACCAATCAGGATAAGTTTAGGCTTCTGTGAGCATTTGTGACAGTACTTAAGGGCAAAACTGAGTAGTACTAAGAAACTAAGGGCACGTAAATAGTAAATAGACTAAGGGGTTCAAACAAAAAATTACAAAATGAAAAATGCGTGTTTTGTACAATATAATTCATATTGGGCTTCATCAAATTATTTGCTATTCAAATATACATGAGTGTGAGAATTATGCCCTCATTTAGACAAACTATGTTTTGGGGAAGATATTTTGCAAAGGGGTTTGAGTGGAAAACCATGCATCTTCATAGCTACTAGTGATTCTGAGAAGTGGCAATTTGTGGTAAAACTTGATTTATCTATGTTTGTTAAGGTTTCCTAGGTGGCAGGTTGCGTAGGAAGACTCCATGAGTAGGTGCCACTATGTTTTTATTTTTTTGGATTTTTTTGTGCATGAAATGACTCAATTAGCTATGTTAATCTCATTTGTTGACTCTCTGTTGACCAGCTACTTGAGGGTAGAACTGATTATATTGCACTTGCCAGTCTAAGTACTCGAGGGGAAAACTGAGTATAGATAAAATTTCTGTATAAGGCCCGAGGCTAGAACTGAGTACACCAAACGTCGAAGGGTTAGCCTCGTGTCGCGCTGCACGCTGCAGCCATGCATAGCGGACGCGTGTTGTGGTACATGCCACCTTCGTCTTTATAGAGCCCCTCTTTCTCTCCCTCGATGCTCGCCCACTCTCTCATTCTCACTGCAACCACCTCTCCTGTCCCATCATCTTCTCCACTTCGCGTAGAAAAAATCCCGAAGAAAAAACCCTATCGATGAAGAAGAATGATATGCCCATTGTCGGCGCTTCCGACGTAGCCGCCGGCGCATCGGTCGCCGCCCCCATCCAGGCCCCCATCACTGCTTCGAACGTAGCCGCTGGCGCATCAGCCGCGGACGCATCGGCCGCCGCCCCCGTCCAGGCCCCCGTCGCTGCTTCTGACGTAGCCGCCGGTGCATCGGCCGCCGTCCCCGTCCAGGCCCCCGTTGATTGGGACTCGTACGAACCAGTGTCGTACATCATGCCGGAGAACCCCTACGACACCAGCATCATCGACGACGAGGAGGTAACCCTTTGTTCCCTTGTTCTTATCCCATTTCAATCCTTTTGTGTTAGATCTTGCGCTATTAGGGTTCATCTATTCCTAGTTCACTCCTTTTGTGTTAGATCTTGCATTATTAGGGTTCGTCTGTTCTTAGTTCAATCCTTTTGTGTTAGATCTTGCGTTATTAGGGTTCGTCTGTTCCTAGTTCTATCCTTTTGTGTTAGATCTTGCATTATTAGGGTTCGTCTGTCAATCCTTTTGTGTTAGATCTTGCGTTATTAGGGTTTGTCTATTCCTAGTTCTAGATCTTGTGTTATTAGTGTTTGTGATTTGCTTTTGTTTAAGATTCGGTTAACTTATGTGAGTAATCAATCCCATCCGATTAATTTGTGCTGATGATGATGAATATTTGGGCACAAATTGATTCAGGGTTTGGCAGTGAACAATTGGTGTGTACAAATTTGTTGTGCATGATCTTTGGTTCACTGACTCAAATCTTGGATATAAGTGTGTCCAATGTAACTGAGGCTACCTCATTTTTTCGTGCCCATATTATCATGCATGATCTTTTGGTCACTCTCTATTCCATCATCGCTACAATTGACTCCGTGTTTTTCGATCTTTGGTGCTACATGACAGGTGCAGAGCAGCGACGTCGACAGCGACGACGAGTCCTTCCACACCAAGACTCGTCACGTCCTCAGGAGGCTACAGTCCGGCCATTACGATCGCCACTTTGCTCGAGGCATTTACAGGTGCCACTTCTGCAACAGGAGGCTCCGCGCCACCGACTTCAACTGCCTGGTGAACCTTGCTGAATCCATTGGTAGAGCCATTGGCGGCGCTAGAGTTGGAACGACCGTGAACGTGCATGCGTTCATGGCCAAACACAAAGCACTTGGGATTCACCTGCGCAGCCTCCAAGCTTAAATTCATATAAAATGTAGCTTATGTTGGATCTCGGTAGTACTGTTGGATCTGTCATGATCCCATATATCTATGCTATGTTGGCTGCTGTATGCAGCTTATCGTATATTTTCTCTGGATTTGTGCCCTAGATTTCCTACTCCCTCCGATCCATATTACTCTTCGCTAATGTGGTTGTATCTAAACACATTTTAGTGGTTGATACATCCGTATTAGTGAAGAGTAATATGGATCGGAGGAAGTACCTGATTGGGTAAAAACGAAGGCATAAAGAAATGAATGGCGTTAAAAAACAAAAGGAGAAGCTGCTCTAGATTTGCTACCAATTTGGGCAATCAAGAATGAATGAGATCAAGCGAGAGAGAGGAAAAAGGTGCATTGAAAACTGCTAATCTGGGCGAAAGAGATAGAAACCACTCGTGCCCACGTCCCGGACCCACACGGCTCCACACGCTACGGCCCCACACGCTACGGCCCCAGCTCCGCTTGTATGACCAAACACGGTCTCGTCCTGTCCCACGCGGTCCCTTTCTACCAGCCCCACACGACGCGGCCCCACATGACGTGGACCCACTCGTCAGCACGGAACGGTCAACTGAACGGGATTCCTCCCATCCGAGCTCCTTGTGAGGGTTTCAGACAAGGGCTTGGGCAAAACTGAGCAAACACTAAGGAGCTGGGGATAACTGAGTACAACTAAGGACCCAAGGGCACGAAAATAGAAATCCCTATTTATTTTTAGGGAAAGATCATAAAATCTCATAGGAAAGGCTTTAGTGGTTTGAGACCATAATCAAAGTACACCTTTGTATGGGTTTGATCTCTAGGTAAAAGACTTGGTTGTTTTACCTTTAAGAATTGTGGTTGGAACACAATTCTTGAATTTAAGCTTATGGCAGGAGAGTAGACATGGCTTATGATCACAACGTGATGCATAAGTTAGAATAGATGCTTTGTAATGGGTTTCCAAATGAATGGACAAAAGTATATGGGATGTGATGAAATGATATTACTCTCTGGTACTTACTCCTGGAATGGGATCAAGGTGATACAAGCTCTAGCCTAAATAGGATTCTAGGGTTTAGGTTTAGGATCACCTCTTCATATAACCAGTCGCTTTGCTTAAAGGAAACTTGATACACCAATCATGGTTTCCATATCGCTTTAATAAGATGGGTATCTCCTAAGTGAGACATGTTCACGTTGGTTTCCTACTCCCCATGGTTTGGATGATATCTGCTTATCACATTAGGCTTCATGGATAACCTAACTATCTTCCTCCCACAAGTTTAATCATGCACTCAACATGATCATCTTATTTCCTTCATCCACTCCTTCTATCTATGGATTAACTCTTGGTTAAACCTACCTTTTGAGATTATGGATATAATCTCCCCTTTGTGATATTCACATAGAATCCACTACCACTTCTTACTCCGTAGGTCTAGGTATCAGGTTAACCTCCCTAAGTATGGTTCTAATCTCCTTGTGGTTTACTTCTCACCTAAAGTTGGTATTACATTTCTGATTAATTTGGTATTGGGTTAACCTTTCCTTCTCCTGGGTAAACTACATCCTAGGGTTCTATCCCATAAGATGAGAATAACTCTAAATGGATCTAGTTTCTCTCTTCTTGTTCCGAAGAAGAATACATTTGAATACTTGAGGATAGAAGATAGATAAAGATTGAAGATAAGACTTGTGTTAAATCCCTTTGTGATATATATGATTCATTGATTAAAGTTTAATGAATACCATGATGATCATGGTAGCAATGGGTATTGGTTAATAAGATGATGTGGTAATAATATTGTTGTGCCTCACTTTACCCTCTTTTAACTACTATTGTACCTCTACCCAAAACAAGGTTTTAGCAAAGGTCATTGTCGTGGTTTCGTCAACAGATCTGCCATAGGGGTAGGTGTATGGCAGTTTGTGGAAGGGGGTGAACATGGCGGAGCGATCCGAGACGGTGGTAGCACGAGTTTACCCAGCTTCAGATCTCGCAACGGAGGCGAGACCCTACGTGCTCCTATAAATCACTATATAGCAACAAGTGCTTGGTTACAATGATGAGGTTGGTTGTTTCGCTATGTTATTGGCTGTATGTCTAAGTCTATGCCTCGAGGTCCTCTCCACGCTGGCTTATAACAGCGCCTAGCATGGGCATCACGGTAGTACCGGAGTGGATACAATATGGAGTCCTAGACTAAGTCCTATACAATGTCGTATACTATAAGGCAACCCACCATGGGCTTGTCTCTGGATCCACCATAAGCTCCTGCGTCCTGTACCGCCATGGGCTTTCCAACAACTAGGCCGCCTGTTAGGCAATCCGCCATACCACCTCCATGGGCCACCCTGGCTTGTTGGTTTAGGACTACGTTGCTGGTATACCTATTTGGTATATCCCCAACAGTAGCCCCCGGGGAACTTCAAGATCGCCACCTTCATCCGCTATGCTTAGTTTTTGGTGAAGTCATCCACCATAGCTCGTCTTCTTCTTGCGTCTGGATGGTGGATCTTGGTGTTCCTCCTATCTCCGTGTCTCAATCCGCTATACATGGCGGATTGTGTGACGTAGTTTTCAGCTGGGCGAGATTTCTGGGATCTGTTGGATCTTACCATAAAATTCGTCGTAATTTTTGCCACGTAGTTCCTTCTAGGGTAAGATTTGTGGTATAAGCACCATTGGTAAAGATTACCGTTTTACCCATGGACATGTGTCATCAATCTAGGGCTTGCGAGTCTGGGACGAACGGCGTGGATGGCAGGCACGAATCTCAAGGTCTGGGGCCTATATATACCCCGGCCAGTGAGTCCTGCGCCATTCCACCCCTCATTCCATCTCTTGCCTTCTCTCTCTTCAACGCTGCTGCGAGAGCTCAGCGATCTCCAATGAGCCACCGCCCAGAACACCTCACCGTCGGTCGATTTTCCACCGGAGAAGCTTGCCTCAATGTGAGTCATATTTCATAGCAGGAATAGACATCCAGCCCACCACCATCATGAATCCTGGATCTCCCTCCCACCACTCTTCCAATGCTGAGGAAGAACATTCTCCACTGCAGCAGTCAGCCTTCACATCCCATCATCCTACAGCAAATTCCTATCCAAATGATATCACGTCTGAAGCCGAAGAAGAGGTTGTGGATCATGCTGCGGAAGGGATAGTGGACGAGGAGGAAAATGATGGTGGGGCCGAGGAGGAAGATTTAGAGCAAGATGGCGGTATCAGGGCTGAGGAAGAGCAGATCCCAGTGAACCTTCATGGGTACTAGGTGAAATGCCACGTAAAAGACGCTCACGTCCAGGCTCTAGAAGATGAGGGCACAGTAGCTCCACGGGCTGAATCCCAATGGTGAACTGACCACAAAGCTCTGGTGCCTGCCCCAAACCCCATAGAGATTTTGATGCTTAAGTCTCATGTGGAAAGGGGTTTCAGCATGCCGCCATCCCACTTCTTCAGCAACCTCCTGAAATTCTACGGGCTCCAATTCCATCACATTGCTCCAAACAGCTTGGTGTCTGTAGCGGGCTATGCAGCCCTATGTGAAGGATTCCTTGGAATTTGGCCCAGGGTGGATCTCTTTCAGCTATTTTTCTCCGTGCGGCCCAACTATGAGAATGACGGGTTTCTCCGGACCTACGGAACAATCTGTTTTCTCCCGCGAAGGTCCAAGGAATATCCCTTCATCACCCCATTGGATTCTGCCGTGGGATGTAGAGGATCATGGTTCTACATGGCGGATAAAGTTGCGACCTCTCAAACCTTTGGACTTCGTCCCTTCAAGAATATAGCAGCGAAACCACTCGACTCCTGGAAACCAGTCAACAACAATTCCGCCACCCCCTATGTCCAGCTCCTCGCACGGCGGATTGCCAAGCTATCCAAAGATGGTCTCAAGGGAATTGATACCATCGACTGTTGGATATCTCAGCAGATCCAGCCCTTGCAGCATCGCGATCGCCTGATGCACGAATACACTAGTGCAAAGGATGGCATGCGTTGTTCAGAGAAAGAGCTGGATCCCAAGGTGATTGAGAAGCGCATTCGCTCACTGATGAAGTCCCCGAGGAAAGAGCCCCTCAAATTTGGCATGGCTATGTTTGAGAACAGTAGCTACCCTCTAGTTTGTTGCTCTTCCGCCATGGTACACATAATATCTATTAATTCATGGATGCTAACATCTTTAGTTTTCCAATTTTCAGCTGAAGTCGCTTGCTCCTATGGATTTTGCTCACCCCATCCGCCAGCCCGCTCCTCAAACCACCACCGATGATAAGGAAGAAGTCCACTCCAACGAGAACAAGGAGGAAATGGCGAGAGATGTGGAGGATTCAGCCCGAAAGGACAGGGCAAAAGTGGCTACCAAGAAACGGGGTGGTAGCATAAAATCTCGCGGTGGTGGTAGAAAATCTCTTGATTCCTGTCGTTTCGAAGCTCAACGTCGTGCGGAGCTAGAAACGCCATCTGAGACTACCACTACCATTAGCCTGCCAAAATCCAGGTAATCTTTCATTGCCTTTAGTGCTTACTTCATTGTTGATGCTCCTTTATTGATCCCTTCTTGTACAAGAGGAAGAAGCCCACTGTCAAGGAGCTGCTATCCAATCATGCTAAGCCTTCTCCTACATCCGTCCCGCCGACCCCTGACGCACCAGCTCCTTCTCCTATTCGCGATGACACTCATATGGAGGATGTTGGTGGTCAGTTTGGGCCGATACCAGAAGCCAACCCAACGACTGAAGCCATGACTAATGATGTCGTACAAAGTAACAAAGCTTCTGGTTCATCCCATGGTCCTATGGCAGATGCTTCAGCGGGGAACAGCTTGCTTTGTAAACAAAAGCAGCTTGAGATTATCGAACTGATCACCAGCCAAGAAGATGTCAGTAACCAGTTGTCCACCCGAGTGGCCGTTTTTTCTGAGAGGTCATCAACAATGAAGAAGGTATGTATTCCCTGTAGCCCCCGAGCACCATGGCGGATTCTCATAGACAATCCATCATGGTGCTCTAAGAGAAACTACTTTGGAATTTTTCAACATGTAGCCCCCGAGCACCGCTATACATTGTATTTGTAGCGGTGCTCTTTAGAGAACTAAATTTAGATGCAAAGAGTAGCCCCCGAGTGTTATGGCGGATTCCCATCCGGCATAAAGCTCTAAGAGAACTAAGATAAAAAATGCCATGAGTATCCCCCGAGCGTTATGGCGGATTCATCCGGCATAAATCTCTAAGAGAACTAAGTTAAAAAAAATGTCATGAGTAGCCCCTGAGTGTTATGGCGGATTCCTCCGGCATGGTGCTCTAAGAGTGACTAACACATAACACTATTTTAACAGAATTACAAGAAAGTTGTGGAGGAACTTGTCCAGGCCGTCAGCTCGCAAGAGAAGGAGCTGGCGGAGAAAACTTTGCTCGTGGCGGATCTGCAAGAGCAGCTTGCTCATAGTGGTAACTTTCTTTTGCCATTTGCAAGTTTAGTACATTTGCGCTAGTCGATCAATACTCTGCAATAATTTCCGCCATGCAGATGCTGCCAAGCTATAGTCCACTCTCGAGGGAGTGAGGAAGGGTCACGCCATTGCGATGGAGGGGTTGCAAACTCAACTCTAGAAATCTTTGACCAAAAACACCCGCCTTGAAGAGAAGCTCAAGGACTAGGAGTGCCTGAACCACCAGAAGCAGAAGGAGGTGGACGACCTCCACCAAGCCACCGTTGATTTTGAAGATCAGTGGAAGGGCTTCAACAAGGTCCTCGGCCACTTCCACAAGATGCTACTAGGTAACCTTGTTGCTCCATACTTTGCAACTTGTGTTGATATCTTGTTTTGATTATGACGCTCATTTTATTTTTTCTATACAGCGACGCTGGAGCAGGGGGAGGTGGATTCTGCCATAGGTCTGCGCATTGCCACGGATGCCGCGAAGAAGGAGCTGGATGGCCTTCTCAACGCAGGGCGTCGGGCATGCGGCAACCTGCAAATAGCGGGTGCCTCCACTCTTTCCGCCATTGGGCTGACTAAGAAGCTCCTGGTGGTGCCTGGACTGGTGACGGACTGGAAGCAGTCCTCTGCTCGGGGTGGTGCCAGGACTGCACTTACATTGGCTAAGGCCCACTACCCTGAGTTGGACCTAGACCTAATCACCTCCGGCATCCTAGAGAGCAACGAGGATGGAACGCCGATGGACGAAGCCGCCATCCAGTAGAGCGTGCTTGGGTACGATCAGCTCTGTGCCTTAGGCATGCAGCTGAACGTAAACTATGAAGCATACGATCTGCCAAGGTCGCCAAGCCAAGCTTCGGCGTCTGTCTCTGCAGCTACTGATGGTGCTGATAGCGGTGGTGACGCAACTTCCGCTGCCCCAAAGTCTTGAGTTATTCCCTGCATTATAGCAGGAAGAAAACAATGCATCAATTCGGCCCCTGAGTGGGTCTGTAAGTTAACTTAATATCTGTATGTGCTTGTACTGTGCCTGGTCTGCTTGTGGTAGATTAGAAAATGCTTTTGAACTATTGCACAATTTTTATCAAGTCTTTGAAGTGGTTTGTTTGTGAAAAAACTGCCATGCCTATTTTTATGCAACTTGTAGCAGTTTACCATGCCAAAAAAACACTTTGAAAAAATTTCACGCGTAGGACCATGCAATCCGCCATCTGGCTCTTTGTGTTTGACTTTTCATGAGATGGCAGAATCTTCGCACGAACAATCCGCCAGGGCGACAATACTTAATAGAAACCGTCCAAAACCTTAGCAGATAGCGGCTTAGATCGTCAAAAAGTCACTACTCGGGAATCCACACAAAGAACATCAGGTGGGAATTAAAACACAGATATGCTACGCGGACCGCTCATGGCAGATTTAAAAGGACACAAGTGCAGAGCACGATTGTGCAAAGGTTCCACACGATCTAAATGAACAATAAAGGAGGTAAAAGACTCAGAAAAAATCAAGAGTGAACCAGAAACTTTATTTCATTAATCATATAGAGGTGCCTATTACATAGCCTAGGTAAATGCTAAGTGTAGAAAGGACATAGGTGTGCGATGTTCCATGAACGATCTGTCTCATCATAGATATCGTCAGGGTCTCTTCGTTTGTGCTTCTTACTGGGTTGCTTATCTAGCTCATGAATATCAATGAGGTAGTAGGAACCGTTCAGTAGAGCTTTGCTGATGACGAAGGGTCCTTCCCAACACGGGGATAGCTTGTGTGACTTCTGCTATTTGAGGCGTAGCACCAGGTCCCCTTCTTTGAACGAGCATTTGCGAACTCAGCGGCTATGATAGCGGTGGAGGTTCTGCTGGTAGATGGCGGATCGCTGGGCTGCTAGGTCTCTTTCCTCTTCAAGCAGGTCTACAGATAGTTGCTTGGACTTCTCTGCATCTTCTTCCTCATAGGCCTCGACTCTTGGGGAATCATACTGGACATCACTTGGCAGGATTGCTTCTGCTCCGTGGACTAGGAAGAAAGGGGTGAGGCCCGTTGATCTGTTGGGTGTGGTCCGTAGACTCCACAGTACAGATGGCAACTCTTCTGCCCAGGCTCTAGCTGCTCGATGTAGCGGTGCCTCTAGGCGTGGCTTGATCCCTGACAGGATTAATCCGTTGGTCCTCTCAACTTGGCGATTGGACTGTGGATGCGTCACAGATGCAAGGTCAAGGCGGATTCCGTTGTGATGGCAGTATTCTTCAACTTCTCCCTGAGACAGGTTAGAGCCATTGTTGGTGATGATGCTATGTGGGATACCAAATCTTACCACAATGTCCTTGACAAATTTTAGGGTGGTTTTGCTATCAAGTTTTCTGATGGGCTTAGCTTCAACCCACTTTGTGAATTCGTCGACCGCTACTAGTAGGTGCGTAAATCCCGGGTGCTGTTTTCAATGGACCCACCATGTCTAGCCCCCAGACTGCGAAAGGCCATTTTAAAGGGACCGTATGCAGTGTTGTGGCGGGCATGTGGGTTTGCTTGGAATACATCTGGCAACCTTGGCAGAGCTCCACGATACGGTCTGCATCTGCCTTGGCTGTGGGCCAGTAGAACCCATGGCGGAATGCTTCAGCTACTAGGGATCTGGCGGCGGCATGATGCCCACATTCGCCTTCATGGATTTCCCTTAGTATTTCGATTTCGTCCACTTGGGGTATGCATTTCATAAATACTCCTGAAGTACTTCGCTTGTAGAGCTAGCCATCAGTGATGGTGTACGCTTTCGCTCTACGCTCGATTTGTCTCTTCTGGACTTCATCTTCAGGTAGCTTCTTGGTCGTCAGGTACTCCAGGTAGGGCTCTGCCCATGGCGGGTTGCATGGCAAAACCGCCATAACAGGGGTGCTTGCTAACTCTGGGTTTTCTGGATCCACCATCTTGACTGATGGTATGTGCAGGTGCTCAAGGAATATGCCTGGTGGAACCACCTTACGGCTGGATCCTAGCTTGGACAGGGTGTCGACCGCCATGTTGTCTTCTCACCGTACGTGCTTTATGTCGTAACCGAGGAAGCTTTTGGCCATCTCATCCACCTCGTCTTTGTAAGCCGCCATGACCTCGTTGCGAGCCTTGTATGTGCCAGCCACCTGCTGGGCTACAAGGTCAGAGTCTTCGCAATACATAATGTGTTGTACGCCAATCTCCTTTGCGATGCGTAGCCCGTGTAGTAGCGCTTCATACTCTGCGATGTTGTTGGTGGTGGGGAAGTGGATTTGGAGAACATAGCTAAGCTCATCTCCCTTAGGAGATTTGAGTGTCACTCCAGCCCCTGAGCCGTGTAGCAACTTTGAGCCATCAAAGTGCATTACCCAATGCTCTGGTTCTGGGACGGGCGTAGTCTCCTGTGCCTCCTTCCAATCTGCCATAAACTCCGTCAAAGCTTGAGACTTGATAGCGGTGCGAGGCTTGTAGTCGATGTCGAAGGAGGCTAATTCGATGCCCCACCTTTTAACTCGTCTTGTTGCGTCGCTGTTGTTGATGATGTCCTTCAGTGGAGCCTTGCTCACTACTGTAATCTTATGGTCATAGAAGTAGTGTCTTAACTTGCGCGAAGCTAGGAACACTCCATATGCCAACTTTTGGTAGTGAGGGTAGCGCTGCTTGGATTCCGTCAGGAACTCGCTGACATAGTAGACAGGTCTTTAGATGTCGTACTCATGTGCTTCTTCCTTGAGTTCTATCACGATGACGATGCTGACGACCCTGTTGGTTGCCGTAAGGTTGGAAAAAGCGTTATTAGGCAGACGCTTAGGCGCGCTGAAGCGCTCGGCGATGGCCCATCGCGTCGCTTTGGGCCTAATCGTTGCTCTAGGCGAGCCCGCCGCTTAGGCAGAGAAAGGCGTGCGCCCAAGCGCGAGGAGGCGAGAAAAAGCGGCGAGGAGGCGATCTCAGGCGCATCTCGGCGGCCAAGATATGGAGCGAGAGCAGTTTCCAGAGATCAATCAGAGGCGGGAAGGTAGCGAGAAGAGCGGAAATATGGTGAGAAGATTACGGGGATTTTACCTTCCTATATATAAGAGTAGGCTAGGTTTTGTAGCAATACATCACAGGTGTGGCAGCTCGATCTGTACCGTCGTCGATTCGTCCGGCCGCCGGAGCCGGAACTCGTCTCCTCACCGCGTCGCTAGGACCTATTCCTCCTCGCCATCTGTCTACGGGAGAACGACCTAAGGTGTGGTCTCCTCCCCTTCACCTGGTCATTGCCGCGAGCTCGTCCGTGTGAGGTGAGGTGACCTCGATCCGTCCATCTCTTCTTGTCTCTTCTCTATGCGTATGCTGCCTATGGAGCATTTTATATTGTAGATTGCTTATTTAAATGCATCAATCTTGCTTTTTGATCTGGATCGCTAGCTCGCTGTTGCTAGTGCGTATATTGTACAGATCTGAATGTAATTTATAGCTTGTAGTGCATCGATGCAGTTCTGTGCTTATGAAGGATTGTCTTGCTTCTGTTATAAGTTCACTTTGAGAAAATGGAAGATTGATTGAGTTGAAAAGAATGAATAAGTGGATAAGAAGGTTCGGTCACTGGAACATGACTAGTCTTGATAGTGTTTTTTTGCTACAACAGAGTATAAGAAAGAAACATGCTCTAATGATTGCTTAGCAAATCTTCTCACGTGGCATGTAAATCATTTGAGTTGCATGAGAGAAAACTCTGTTTTGGTAATTTTAAAATAATAAAAATGCATACTTATTTATTTTACAGTGCTACAATTTATTAGTGTCATTTTCAATGATAGCAGTATATATTAACCAGACACGCAGTGATCAATGGAAGCAATATATAAGTGTGCACACTGCTCTTTCGGATGCACACTAGTTAATCTGTTTGTATAAAAGAAGAAATGCTAGGTGTTTCCCAACGTACACAAGGCCATAAAATTTGTTCGTCAACATATATTTACTAATGTGATGTGTATATGTTTTTCCTTTTAAATCATTCAGTACACTGCTTGTGCAATGAAAGAATACGTACTCTAAATTGATTCAGTTGTCATTAATAAAGGCATTACCTGAATATGATGCACACGTACTTGGTGATCACGATTATAAATTTATATATTGCTTTTGCATCCTAGACAGCTTGCCATATTTTACTAGTAAGCACCATACTTTTCTTTTCAGTTCCACTTGTGTCTTATAAAGGTGATGAAATTTTACCGGTAAGATGATAATTTTCTGTTCTGTTTCACTTGTGCTTTGTTGCTTTGGTTATGATCTGGATCGTTTATGGCTAGTTGCCTACTTGTGTCTTGTGGTTTGGACTACGGACTTCAATAGCTTTGATTCCTTCTTTTATGCATTATCAATGTCAATTACTGAACATATACACAGCATTACCAACATCGCAAGAAGAGAATGTCCTAAAGAGAAAGTCGGATGATGTAGGATGGGAGTATGGGAGTCTAGTTGATCCTTCACACCCGGATAAAGTGAAATGTATGTTCTGTAACCATGTGAGCACTGGAGGTGTATATCGCCTCAAGCAGCATGTGGCTCATGTTGGTAATGCTGTGAAGAAATGCAAGAAAAGCTCGCAGGAAGCTAAAGATAGGTGCAAGAAATCTCTTGAGGGGGCATCTAGGAAGCGGAGGGAAAAGACTGCCCGTGAGATCGAGCTCAGAGAAAGCGTGAATATTTCTCATGTTGGGGATAAAGAAGCTAATCATGTTGGAAGCTCGGAACCACACAAGTTAGGTCCCCTTGACAAGTGGACACGTCCTATTGATCCTAAATTAACTCAAGCTGAAGCCTTGCATCAACAGAAGATAAACAAGGAACTTTGGAAAAAGAGAACACATGAAGTGCAACAGTATGTGGCTAGATGGGTATACAATCATGGTAATTATTTCCATCCTTACTTCCATTAATATTCACTAATGTGCAATGTTATCTACTAAGTTACTAATCATGTTTGTATTGTATTTGCAGCTATACCATTTAATGCTTGTGATAATGATGATTTCAAGTTAATGTGTGAAGCCATTGGGAGGTTTGGCCCTGGATTTGAGCCCCCTTCAAAATATGACCTTCGGGAGACTTTGTTGAGTGAGGAGCATGCAAGAGTGAAGAGTTTGCTGCAGGAACGTGATGCTGAAAAGATGAAGAATGGCTGCTCCATTATGACTGATGCTTGGTCAGATAGGAAGAGGAGAAGCATAATGAATTTGTGTACAAATTGTGCCGATGGATCAAGTTTTATCAAGTCAAAGGAGATGTCAGCTATATCACACACAAGTGAAGTAATTTTTCAACTAGTGGATGAAGGAATTGAGGAAGTAGGCCCTGAACATGTGGTGCAAGTAGTGACTGATAATGCCTCAAACAATATGGGAGCAAAGAAGCTGTTGCTGGAGAAGAGGCCAAACATGTTTTGGAGCTCTTGTGCGACGCACACCATTAACCTGATGCTGCAAGGAATTGGCAACCTTCCAAGGTTCGTGAAGGTACTTGAAAAATCAAAAACATTCACCATCTTTGTTTATGGGCACACACGGACCTTGGACTGCATGAGGCACTTCTCTTCAGGGAAAGAGATCATAAGGCCAGGGGTCACTAGATTTGCTTCTGCTTTCCTAACTTTGGAAAGCCTTCTTGAGAAGAAGGACCAGCTAAGAAAGATGGTGGTTGATGGTAGATGGGAAAGTTTGAGGGAAGTTAAATCAAAAAAAGGAAAGGCAGCAACAGCCATGATTATGAGCATGGCTTTTTGGAAAGATGTTAAGCTGTGCTTGAATGTCTTTGAGCCTTTGGTAAAAGTCCTCCGTTTGGTTGATGGCGAGGTCAAGCCCTCTATGGGTTTTGTTTATGGAGAAATAGTTAAGGCAAAGAAAGAGATCAAGGAAGTATATGGCAATGTGGCATCACGTTACAAAGATGTGATTGATGTAGTGGAGAAGAAGATGAAAGATCGACTTGATTCTCCATTGCACTTGGCGGCATACTTGCTGAATCCATACTATAGTTATGCTGATACTAACATATTTGATGAGGGCACAATAACTGAAGGGTTCATCAACTGTGTGGAGACCTTTTATCATGCTGATGATTCCAAGCAAGAACAAGCTGTCAATGTGGAATTGAGAAAATTCCAGAGCAGAGAAGGATCCTTCGCAAAAAAGCTTGCGCGGACTTGTCAAAACTTTGATTTCAATGCAGGTATGTATTGTGAATCTGTGGGTTCCAATCTATGCAGTATATATCTTAAATTTTGAATCTTGCCATGTGCTTTGTTTGTTAATTCTTTTCCTATGCTATTATTCCTAGCATCTTGGTGGAGGCTCTACGGAAATGATGTGCCAGCTCTACAAAGGATGGCTGTGAGAATCCTCTCTTTGACCTCAAGTGCCTCAGCTTGTGAAAGGAATTGGAGTACCTTCGAAAATGTTAGTCTTCTCACTCTCTAATCTCAAATTCCAATAAGCCAACCATGTTAAATTAATTCTCATGTTTTTGCTATTCTAGATTCATACAAAGAAAAGAAATAGGCTGACTACAGAACGCTTAAACGATCTATCTTTCATACAATTTAATTCGAGAATGATGGCCAAGAAACAGATGATCAAGGAAAGGAAGATTGAGGACGTCCTCTTTTGTACTGAAACTACTGAAGCTCAAGGTTTTCTTTTCGAGGGAGGAGATGATTATGCCATTGTAATCTATAGGGACGAGGATGAAGAAGAGATGGATAGTACAACAGGGGTACAAACTGAAGTCGCTGAACACCTTGAGCCACATAGAAGTGAAAGACTAAGACAAATTTACGAAGCTGAGGAATTTGATTCTGAAGAAGAGGAGTTTGATGCTGAGGAAGACATCCCTCTTGAGGATCATGGAGATGACTACTGAGGAGGTTCCAGTGCACGAGTTTACTTCGTCAAGTCCTTGAGTTGTGTCATATCTTTCTTTATGTGTTGAATTGCCATGTGTGAACCTGTGTGGAACTATTCCTTTCCTGCTTGGTGTATATGGCGGACAATTGCTGCTATACATCTTACGTCGACTAGCAAATAATTGTCAGACATGGATGAGTACTACTGTGCACACGAGAGTAGCATTGCTCATTTATTATTATATCAGATGATGTGCTGGTGCTCTTTTATCATTTGTGTTATTTGATGAGAGTACACATAAGTTGGATCTAGCAAATCAGCTCCCTGTAAAAGTACCACCGTGTGCATGAAGCTTGCTTTGCTCATTTAAAATGGCATAGATGACATGTGGTGTGAAGTATCTTTTGGTCTCTGTGATATGCAACAAAACACGTCAGGAAATGCTAGCACCAATTAAAAATGTGCATGTCATTTGGTAACAACTAGTTTTATTTTCACACGTTGATCCATGGAATATTTGCTTTTATATATGCCATATTTGACTATTATGATTTTTGCCCGTTGATCTTAAATAGAACAAAACGCCTAGGCACACCTAGGCTACGCCTAAGCGGGCTAGGCGCTAGGCAGAGGGTCACTGCCCGCCTACCGCCTAGCGCTTTTTCCAACCTTAAGCGCAACGTCTGCCTCATCGGTCCAGACGAATTCGTCTGATTTCCTCATCAGCTTGTAGAGTGGCAAAGCCTTCTCACCAAGACGACTGATGAACCTGCTCACTGCTGCCATGCAGCCTGTGAGTCGCTACACGTCTTTCAGGTCATTAGGCTAGGAGATGTCGAGGATAGCCTTGATCTTCTCTGGGTTGACTTCAATGCCGCGGTGGGAGATGATGAATCCTAGGAGTTGTCCTGCTGGTACCCTGAAGACACACTTTGTGGGGTTGAGCATCATGTTGTACTTCCTTAGGTTATTGAAGGTCTCTTGCAAATCCGCTATGAGGTCATCCTGCTTCTTGGACATGACAGCGATATCGTCCATGTAGGCGTGGATGTTGCGACCAATTTGATCCGCCGGGCACTTTTGCATGGTGCGCTGGTACATTGCTCCTGCGTTTTTCAGACCGAACGGCATTGTCACATAGCAATATGTGCCATAAGGTGTTACGAACGAGGTAGCAAGCTGATCGGATTCCTTCATCTTGATCTGGTGGTAACCCGAGTAGGCATCTAAGAAACATAGTAGCTCTGATCCCGCCGTCGAGTCAATGACTTGGTCCATGTGAGGCAAGGGAAAAGGATCTTTTGGACACGCTTTGTTCAGGCTAGTGTAATCTACACACATGCGCAGAACCTTTGTGTTTTTCTTAGGAACTAACATGGGATTTGCCACCCACTTTGTATGGATCACTTCTTTGATGAAGCCTGCTTTCAATAGCTTGGAAATTTCCTTTGCTATGGCGCGGCGTTTTTCGTCTCTGAAGCGTCTCATTGCTTGTCTTACTGGCTTAGAGCCAGGAATTATCTGCAGGGCATGCTCGGCGAGTTCCCTAGGTACACCTGTCATGTCAGATGGCTGCCATGCAAATATGTCCCGATTCTCATAGAGGAACTCGATGAGCACGCTTTCCTATTTGGGGGACAGATTTGTCCCGATTGAGGTGGTCTTGGCGGCATCGCCAGCGACAAGTTCCACCTGCTTTGTATCAACTGTAGGCTTGAAGGTGGGCGGGGAGGCGGAAACTTCCTGCTTGGATGCCGGCATCTCCACGGGGTCCGTGGCGGCATGGATCTCCTTGAATTCCTCGCCAAAGAACACAACTTCCACGAAGGCGGCTTCTCCGTCCTCGCACTCCTTGGCCTTCTTGAAGCTGCCATAAACGATGATGATGCCATCAGGTCCTGGCATCTTCAGCTGGTTGTAGATGTAGCACGACCTGGCATAGAAACTGTGGAAGGCAGGGCGGCCAAAGATCACGTGGTATGTATTCTTGAAAGGGACCACCTCGAAGGTTATGGGTTCTTCGCGGTAATTGTTTTCATCGCCGAAGGCAACCTTAAGGGTGATGGACCCAAGGGACTTAGCTTGGCGGCCAGGAACCACTCCATAGAAAGTGACAACACTATGGCGGAGTTGGGTCTTGGTGAGGCCCAGCTTCGTCAAGGTTTCCACGTACATGATATTCAAGCTGCTGCCGCCATCCATTAGGCACTTGGGTAGCCTTGGATCAGGGGGTTAACTACCATGGCGTAGTATCCGTCCGGGATGTGCTCTGGATGATCTTCGCGGCTCCATTGCACCGGCATCTCGGACCATCGGACGTACTGGCGGACTTTAGGCACGGTGGCGTTCAGGGAGCGCATAGCAGCTCGCTGTGCCTTAGCCGTGGGGGGACCAAGGAACGTGTGAAAATCTCCCTTTTTGCTGTTTTTGTATGGGTTACCCGTGCCAGTTCCACCCTCGGCCTTTTTGGTGGGTTTGGGCGCAGTGTCTTCTTCCATATCACTGCCATCCTTGGACTCCTTTTCCTTGTCCGCTTTTCCTTTGCCACGAGGCCGTTGTCGTCGGGTGCATTTGTAGCCAGCTTCTTGATCCGCCTTGATGTCATTGACAAACTTGCAGTTCCGGTTGGTGTGATTGCATTTTCTTGAAGCGTCCCGATGGGCGAAGCATGGCATGTCGCGGTACTCATCGTAGGACACGGGGGCAGATGGTGCCGTAGCGGGAGCTGCGGAGCTCCGCGGCTAACCACTGCTAGAACCGCGTCCCCGGCCGCGCTGGCTGCTTTGTCCTTTGTCGGAGAAGGTTGTTGCCACCATATCTGGAGTTTGCTGCCCTTCTGGCAGGTTCTTTCTTTTATTACTGCTATTCTGCTTTCCAGTATTCTGGATGGCGGATGATACGTCTCTAACGTATCTATAATTTTTGATGCTCCATGCTTGTTTTTACACCATTTGCTTAGTGTTTCGTTACACTTCGTGGCATTTTTATGCATTTTTTGGAACTAACCTATTAACGAGATGCCACAATGCCAGATCCCTGTTTTCTGATGTTTTTGTGTTTCAGAAAAGTTACACAGGAAATATTCTCGGAATTGGATGAAACAAAAGCCAAACATCCAGAAATTCACCGAAGCTTCCAGAGAATCGAAGAGGAGACAGAGTGGGGCCACGAGGGGCCCACACAACAGGGCGGCGCAGCCCAGGGCTAGGCCGCGCCCCCTATGTGTGTGGCCACCTCGGTCCACTTCTGACGATGCCCCTTCGCCTATAAAGACCCCCCGGCGGGAAAAACCTAAATACTTAATCACTTTTCCAGAATACATCGCGATCCGCCGCCGTCATCGACCCGAGATCGGGAGGGTCCAGAAGCTCTTCTCGGCACCCTGCCGGAGAGGGGAATCGCCACCGAAGGTCTTCTTCATCGCCATGCTTGCCTTCGGCACGATGAGTGAGTAGTCTACCTTGGACTATGGGTCCATAGCAGTAGCTAGTTGGTTGTCTTCTCCGCCATGTGTTTCATGTTTAGATCTCGTGAGCTGCCTTACATGATCGAGATCACCGTTATGTAATTCTACATATTGTGTTTGTTGGGATCCGATGAATATTGGTGTTATGATTGAGTTGATGTGCTGAATATTATCTTATGTTATCTCTATGTTGTTTATGATCTTGCATGCTCTCCGTTGTTAGTAGCTATCTTGGCCGAGTAGATACTAGTGACTCCAAGAGGGGGTATTTATGCTCGATAGTTGGGTTAATGCCTCTATTTAATCTGGGGAAGTGACAAAAACCTCTAAGGTTGTAGATGTGCTGTTGCCACTAGGGAGAAAACAACATTCATATGCTCAAGGGCATATGCTTTGTTTACATTACACACTTTTCTTAATGCAGTTATCTGTTGTTCGCAACTTAATACTTGTGGAGTTCTCGGATTGATTTGCCACAAGTGGATTATTAGTCATAGATGCAGTTGGATGGCGGTCTATGTATCTTGTTGTAATGCCAAGAGTAAATCTCATAGTGATCTTCTCGACATATGCACGTTATCTTTATTCTATCAATTGCCCAACTGTAATTTGTTTACCCAGCATGTGTTATTTTATCTTATGGAGAGACACCACTAGTGAACTGTGGACCCCGGTCCTATTTCTATTATATTGCTATCACCTGTTTATTTTACTCGCATTGTTTACTTTACTCGCATACTACTATTGCTTTCCACTCAATACGCTCATACCCTTTGTTTCAAGCAAACCGGTGAGATTGACAACCTCATCGTAAGTTGGGAACAAAGTATTTGGTTGTGTTATGTGCAGGTTCCATGTTGCTACTAGTTGAAGACACGCTAACAAGAAATCGTTAACGGCGCCCTTGTTAGAGTGTCACTAAGCTAGCAAGCATCACCTTCTCAAGTTTGGCTTTTTCCTACTGGATCGACAAACCTTGGTTTCTT
Organism: Dactylis glomerata; assembly: GCA_007115705.1. Taxonomy (NCBI): domain Eukaryota; kingdom Viridiplantae; phylum Streptophyta; class Magnoliopsida; order Poales; family Poaceae; genus Dactylis; species Dactylis glomerata. The sequence continues at coordinate 166,844 of QXEO01001359.1, forward strand.
ACTGAGGGAAAAACTTGCTGCTATATTCATCAAACCTTCTCTTGGAGTTTCCCAACTGGTCGGTTATTTACCGCGCCATTAATAGCAATCAAGACATTTTCTGGCGCCGTTGCCAGGGAAAAAGAAGACTTCTGCAAGGGGAGTTTCGCATGCACATCCTTTACTTTGTTTTAAGTTTTGCTTTACTTTATTTTTACTTGTATCGTTTTATCAAAAACACACAAAAAATTAGTTTCCTTTATAGTTGTTTTTACTTGTCTGCTTTTAGCTTTGCTAGAATGGCTACTCATGAGAACACCAAGTTGTGTGATTTTACTAGCACTAATAATAGTGATTTTATCTGCACTCCTATTGCGCCACCTGCTCCTGCTGCTGATTTTTATGAGATTAAGCCTGCTTTATTGAACCTTGTTATGAAAGAGCAATTTTCTGGTGCTAGTACTGATGATGCTGCAGCTCATCTCAATAATTTTGTTGAGCTATGTGAGATGCAGAAATATAAGGATGTAGAGAGTGATATTATTAATCTTAAATTGTTTCCTTTTTCTTTGAGAGGAAAAGCTAAGGATTGGTTGCTGTCTTTGCCTAAAAATAGTATTGATTCATGGGCTAAGTGTAAGGATGCTTTTATTGGTAGATACTATCCTCCTGCTAAGATTATAGCTTTGCGTAGCAATATTATGAAGTTTAGTCAGTTTGATAATGAACATATTGCTCAATCTTGGGAAAGAATGAAATCTATGATAAAGAATTGTCCCACTCATGGACTGACCACTTGGATGATTGTCCAAACTTTTTATGCAGGACTGAATTTTTCTTCAAGGAACCTATTGGATTCAGCTGTTGGAGGCACTTTTATGTCCCTTACCTTGGGCGCCGCAATGAAGTTTCTTGACAATATAATGGTAAATTACTCTGAATGGCACACCGAGAGAGCTCCACAAGGTAAGAAGGTAAATTCTGTTGAGGAAACCTCTTCCTTGAGTGATAAGATTGATGCTATTATGCTTATGCTTTCTAATGATAGGACTCATGTAGATCCTAATAATGTTCCTTTAGCCTCTTTGGTTGCTCAAGAAGAGCATGTTGATGTAAACTTCATTAGAAATAATAATCTACTATATACTAAAAGCACAATACGGGTGTTAAAAATAGAGCCGTCACGTTAATCCACATAGATCAAAATTATATACTCCGTTGATTTAGATTATAGATGGTTGAGATTGAAAGATCAAACCGTTACGTAAAACACACATATCCCAAGTACAATATTTGAGATCTGACACGTACCAAGAAAAAAAATGTAAATCGAATCGCAAGGATGCTCTGGTGGGCCAACAAAAAAACATATGCGGTTTTGCTTGTGATAGAGATAGGAAAGAAAAAGTTAAAGGAAACGAGTTAGGAAGCAACACGTTTAGCTGAAATCAAGCAAAGAATAGAAAGAGTTCTCATATACAGATCGCTACGTACTGAAAAGGTTGGCATTAAATAAAAATAAAACCAGACAAAGCCAAAGAGAATTTCTATGCTGATGTTTTTTCCATACGAAATTGTACTTCTTTGATTAGTTAAAAGTAGAGAAAATCAACTTAAGAATTTCATAGTAGAATAAATTTTACTAAGATGAGAAAATATCAAGGCCAGAAAATTTATAAATTCATACTGGAAGAAAAACAATTAGGGATAAAAAGACAACAATGTTTATGTATGAAATTTAAAATAAGTATAAAGGAATATTACCCAAAAAATAACTAAATTTATAAAAGAGAATTTTAATATTAGTACGTACATATTGGTGGTATATCAACAACAACCTTTTCAAAATAATAAAAGAGAATTTTAATATTAGTACGTACATGAGAAAATTACACCATAAGTCCAAAAAGGACTTCTCTTCTAATCTATGCCACAGTGTTGGAGAGGCCCGTTAGAATTTGTGAAGCGTCTTGTATTTTCCACAAAGAGGGTAAATATGAGTCAAGTATATTTGTATAAGATAACTAATAAATATATAATACTTTTTTAGATAATAAATATGATGCCCCTCGCAATTGCGAGGGCCACCATGCTAGTTTTAACAACAATGCTTATAGGAACAATTTTGCTAGTAACAATTATAGGCCATATCCTTCTACCAATGGTAATGGTTATGGTAATTCCTCCAAAAACACTAGGGCCGCGCCCTCTGAGCTTGAGGTAATGCTCAAGGACTTCATCGATAAGCAAAATGCTTTTAACAAGTATGTTGAGGAAAAGTTAGGCAAAATTAATATTCTTGCTTCTAAAGTTGATAGCCTTGCTCATGATGTTGAACTTCTGAAATTAAAAGTGTTGCCTAATGATGTGAAAGAGAACAATCCTTTTGCTACTGCTAATGCTATCCAAGTTAAAATTGATGAAAATGTTAGGATGCTAGCAGAATTATATGCCAGGTGGGAAAGAGAAGATGAGATTGCTAGGAAGATGAAGGTATGTACCATTACTACCTCTAATGATGTTGCTCCAAATGCTAGCAATCCTCTTACTTTGATTGGTGTAGAGAAAACTCCTACTCCCAGTGTTAAAAAGCCTAAAACAGCAAAAACTTTTTCTCAAAAGAGTGCTGAAATTTTTCGGAGTGTAGGAGATGATAGCTCTATTTCCTTTAATGATTTTGATGTTGATGGCTGCAATATATCTGAAGTTATTTTGTTCTTGTAAAAGCTTTCTTTGACTCCCAATGCTAGTTCTTTAAATGTTGCTTTTACTAAGCATATTACCAATGCTCTCATGAATATTAGGGATGAAAAGTTGAAGCAAAAAGCTTCTATTCCCAAGAAGTAAGAAGATGGTTGGGAACCCATCATTGATATGCATGTTAATGGTTTTTATTTCCATGCTTTATGTGATCTAGGTGCTAGTATTTCTATTATGCCTAGAAAAATTTATGACATGCTTGATTTACCACCGCTTGAAAAGTGTTATTATGATGTTCCTATTGCTGATGTGGCTAAGAAGAAACCTTTGGGAAGGATTAATGATGTTCTTATTATGGTTAACAATAACCTTGTTCCCGTTGATTTTCTTGTCATGGATGTTGAATGCAATGCTCCATGTCCTATTATTTTGGGAAGATCCTTTCTTCGAACTGTAGGTGCCATCATTGATATGAGGGAAGGCACCATCAAATATCAATTCCCACTCAAGAAATGTATGGACCACTTCCCTAGGAAGAGAAAGAAATTGCTTTTTGACTCTATTCTTAGAGGAAATTATGAGCTTGATGCTTCATCACTTGATATTACTTGATTCGCACTTTCTGCGCCTAGCTCAAAGGCGTTAAAGAAAAGCACTCTTGGGAGATAACCCAATGTTTTTACTTTCAGTACTTTTTCTTTTATTTGAGTCTTGGAAGTTATTACTACTGTAATAACTTCTCCTTATCCTTTTTATTTCGTTTTTGTGCCAAGAGAAGCCTCTAATTTGAGTGAGGTAAGATTTAGGGATGTTGCTGTCCTAAAACAGTTTTTGGTGCTGCACCGTAAAAATTCGTGCAAAATTCTCAGAATATGTTTTGGACCTGCGATTTCTTGTGCATATGCCCCAGGTTATATCGAAACTTTCATTAGTTATACACTTTTTGATTTGAGCAACAGAAAACCCTCTAAAAATTCGACCTTTGTCAGTTGTTCTGTTTTGACAGATTTCTGCCATTATTTGTGTTTGCCGCTCGGTCGCTTCTTTTTTAGATCTTTTTATCACGGAACTTTTGGGGAAGTTGATACAGTAGTATATGCTTTAGATGTGGTGGTTTTGAGTTGAAACCTAAAGCAAAAAAGGGTTGATTCAATGTTATGCTTACAGTAATGTTGCTAATAGAATTGTGTTTAGTTTTGTATGAAGGAAGTTTTCAAGTGTAGGGATTGGAGAATGATGAGATGAGTTGAAGAATGGACAAAAGCTCAAGCTTGAGGATGCCCATGTCACCCCAAGAAATATCCAAGAGGTACAAGCGTCAAAGCTTGGGGATGCCTCCGAGGCACCCCTTCTTCATCGGCAAAAATCAGGTCACCTTTCAACACACTATATTTTTATTGCTTCATGCATTATGTGTTTTTCTTGGAGCATCGGTTGTTTTTAGTTTTCAGTTTTATTTAGTTTTGTTTGCTGCAATAAATGGTTGGACCCCAACAAATTCCTTTTGGAGAAGTTACATTGCTTTTCATTTGCCAAGAACACTCCGTTTTCACTCTTATCGTTTCAACGAGTGTTCTCTTTTTCTAGAACTGCGTTTAGCTTTCGATTTTCACCTTGATTTTTGTTCAGATCTTGTTATATCTTTTTATCACGGTGTATTTTGACCTCTGGTCCATGTTGGTTTTCATCAAAAGAGTTATTTGAAAAAAGTTTGAATGGTGTTGGAAAAGAGAAAAAGCTTTATGCAAAAAAGTGGTACAAAAAGGAGCTTGTGTAGACTGCGGCCTAGGCATTTGCATGTCGTGCTTGATGTCTTTTTGATAGTATGCTTAGTGGTTTTTCTGTAGCATGACTTGTCTCAAATGAATGAGATTGCTCAATGAGCCTTTGAAAAAATCATGCGTTGTTTTTATTATTTGGAAGCATTATTTTGGTTTTTCCTTTGATGCTTTATTTGGGTTGACTTGGCGCATGCTCACACATGTTTGACTCATACAAAGTCGCCCTAAGCCTCTATGATCATTTAGTTTTTGACTTTTGATACCATCTTATGCTTCTTTTAATGTCGCTTTGTCGCTCTGCATGATTATGGCCGTTATTGCTCTCTTAGTTGGTCGCTCCCAGTCTTTTGCTAGCCCTCATTTTGTACTGAGTATGAGCTCTACTCGTGCATCCAACTCCTAAAAACCAAGTTTGCCATTGTGTCCACTATAAATTCCTATGCCTGGTATTTGTAAGCCATTCTAAGTAAATTTTCATGTGCTACCTTTCAAAACTTTCAACTACTTCTCGTTTTGTGCCACTGTTTTTAGCTCATGGGGACGTAGTGGTCGGAATTGCTATCTTCCATATTAAATTAAGTACCCCTCGACTATGCAGCTTCATCTGCTCGTCATTAATTTTGCATAAGAGCTGGTCAGACCATTGCAATCTAATTCTTAAAACAAAGGCACTCCTCCATGGTATGTGAATGTTGGTGGGCACTCGATGGAATCGGTTAGCCATGATTTGAGAAAGGAAAAAGGTGGGGAGGAGTGCCAAAGCTTTATAAAAGAGCACCAATATGCCAAATTTTTAAAGAACTCGGAACCGCTCTCACTTGTTTATTATGGAAGATAGTAAGACCCCATTGCCAGTTGTTGACATGAAACAACCATCTCTTAAAACCCAATTTTTATCTCTCTATTTTACAAATGAAAAGCTCTAGCACATGTTTAATCACTGCTTCCCTCTCCGAAGGGCCTTTCTTTTACTTTTTTATGTTGAGTCACCACCTTCTACCTTTATGCACCATCTAAGAGAGCATAGTTGTCATTTTGAGTATAATGTGCATTGTCCCAAAGTTTTCATTGATTGATTCATGATGTTGGTTTCACTTATTCTTAAATTATTTGTATCTAGTCGCCCTTTTAAACTTGAAGGTGTCATATGCATTTATGTTTTGCTCTCTCATGAAGGACAAGCTGAAAACCATTTGTATGTTTTTCCATATGATTTGAACACACGTTTGATTTTCATTGTTTCATTTTCATGATCTTTCATTTATGTTCTTTTTCATGTTATAACATGGTTGCTAAGTTTCTTCTATCAAGATTATGTCTTTTATGCCCATGTTTTAAGTTCTTTTGATCCCAGCGCACAACGCTTACATGGATGATCAAGATTGTGTACGTGCATGTCATCTCAAAAATTATTTCTTTGTTATCACTTACCTACTCGAGGACGAGCAGGAGTTAAGCTTGGGGATGCTGATATGTCTCTAACGTATCTATAATTTTTGATTCTCCATGCTTGTTTTTACACCATTTGCTTAATGTTTCGTTACACTTCGTGGCGTTTTTATGCATTTTCCGGAACTAACCTATGTAACGGCCCAGAAAAATCCCCTTTATTAGATTTGTTTGTTCTTTTCCTTTTGTGCATCATCATGCATTATAACCTTGCATGTTTTTGTCAAATTTAAAATTATTTGGAAATAAAAGCTATTTTTTTTGCTTGTATGGTTTTATTTGAAAATTATTTTGAAACAAAATTAATATTTAAAAATATTGTTTGGAACGGTTTTGAAAGCTGTTTTCAAATTCTATCCAAACCCTTCTCTTTATCTCTAAATTCAAATTCCGAAAATAAAATGTTTTAGAGAAAACCTAGCCAGCCTTTTCCTTTCGGCCTACTTCCTTCTACCTATCCAGCCCAATCTCCTTCAACGGATCCCTGTCGTTGTCGTCTACCTGTTCATGTACGGCAGCATGATGACCATCAGGGCCGAGCCGGCAAAATTCGGGGCCCTGTGCGGAAGTTAAAAATAGACCCTATCTTACTAGAAAATTTTAACTATGCACCACTTATATTGTTTATGTCATTATACGATACATAGCAATTGAGCACATTAAGAAGCATACCTATTCAACTCTGCTGCATGTCTTTAGCTGAACAACATCATTCTTGTAGTGTTTTAAAAAGAACTTCAATAATATACTCATAATCAAGTGCAATGGTAGAAGTATGAACTGACTGGTTATCGGAGGACAGTTGTGTTTCTTTTAGTCCGTATAACAAATCTTTCCATAGCAACTTTTTAGATTTAATTAGAACTTCTATATTTTCTTTTCTCTTATGCTTTTGGCCATGATGACTCAAATCTGAATTCTTGGAACACTAAATACAAAAGATAAATAGTCAACTAGAGTATTAAAAAATTGCTAGTTTAACTGGTGATTAAACGGATCGAGACCATAAACTCACGTCGTCCCTTCTCGTGTCCTAGTTTGCCTGTCGGTTGAATTGATGAACTGTGATCGATCCTCCCTAGTGTGCCCACATTGATCGGAATTGGAGGACAGAGTCACCGGATGAGAATCAAAACGATTAGCTACAACAGTAAAACAACGTTATTATACCGATCCACACAGAAGATGAGAAAGAAGAACCACCTCTAACCTAGTAGTGGCGTTGGGGCCTGGCGGCTCGGGTCTCGAGGGAGTCGGGGAGAAGTGCGACGTCCTGCGAGTAACGAATCCAGAGGGAGTTCCTATCCGGGTACCGACTAGTCCAGGATGTCGGCATGCCTGAACGGCCCAGGCAGGTATGCTCTGCCAAGTTAAAAAATTTATTTCCTATTCTTATACTGTAACTATAATATGGAGGAGTAAAATTTTGGGGCCCCCAAAACTTTGGGACCCTGTGCAGCCGGCACCGCCCGCACACCTGCAGGCTCGGGCCTCATGACCATGCCCACGTCGCCTCCCTCCTTGATCAGATGGACGAGCGTGTTCCCCAACGCTATATAAGAGAGCCTCCTGTCCCATCAACCCTAGCCCTACTCCCCACCGCCGCCACTTACTCTTCCTCTCCTTCGTTTCACTCTCTCGCTTGAGGCCGAGCGCGTACGCTGTCGCCATCTCGCCTCCCTGCAGTCTCGGGCATCCCCAAGCCCCATCTCGCCCTCCATGCTGCTTCACATCCTCGCCGGTTTCGGTTCTGCGCCATCTCGAAGCCTCGCATCGCCAACCTCGCGTGCTTCCTCGTCTTCGGAGACGCATCAGCATGTCCTGACTCCGCCAAGCTTCGCCTGCACGACGGCGCCTTGTTCTTCTCCGCACCGACGCCAAGCGCTCCGACCTCAGCATCGCGCGCGCGTGCACGCAAGCTCCCGCGTCATCGTCAGGTTCGCCGTCTCCACTGCCAACCAGCGCCGGCAGTCGCGCGTCTCCAAGCCCTCGCCTTGCCCGGAGTGACCGGGTCCCCTGCAGCATCATTGAGCACCACCGCGAATGCGCGCCTTTCGATCGAGTCCCGACGCCGACCTCTCCGCTCCGCTTCAACGCAAAGCTGCGTACTTGCACGCTTTGCAGCGCGTCTCCGCCACTGCACCATTCCGGACTCCGTCCACGTCGTCAACGCCCAGAACATGCTCGCCTCCAACCACCGCCCTTGTTCAGACTGACTTCCGCCAAGCTCACTAACGCGGTTCGCTTCCCCGGTCGCACCTCCTCTATCCTGCAAGCACCGCTTCTCCGACTGCCTCCGACCTTCTTCGCCACGCTCTTGTCCTCCTGGTGAGTTTCGGGTTCGTTTCCTCTACTCCACCGTCGACTTTGCGCCTCACTGCCGTTGTTTCGTTTCTTCCCGAGGTCCTTTCCGCCATGGATGCCCTCGTCAAGCTCGCGTCCACGCCTGATGCACACCTGCAGCCCCGCGCCGCAGTTTCTACACACTCCGTCCTCGTCTCCGACCAGCCGCGTCCCCTGCTCGGCCTCCACAGCAAGCACCGCCACCGTGCGTAGCTGCGCACCTCCGCTCTCCCTCGCGGTGGTCTTCTCCAGACCATGTCCAGTCCAGACTCCCGAAGCAATTCATATTCAGTTTTGTCAGTAAAAACTTCGTCTTCATGCCAATATAATCAGTCACTTCCTGTTCTATACAAATCCATTCGGTAACCCAACTGGTTTGTTCCTTGTCTGGCAGCATGCTACTCGTGTGATGGCGCCAGAAAAGACTGTGGCGTTTAGTTGATGTGGGAGCAGTATGTCCTTGTGCGTGGTGATGACCAGCCCGTTGGGAACCCCAAGAGGAAGGTATGATGAGTGTAGCAGCAAGTTTTCCCTCAGTTAAGAAACCAAGGTATATCGAACAGGAGAAGGGAGACGGTGACGACTGAAGGTGTTTGTGGAACCTGCACACACACAAACAAATACTTTGTCCCCAACTTGCGATGAGGTCGTCAATCTCACCGGTTTGCTTGAAACAAAGGTTATGAGTGTATCGAGTGGAAAACAGTAGTAAAATGCTAGTAAAGTAAATAATGCGGGAAAAGTAAACAGGTGATTGCAATATGATTAAAATAGGACCGGGGTCCACAGTTCACTAGTGGTGTCTCTCCATAGATAAAATAAACATGCTGGGTAAACAAATTACAGTTGGGCAATTGATAGAATAAAGATAACGTGATATGTCAAGAAGATCACTATGAGATTCACTCTGGGCATTACAACAAAATACATAGACCGCCATCCAACTGCATCTATGACTAATAATCCACCCCCAGGGATATCATCCGAACACCCCGAAAGTATTAAGTTGCGAACAACAGATAATTGCATTAAGCAAAGTGTGTAATGTAAACAAAGCATATGCCCTTGAGCATATGAATGTTGTTTTCTCCCTAGTAGCAACAGCACATCTACCACCTTAGAGGTTTCTGTCACTCCCCCAGGTGAAATAGAGGCATGAACCCACTATCGAGCATAAATACCCCCTCTTGGAGTCACTAGCAACTACTCGGCCAAGATAGCTACTAACAACGGAGAGCATGCAAGATCATAAACAACATAGAGATAACAAAAGATATAATTCAGTACAGCAACTTAATCATAAACACCAATATTCATCGGATCCCAACAAACCAACATCATAGTATTACATAACGGTGATCTCAATCATGTAGGGCAGCTCATGAGATCTAAACATGAAGCACATGGTGGAGAAGACAACCATCTAGCTACTGCTATGGACCCATAGTCCAAGGTAGACTACTCACTCATCGCTTCGGAGGCAAGCATGGCGATGAAGAAGACCTCCGGTGGCGATTCCCCTCTCCGGCAGGGTGCCGGGAAGAGCTTCTGGACCCTCCCGATCTTCGGGTCGACGACGGCGGCGGATCGCGATGTATTCTGGAAAACTGATCGGGCTCTTAGGTTTTTCTCGTCAGGGGGTACTTATAGGCGAAAGGGGACTGTCAGAGGGGGTCCCACGCCCCCTCACACGGGGCCGGCGCGGCCAGGGGCCTGGCCGCGCCACCCCTGTGTGTGGGGCCCACGTGGCCCCTCTCCTTCTCTCCTTCGGATGTTTGGGAGCTCCCCGGTGAAATATGACTTCAGGAACTTGTTTCGTCCAATTCCGAGAATATTTCCTGTGTATCACTTCTGAAACACAAAAACAGCAGAAAACAGGAAACTGGCACTGTGGCACTTCGTTAATAGGTTAGTTCCGGAAAATGTATAAAAATGCCACTAAGTGTAACGAAACAATAGGCAAATGGTGTAAAACAAAGCATGGAGCATCAAAAATTATAGATACGTTTGAGACGTATCAAGCATCCCCAAGCTTAACTCCTGCTCGTCCTCGAGTAGGTAAGTGATAACAAAAGAATAATTTTTGAGGTGACATGCACCTACACAATCTTGATCATATATGCAAGCATTGGTGAGCTGGGATCAATAGAACTTAAAACATGGGCATGAAGATATAATCATGATAATAAGAACTTAGCAACCATGTTGTAAACATGCAAATGAACACAAACAAAAGATCATGATAATGAAACAATGAAAGTCAAACGTGTGTTCAAATCATAAGGAAAAACATGAAAGATGGTTTTCAGCTTGTCCTTCAAAGAGAGCAAAACATAAATGCAAAGGACACCTCAAAGTTTAAGAGGGCGACTAGATACAAATAATTTAAGAACAAGTGAAACCAACAATATGAGTCAATCAATGAACCTTGGGACAATGCATATCACACTAAGAATGACAACTATGCTCTCTTAATGGTGCATAAAGAAAGAAGGTGGTGACTCAACATAAAAGTAAAAGAAAGGCCCTTCGCAGAGGGAAGCAGTGATTGCAAGTTTTATAACCTTCAAAAATTATGGTACTTACCGGCTTTGAGCTCTCATTGCCCCCATCATAAGCATCTTGAATGGTTAAAGTTAATGCGAGAACAATTATGATGCATATGCTTGACAAATCATAAGTTGAAAACCTCGTGTCCCGTGAATACAAGTACCCAAACCATGCTAGTTTACTTAGAGTCCCAAGCAAGGCTCTTGTCATTGTAAGTATATGCATATCATTGAGAACCGCCAATGGGGTACCTCCGTGCCCGATGACATGGAACAAGCCCACACCAAAATGACAGGACAAGCAGACGATGAACACCTCGACATCTCTTTTATTTGCTATATTGTTTAGCTTTTTATTGTGAGATGCGTCGTCGAATGTTCACCATGGGTATGCTGCAAATTTCCACCATGAATTATGCATGGCTTAGATTGGCGGCCCAGCGTTTCCCTAACACATATAAAAACTCCATGATCCTCACAAGATTCCCAATTCATTTCACACAGCGGGCATCCATAAACAAATGATCACGATATCAACTCAAAAAGAAGTGCAATGTTGAAAGCTTGCCCCATGACGGCATGGTTGGGCTAGAATCCAACTTACAACTTGCAAGCATAACAACTCAACATAAAAGACCACAATGTCAAATTTTTAGAACAGGAAAAAGTAAAGTGTGTCTTTCGGTTCGTGAGAGCTTTACTGACCGAATTTCGCATAACACTGGTAAGAGTTTAATTTGAAGAGAAAATAAAAGCAAGTCAAATTTACTTGGAATAGCAAATTGCTAGTAGGTATGTATGGTGGACACAATGGAAAACTTTGGCTTTTAGGAGTTGGATGCACGAGTAGAGCTCATACTCAGTACAAGGTGAGGGCTAGCAAAAGACTGGGAGCGACCAACTAAGAGAGCAATAATGGCCATAATCATGCAAAGCGACAAAGCGACATTAAAAGAAACATATGATGGCATCAAAAGTCAAAAACTAAATGATCATGAAGGCTAATGGCGACTTTGGAAGAGTCTAACATGTGTGAGCATGCGCCAAGTCAACCCAAATAAAGCATCAAGGAGAAAACCAAATTAATGCTTCCATACAATAAAAACAACGCATGATTTTTCAAAGGCTCATTAAGCAATCTCAGTTATTTGAGACAAGTCATGCTACAGCAAAACCACTAAGCATACTATCAAAAAGACATCAAGCATGACATGAAAAAGCCTAAGCCGCAGTCTACACAAGCTCCTTCTTGTACCACTATTTTGCACAAAGCTTTTTCTCTTTTCCAACACCATTTGAAATTTTTATAACAACCTCTTTTGATGAAAACCAATAAAGTTTAGAGGCAAAAATACACCTTGATGAAAAGATATGTCAAGATCTGAACGCAAATCAAGGCGAAAACGAAAACCGAAAGCAGTAGCAGAAAAAGTAGAATGCTCGATTTATAAGAGTGAAAACTAGAGCATTCTTTGCAAATGAAAACGAGTCATCTCCTCCAAAGGAAATTTGTTGGGGTCCAACCATTTATTGCAGCAAACAAACAAACTAAACAAACTAAGAAAACTAAAACAACTGACGCTCCAAGAAAAACACATAGTGCATGAAGCAATAAAAATATAGTGTTTTGAAAGGTGACCTGATTTTTGCCGATGAAGATGGGGTGCCTCGGGGGCATCCCCAAGCTTTGACGCTTGTACTTCTTGGATATTTCTTGGGGTGATGCATGGGCATCCCCAAGCTTGAGCTTTTGTCCATTCTTCAACTCATCTCATCATTCTCCAATCCCTACACTTGAAAACTTCCTTCATACAAAACTAAACACAATTCTATTAGCAACATTAGTGTAAGCATAAAATATATTCATCCTCTTTTAGCTTCAGGTTTCAACCCAAAACTACCACATATAAAGTATATACTACTGTAGCAACTTCCACAAGAGTTCCATGATCAAAAAGAACTCAAAAGAAAGCGATAAAGTGGCAAAAACAAATATTGGCAGAAATCTGTCAAAACTGGACAGCTGATAATGGACGAATTTTTGAGGGGTTTTCCGTTGCTCAAATCAAAAAGTGTTAAACTAAGAAAAGTTTGGATATAACCTGGGGCATATGCACAAGAAATCTCAGGTCGAAAAGATATACAGAGAATTTTCACGAATTTTTACGGTGCAGCACCAAAAACAGTTTCAGGACAGCAATAACCCCAAATCTTTACCTCACTCAAATTAGAGGCTTCTCTTGGCACAAAAACGAAATAAACAAGATAAGGAGCGGTCATTACAGTAGTAATGACTTCCAAGACTCAAATAAAAGAAAAAGTACTGAAAAGTAAACAATGGGTTATCTCCCAAGAGTGCTTTTCTTTAACGCCTTTGAGCTAGGCGCAGAAAATTGCGAATCAAGTACCTTCAGAAGAAGCATTGAGATCAACAGAAGAGGTTTTGTCAATAAGGCATTGTATTTCATCCACATAAGTTTTTGAAGACCCGTGGTGATCATGCTTTGGTACACTATTCTCATCAAAAAGATTTTCAGGACAAATCCAGGCAAAATTATTTTCGAAAGCATCATTCAATCCCAAAAGCTTGCAAGGTATAGGTATCTCGGCCTCCTCATCATTTGTACTAATAACCTTTATAGGTGAACCGAGTTTATTAAAACGTTTAAGAACCTTCCTAGCTTCAATAATGACATCCTTAAATTCTAGGCGCAAAGTTTCCAAGATAAAAGCCTTCTTTTCGGGATCCTCAATTTCATGAAGCTTAAGGAACATGTATTGCATAAAAGGATTAAGACTAGCAAACCTAGTTTCCAACATGTCAATTAATATAACAGAAGCAACTTCAATACTAGGAGCTAACTCAATCAAAGACTTTTCCTCAACTTCCTTATGCATACTAATGTGATTAAAGAACTCCTCAATGTTACTTTTGCCAATAATCGAACCACTACCTACAGAGAGGTCCTCCAGAACGAACTCAGGGAACAACATGATAAACTAAAGTAAAGTAAAAACAACTACCAAGGATTCTAATTTTTTTGGGTTTTTGATAAAAAGCAATGCAGGTAAAATAAAATAAAATAAAGCAAAACAAATAACAAAGTAAAGTATGTGTGTGCAAAGAACTCCCCTCGCAGAAGTCTTCTCTTCCTTCCCCGGCAACGGCGCCAGAAAATAGGCTGCTACTCGTGTGATGGCGCCAGAAAAGACTGTGGCGTTTAGTTGATGTGGGAGCAGTATGTCCTTGTGCGTGGTGATGACCAGCCCGTTGGGAACCCCAAGAGGAAGGTATGATGAGTGTAGCAGCAAGTTTTCCCTCAGTTAAGAAACCAAGGTATATCGAACAGGAGAAGGGAGACGGTGACGACTGAAGGTGTTTGTGGAACCTGCACACACACAAACAAATACTTTGTCCCCAACTTGCGATGAGGTCGTCAATCTCACCGGTTTGCTTGAAACAAAGGTTATGAGTGTATCGAGTGGAAAACAGTAGTAAAATGCTAGTAAAGTAAACAATGCGGGAAAAGTAAACAGGTGATTGCAATATGATTAAAATAGGACCGGGGTCCACAGTTCACTAGTGGTGTCTCTCCATAGATAAAATAAACATGCTGGGTAAACAAATTACAGTTGGGCAATTGATAGAATAAAGATAACGTGATATGTCAAGAAGATCACTATGAGATTCACTCTGGGCATTACAACAAAATACATAGACCGCCATCCAACTGCATCTATGACTAATAATCCACCCCCAGGGATATCATCCGAACACCCCGAAAGTATTAAGTTGCGAACAACAGATAATTGCATTAAGCAAAGTGTGTAATGTAAACAAAGCATATGCCCTTGAGCATATGAATGTTGTTTTCTCCCTAGTAGCAACAACACATCTACCACCTTAGAGGTTTCTGTCACTCCCCCAGGTGAAATAGAGGCATGAACCCACTATCGAGCATAAATACCCCCTCTTGGAGTCACTAGCAACTACTCGGCCAAGATAGCTACTAACAACGGAGAGCATGCAAGATCATAAACAACATAGAGATAACAAAAGATATAATTCAGTACAGCAACTTAATCATAAACACCAATATTCATCGGATCCCAACAAACCAACATCATAGTATTACATAACAGTGATCTCAATCATGTAGGGCAGCTCATGAGATCTAAACATGAAGCACATGGTGGAGAAGACAACCATATAGCTACTGCTATGGACCCATAGTCCAAGGTAGACTACTCACTCATCGCTCCGGAGGCAAGCATGGCGATGAAGAAGACCTCCGGTGGCGATTCCCCTCTCCGGCAGGGTGCCGGGAAGAGCTTCTGGACCCTCCCGATCTTCGGGTCGACGACGGCGGCGGATCGCGATGTATTCTGGAAAACTGATCGGGCTCTTAGGTTTTTCTCGTCAGGGGGTACTTATAGGCGAAAGGGGACTGTCAGAGGGGGTCCCACGCCCCCTCACACGGGGCCGGCGCGGCCAGGGGCCTGGCCGCGCCACCCCTATGTGTGGGGCCCACGTGGCCCCTCTCCTTCTCTCCTTCGGATGTTTGGGAGCTCCCCGGTGAAATATGACTTCAGGAACTTGTTTCGTCCAATTCCGAGAATATTTCCTGTGTATCACTTCTGAAACACAAAAACAGCAGAAAACAGGAAACTGGCACTGTGGCACTTCGTTAATAGGTTAGTTCCGGAAAATGTATAAAAATGCCACTAAGTGTAACGAAACAATAGGCAAATGGTGTAAAACAAAGCATGGAGCATCAAAAATTATAGATACGTTTGAGACGTATCACAGCACCACGCCATGCGTTCGAATTCTGTCTGAGGCAAAGCCTCACCTTTTTTATACCCTTTTTCCGATCTGATAGGTGGGCCGCGCCCATCAGTCAAAGCCAGGCGCCACCTCACCGCTCCGTCCTAGTCAGCGCGCCGCGTCAGCACCACGGCCCCGTCTGTCAGCGACTCGGGCTGAGTTCCTCTCGATGAGAAAAGTCCCAGTGAAATCTCTGTTTTTTCTGAAAATTGCTGCAAGTGTGCAATCTTGCAAAATCCATATCTTTCAAACCGTATCTCGGAATAAAAAGTATTTTATATGAAAGTTTATCAGAAAAATGTGAAGAACCTGAATATGATATCCATACACCTGCTTGCATCTCACATCATGTCGTGACGTGGTAGTTTGCATATCACTTAATAATAACATATGGAGTATTTGGGTATTATCCAAATATGGTTTTCCCACTTCATTTAATTTTGTGTAGCTCACCCATGCCTTGTCTTGCCATGCTAATCAACATTTAATTTGCCGAGTAGTAAAATAACTTGAACCATATATGTGTGTCGGGATTCCTATTCCGCTTAAATTTGATGAGATGCATTGCATCATAATTGTCATGTCATGCATACATGCTTCACATGATCATGCCGATTCTTTTGCCGTAGTATTAAGTGTTGCATCCGTTGTTTGTTGTAGCGATTTTCTTCTTACCGGATAGGACGCTTCGTGGGGTTGTGAGCAACGACAAGTTCTACGGGTGTTCCTCGACCATCTTGACAGGCAAGCTTTCCCGCCTCTTACCTACCTATAGGGGTACTCATTACCTATTTGTGTTTCTACTTTATGCTTTATGCTAGCCTTGTGTTCCGATGCTTGTTTTGAGTCACGTAACCTATCCACATGTTTCCCCAAAGCAAAACTATATACTCGCCACCTCCCGCTTATTACCTTTTGCTTGTTGTTTGAGTTGGCCTTGCGAGTCGTAGGCATGCTTAGGTTGTATTATCTTATCAGGTTGTTGGGAAGTTTATCACATGCTCTACTTGATATATGAGATGGATATGATTTGGACATAATTTGGATATTCGATGTTGGAAATAAACATGATTTAATTATGTTACAACTTCACTTGTTAAAGCAGAGGCATCGGTGAGTCATTTTGCCCGTTTTACGATGGCTCACTTCTGTCCCCTAGGACCTCGAGTTTGCATGAACTGTTCTAAGCTGAGCACACTAACCACTCGTGGAGATGCCGTGGGATCTCCCTTGACTTACTACTTTTTCTTGAGTTAGTTTACCGGGGGCCACAACATCATATTTATATTTGGATCCGCATTTGGTTTGAGTTACCAGTGATGGTGCTTAAGGTTCTAAGCCCCCCTCAAAAGGGTGTGGTTGTGCCGCCTCAGATGGTTGGCAGGTTTATTTGCTTGCGGTACATTTTTCTGTGAAGCTGGCGGACCTCTCGGATGGGATCTCTATCAGACTTGTCCGTTCTCGCAAACTTCTGAGTCCGTCTTTGGAGCTTGGCCGACTTCGTTATGGGTAGCTTAGTAGGGTGCCCCCCCTAAACTCTCTCGTAGAACTAGCAATGGTCTTGTCGTGATATCCTGCCCTTGTCTAGGTTGGATTGATCGAGCGTGTATGGGTACATTGGTGCACCCCTGCAGGGTAAATCTTTTCGAAAAGCCGTGTCCACGGTTATGGACGACTTGGAGCCGTTCTACTCGATCATAGAACAACTTGCACCTAATTGATGTTAAAAAGTGGCGTAATAAATAGTTCTACTACAATATTAAATTGTTATAAAATTGTCAACCGTGTGAGTGCCTTTGATGTCGCTTCTTCGTGTGGTCGCGATGAGGTGATTCATCGGCTGGGTTATGTTGGCTGTAGTATTCTAGTTCTTTACTTGATGCGCTCTCTTATCTTATTCTGATTAGACGGAAGTTGTAGAGTGTCTCTATAGGTTCTTTAGTGCTTGCTCGCTGCCGCTTAACCCCACCATACAGCCGACGTCCTTTTGAGTCTCTCGAGCTTGTCTGCGTACCTCACGTACAAAGGCAGCTTGTTGACTACGCTTTATACGTCTTGAAGTCTTGCTAAATACTTTGTACTTATTGCTGCTCGTCTCGGATTTCTTGCCGGAGCAGGTTTGAAGAAAGGTACATGGAAGCAACGACGTTAGCAAGGTTACCCTTCTGGCTTGGCCTGGGCAGGGTTATGGACGCCATCGTTATTTTCAGGCCTCTTAGGCCCATTTGTATTCTTGTCCGTACTCGGATACTATTTTGCTTTATGTATTATTTGAATCTTTGTATATATATTTGGATTCTTGACTCGTGGAGTCTTTGTGGTTACATATTCTTTTGTGGGTTCCATCGTGAACTTGCGTAATATTACTACCTTGATTCCACCCGCCTAATATGTATGTTGTGACGTGCACATTTTGCTTGGTGGGCGTTTCCAAAGCGACATCGTGCGAATTGTGGCGTGATTGCTATAATTCGCAAGGTGCCGATTTTGGGGCGTCACAACCTATTAACGAGATGCCATAGTGCCAGTTCCCTGTTTTCTGCTGTTTTTGTGTTTCAGAAAAGTTACACAGGAAATATTCTCGGAATTGGACGAAACAAAAGCCAAACATCCAGAAATTCACCGAAGCTTCCAGAAAACCGAAGAGGAGACAGAGTGGGGCCACGAAGGCCCCACACAACAGGGCGGAACGGCCTAGGGCTAGGCTGCGACGCCTATGTGTGTGGCCGCCTCGGTCCACTTTTGACGATGCCCCTTCGCCGATAAAGACCCCCGACGGGAAAAACCTAAATACCCGATCACTTTTTCAGAATACATCGCGATCTGCCGCCGCCATCGACCCGATATTAGGAGGGTCCAGAAGCTCTTCCCGGCACCCTATCGGAGAGGGGAATCGCCACCGGAGGTCTTCTTCATGGCCATGCTTGCCTCCGGCGCAATGAGTGAGTAGTCTACCTTGGACTATGGGTCCATAGCAGTAGCTAGTTGGTTGTCTTCTCCACCATGTGCTTCATGTTTAGATCTCGTGAGCTGCCTTACATGATCGAGATCACCGTTATGTAATTCTACATGTTGTGTTTGTTGGGATCCGATGAATATTGGTGTTATGATTGAGTTGATGTGCTGAATATTATCTTATGTTATCTCTATGTTGTTTATGATCTTGCATGCTCTCCGTTGTTAGTAGCTATCTTGGCCGAGTAGATACTAGTGACTCCAAGAGGGGGTATTTGTGCTCGATAGTTGGGTTCATGCCTCTATTTAATCTGGGGGAGTGACAGAAACCTCTAAAGTTGTAGATGTGCTGTTGCCACTAGGGAGAAAACAACATTCATATGCTCAAGGGCATATGCTTTGTTTACATTACATACTTTGCTTAATGCAGTTATCTATTGTTTGCAACTTAATACTTGTGAAGTTCTCGGATTGATTCGCCACAATTGGATTATTAGTCATAGATGCAGCTGGATGGCGGTCTATGTATCTTGTTGTAATGCCCAGAGTAAATCTCATAGTGATCTTCTCGACATATGCACGTTATCTTTATTCTATCAATTACCCAACTGTAATTTGTTTACCTAGCATGTGTTATTTTATCTTATGGAGAGACACCACTAGTGAACTGTGGACCCCGGTCCTATTTTCATTATATCGCCATCACCTATTTGTTTTACTCTGTAACATCCCAAGATTTTATCAAATTTTTGGGGGAATTTTTTTGCTTTTATTTTGTATGTGTCGATTAAAATTTCACAGGGATTTAAAACTTTTGAGTTATTTAAAATCTTTGTTATAAAAACTATTTCAAAGTTTCTATTATTGCTTAAAGAACCTCCTTGAGAAACACCTAGAATCAAAATATTATTTCCTTACTTTTATTCAACTTTATGCAAGCTTGCTTGCAAAGGGTTGTTTTACAAAATTGCTTTATTCAATATAGGTTGATTTTTCAAAACTATGATTGAGTGAGCTTCTCAATTATTATTTTATAAACTATTATTTTACTATTTTAAAAGAATTGAATTCAAACCCAATTTCTATTATTTTATGCAAGCAAGTCCATCTTGCTTTGTTCATAAAACTTTATTGAAAAATCCTATTGGTTTTAAAAACTTATCCTATTACTGGTTTAATAGTTAGTGTTGAATATTAGAATGATTTAGAAATTATTTTGAAGAGATTTGAAGCATTTTTGCAAAAGTTATTAAAGAAATGGTAAAACAGAAAAAGAAAAGGAAAAGAAAATCAGAAAATAAGAAAAAGGGCCGCGGGATCACCTTTGGCCCAGCCGCAGAAGCCGCCCTGGCCCAATACCCCCTCAACCCGAAAGGGTATCTCCCTTCCCCTTTCTCCCACCGATAGGTGGACCCCACCTATCGGGATCCCCTTCTTCCTCTGGACGCCGTCCAGCCCGTGCATGGCACCCGCCCTGGCCGTCAATCCCGCGTCGCCTCCCTAACGCTAACCCCTCCCACACATATCCCACTTCTATAAATACCCCCCGCATCCGCCTCCTTCTCTTTTTTGTTTCTTTTCCGAACCCTAGCCCCAGATCGATCACAAACCTGAACCATCTGCTGCCGCCCGAAACATCGGCGAGCAGTCGCCACGCCCACAGACCACCACGAGCTCGCTGGCTTCACCACCGAGGTCGCCCAGACCCTCTGCACACCCCAGAAGCACCGCCGCATCCTCTCTTTCCTCGAAATCGCCGCACAACACCTCATCCAGATCACTCTGCAAGACGCCGATGCTCCAGCCGTCCCGTTCTTCCTGTCTGGGATGCAATAGACGTCGACGATCAAAATCTGGTGCTCGCCGTGCCCTTCTGAAGCCCGTCGCGGTCCTGCCGCTGCCCAGAACCCACCGAAGCTTGCTGGAGCTTGAAGCCGAGCCGCCCTCGCCGGAGTCCGCGCCGGAAACCTAGACCACCCCGGTGAGTTCCCTCCTCTGTTTAATCGTGGCCGTTGGATCTCGATCCAGTGACTCTGGCCGATCACTTAAGTGAAAGGGTATCAATCAATCTGGTCCATCAGATCTGACTTAAATCCGACGCTCCACATCACTGATCCAAACGAATCAGTACCGGCCTATTAGATTGTGCCACGTAGCCTGTCTCAGGTTCAAACTAAAATTCGAATTGGATTTAAAAACAGATTTGTGCTAAATCTTTAAAAATGCATAACTTTCAATCTATAACTCGAAATTTAGCAAATGATATATCAATGGAATCCTTAGAATATGTAGAATCCATTAGTGCACTTATATTTCATAATTTCAGTACTCAAATTGAAATCATTTTCAAATTAAGTCAAACCCTTTTGTTAGCTTGCTTAAATCATATCTTTAGAACCAAGTGTCCAAAAATTACAAATTTGTAGTCTCTGGAATCCTCTCAACATGTAGAACATCATAGGATCAAGAAAAATCAAATTTTATACGTGCACACACTTTGTGCATGCAAATCTATCCAAATCACTATTTTGGTGATAATTCAAATTCTATAACTTATTTTTGAAAGATTCCAATTGCAGTGACTTTGTTTTACTGCAAGTTATTCATTAGTATCACTTTCATATTTTCTTGAATCACTTCACAATTATTCAAGTTCTAATATGAGAATTTGAGTATTTCCTATATAGATTAATTCTATTTCTTTTTCAATTAATGTCTTCCTCAACTTTAGTGAATCCTATGACTATAGCTAGTTATCAAATATCATCTTGACCTCATCTTGAACCACAATCAAGTCTACCTAGTCCATCATGTCTAATTCACACCTATTCAAATTTCAAATGTGTTATTTGAGTAAAGTGTGATGCATTCAATCTTAGTTTCTACCTTTGCTATTGTGGTATTGTTATAACCTACACCATAGCACATGATCTTACTTCATATTGTTCAATGAACCCTTTGAGATATGTTCTCAAATGTCAATCACACATACCCAAAGCCTAAGTGTAATGCATACTATTCAAGAGTAATTGTTGTCACATTTACTCAATAGTATTGTTGTTGCACTATTTACCACTTGTGTGAACTATTCACATGGGTTATTCCAAAACTCATTCATGCTTTAATAAAGCATAAAGACTTGTCAATTATATCTTGCTTAATTCAATTCTTTATCAAATCATTTGATCTTTCTCAACTAGCACTTCAACCCATGTCTCATAATTCATAACACCTTTGCCATATCTTTCTATCATAACATCTCAATAAAACTAAATTGTTAACAAACACATTTCAATTGTTTGTTTTGTTTGACTGAGTTGTATGGATTGTTTATGTTATGTTATTTTGTGCTATAGCTTGTGTGAAGAGCTACGTTCTTAGTAGAGAGAAGTGAAAGATCGTATTCTTCAAAAAGGCAAGTGACACACATTCTTCTACCTATTTTTATTATGCATTAGTGATTTTCAGCAGTATGCATGATAGGTGAATATTCAACTATTAATAAAGTGCTAGATCCTAGTAGTGAGTAGCTATCCCTGAACCCACTTGGTAGGATGCTAAATACCTGAATATTGATGCTATGCTTTGATCATATGAAAAGTTGTTTTGTGAATAAATTAACAACTTCAACTAAAATGAACTACCTGGGTGGAGTGGTTTGTGATGGAAAGTGTAGTAGGTGGGTCCTGGGGCACATGCTAGGACAGATGTGTAGCTCAGGATGCTGCTCGGGACGGCCACTCAGGATTCAAGAGATTAATAAGGCTTCCATGATTAAAGTACTTCCAGTGCAGCCTTATGACAATATGGGCTCTGTCAAGAAAGAGTAGGATTAAGGGTTCAACCAAGAGTACTGACAGCAGGTGGTAGCAAAATATAGGGGGTACGGTCAGACTAGTTTGGTTGAATGCTTTTTCTAAAAGGTCTTGTTTCATTTTATGTATGGGCATAAAATGAAGCATAAGGTAAAAGTGCACAACCCTTACAAGGTGTTAAAATCTAATCGATTAGCCGAGTCCTCGGAATGGACAATTGAGTCTCTAGCCATGGAATGATCAGAAGAATCTCATCACCGTTTGTGAATGCTTTAAAATTTGACTAGCAACAATCAGGAGAAGCTCAGGGCCATACACTCCGAGGGGTGGTGGTTTCTGTTGTTTCAAAAACTATGTTGAGTTTCGCCCAGAAACTACATACCGGCCAGTATGTAATGTATGGGGGTTGTCTTGACCCTTATAAATAAAATTTTGATAAAAGGATTTTGCTAAGATAGTAGGATAAAATTGGCTTTCTGCAAATTAGCCTTTGAGATCCACTAAGCCAGATTTCATGTAGTTTAGTCTTTTCACAAATGTCACCAAATATATGTCATTTGCCAGTACGTTGTTGTACTGACCCCTTTGGGGCTACATATTCAAACGTGCAGGTTTTTATTCGAGTAAGGAACCAGGAGTAGGATCTCGAGCATACATTCCAACATGTCTGCCTGTGGCACTTGATGAAGATGGAGGCTCATTGACACTATGCTTATGTTGTGTACTCGTAAGGTTAAAGACCTATGTAACTGAATTTACGTTATAATATTGATGCTATTGCAATGATTACTATATTTTGTACTGTGGTGCTATCTACTTATCCAGGGAATGTCACAGATACACAGGAGTTCTATCTTTTGATAAGGCAGGGTGCTACAGAATGGTAGCAGAGCATAGCGTTGCCTGTAGGATCGAGACCCTAGGTTTGGAATAGACTAGGAAGCCCTAGGAATTCTTTCCTCTACAAGAAAATTCTTCTTTTCAGTTTTCTGAACAAAAACTTATCTACTTCTCAGTTGAATCTTTCTTGTAAGACTTATCACATTCATTTGTTTTACACTGCTTCTCTTTCTATTTTAGATGACCAGCCTCACTGGTCTTTTCTTGATGGAATCAGTGTCACCTATTTAAGGACCAGTGATGATCATGACACTAAAGTGTGAGACTGAATTTCCCAAAGCCCTGAAGAACCTCATGTTAAGCATGGGAATGCAAGGAGAAGCAGTTTACAAAGGATTTCCCATGATTGATGAAGGTGAAGAATATTGGTGGGTACAACTTCATCAATAGAAGATGACCCATAAAAAGATGAGACTTTGGAATGTTCATTTATATAAGAACAAAGGAGATGGCCATAAGAAGATGGGACCTTGGATGTCTACCAACTCCGAGATGTATAAATCATTCCTTGACTCCGCAAGATATGCTGCTTGGTCAGCAATAAAAGAACTTGGAGAAAGACTCAAGTGGAGACTTCACAACACCCAGCAGGACCTCAAAGAAGAAAAGGAAGACACTACTACATTGAAGGAAACCATGAGTCAACTTCAAAGTGACATGGAAAAGTTGGTATCTGAACTTATTGTTCAAGGAGACCTCATCAAAACCAAGGATGAGCAAATTACCAATCTACTGAAGCAGCTGGACCAGAACAGTGGATCAACATAAAAGAGAACCAAGAAGCCTTAGTTGGACTTCCATTTAGGATTTATAATAATCGACGATGTGTAATAAACATTTATGATCATACCGAATTGAGGATGATCATACCTTTCGTGTGTTTTAGAACTAGTTCGATTGGTGTGATGAATGCTTGTTAGACGTTGTATGCTCAGCAGATCAAGAGAATTCATCTTACGATCTGTTTTGTTTGGGTAGGAATCTTCTTTAGATCCCTTCTATCTAATCCTTATCTATGCTAAGACTTAAACCTGTCCTAAAACCCAAACTGAAGTATTCTCAACAACGGAACCTCAGATGGAGATAATGATACAAAGGACAACAACAAATGTTCTGTGTTTAAATACAAGGAACTAGGACATTACTTATCCAAATGTCCAGAAGGAAACAACAAAGCAAACCTAGAAGGAAGCGTGAAGAAGGACCTCAGTATGATCACTTATTTCAAGTACAATCAAAAGGACACTAGGCAAGAAGATGCCTAGGAAAGAGTACTATGAGATAGGATAACTAAAGGAGACCACAATTACAAGAAGAAGACACCCCAAGGTGTAGCTAATGTGGAAGTAATACTATTCAACCACCTCATGCAAGGAAGGTTGAAAGAGCAAACAGAGCAATGGAAAGAGCAAACAGAGCAATGGAAAGGACAAATAGAGCAATGAAAGGATTTTAATTCCCCTTTAAATGGCAAACCAAAGGATCTACAACTTAAGGATTATTGCCATGAGCTTTGTTGAAAACCTCTAGCTAGGAACGATAGATTTTGTTTTCAAAATTCAAAATAGGATTTGGGAGCTTGTTCCAATTTCAACAAAACTTTTGTTTAAAAGCTAGTGAGGTTGACCAAGAGTTAGAATACGAGATGCACCAAACCAAATACAAGGTAATGATTGGGTGCGATATGGATTTGCGCCCCATGACGACTACTCATATTGTTCGCTCTTGTTATGAGGAATGGTAAATCTAGAGAGACATACCTATGAGGGACGATGTTACTAAGCCTAAACCTTAAGAAGATAGCATGTTATATCCCCTATAGTAGGCAAGTGCTGCCAACACATAGGAAGACGGTAAAGAATGAACCTCGAGTTTTTAGTTGAAGAAGCCTCGCAATGGAAGATGTACAACAATCAGGAAGGATACTAGAGGAGAATGGTATCCCAAAGGAAGAAATCCCACTAACATGGAAGGATACTAGAATATGAAGAATAGAATGGTATCATGGAAAATTGAAGAGCAGAATGGTGTAAGGAAGCAACCATAAGATGAAGAACCTCTAAGGATGATAATAAGGAAGTTGAGATGAGGAGAGGATACCCTCTCAGCTTGGTCTTCTGATTGACCCAAAGAGGAGACAGCGTGGTCCTCTGATTGACCCAAAGAGTGACTCTTCAGTGTCCAAAGTAGTTCAACAGAACCAAAGAGTGACTCTTCCGTGTCCAAAGTAGTTCAACAACTACCCCGCTGGATGGAAAGCTCTACAATGGAGCAAGGTATTAACCAAACGACCCTTAAGGAAGGTTGATACCCAAGGTTGTGAATAGACACCCACCTAGGGGAAATGAAGATGAAGACTATCTATGGATTCAAAGGATGACCCAGTGCCAAGTCAAAAGAGGACTCAGTGCCAAGTCAATACCAAGGTGTTTCTAGTTGAAACCCAAGTATCTAGACTACCTACAAAAGTTTTTTTAAGGGTGGTAGCCACCTAGGTAACTCAATACCTATTCTCTTTCTAGCCTCTCCAATCTCGGGGACGAGATTTCTTTTAAGGGTGGTAGTCTGTAACATCCCAAGATTTTATCAAATTTTTGGGGGAATTTTTTTGCTTTTATTTTGTATGTGTTGATTAAAATTTCATAGGGATTTAAAACTTTTGAGTTATTTAAAATCTTTGTTATAAAAACTATTTCAAAGTTTCTATTATTGCTTAAAGAACCTCCTTGAGAAAAACATAGAATCAAAATATTATTTTCTTACTTTTATTCAACTTTATGCAAGCTTTCTTGCAAAGGTTTGTTTTACAAAATTGCTTTATTCAATACAGGTTGATTTTTCAAAACTATGATTGAGTGAGCTTCTCAATTATTATTTTATAAACTATTATTTTACTATTTTAAAAGAACTGAATTCAAACCCAATTTCTATTATTTTATGCAAGCAAGTCCATCTTGCTTTGTTCATAAAACTTTACTGAAAAATCCTATTGGTTTTGAAAACTTATCCTATTACTGGTTTAAAACTTAGTGTTGAATATTAGAATGATTTAGAAATTATATTGAAGAGATTTGAAGCATTTTTGCAAAAGTTATTAAAGAAATGGTAAAATAGAAAAAGAAAAGGAAAAGAAAATCAGAAAATAGGAAAAAGGGCCGCGGGGTCACTTTTGGCCCAGCCGCCCCGGCCCAATACCCCCTCAACCCGAAAGGGTATCACCCTCCCTCTTTCTCCCATCGATAGGTGGACCCCACCTGTCGGGATCCCCTTCTTCCTCTAGACGCTGTCCAGCCCGTGCATGGCACCCGCCCTGGCCGTCGATCCCGCATCGCCTCCCTAACCCTAACCCCTCCCGCACGTATCCCTCTTCTATAAATACCCCCCGCATCCGCCTCCTTCTATTTTTCGTTTCTTTTCCAAACCCTAGCCCCCAGATTGATCACAAACCCGAACCATCTGCTGCCGCCCGAAACATCGGCAAGCAATTGCCACGCCCACAGACCACCATGAGCTCGCTGGCTTCGCCACCGAGGTCGCCCAGACCCTCTGCACACCCCGGAAGCACCGCCGCATTCTCTCTCGCCTCGAAATCGCCGCGCAGCACCCCGTCCAAATCACTCTGCAGGACGCCGACGCTCCAGCCATCCCATTCTTCCTGTCTAGGATGCAATCGACGTCGACGATCAAGCTCTGGTGCTCGCCGTGCCCTTCTGAAGCCTGTCGCGGTCCTGCCGCTTCCCAGAACCCACCGGAGCTTGCCGGAGCTTGAAGCCGAGCCGCCCTCGCCGGAGACCGCGCCAAAAACCTAGACCACCCCGGTGAGTTCCCTCCTCTGTTTAATCGTGGCCGTTGGATCTCGATCCAGTGACTCTGGCCGATCACTTAAGTGAAAGGATATCAATCAATATGGTCCATCAGATCTGACTTAAATCCGACGCTCCACATCACTAATCCGAACGAATCGTTACCGGCCTATTAGATTGTGCCACGTGGCCTGTCTCAGGTTCAAACTGAAATTCGAATTGGATTTGAAAACAGATTTGTGCTAAATCTTTAAAAATTCATAACTTTCAATCTATAACTCAAAATTTAGCAAATAATATATCAATGGAATCCTTAGAATATGTAGAATCCATTAGTGCACTTATATTTCATAATTTCAGTACTTAAATTGAAATTATTTTCAAATTGAGTCAAACCCTTTTGTTAGCTTGCTTAAATCATATCTTTAGAACCAAGTGTCCAAAAATTACAAATTTGTATTCTCTGGAATCCTCTCAACATGTAGAACATCATAGGATCAAGAAAATTCAAATTTGATATGTGCACACACTTTGTGCATGCAAATCTATCCAAATCACTATTTTGGTGATAATTCAAATTCTATAACTTATTTTTGAAAGATTCCAATTGCAGTGACTTTGTTTTACTGCAAGTTATTCATTAGTATCACTTTCATATTTTCTTGAATCACTTCACAATTATTCAAGTTCTAATATGAGAATTTGAGTATTTCCTATATAGATTAATTCTATTTCTTTTTCAATTAATGTCTTCCTCTACTTTAGTGAATCCTATGACTATAGCTAGTTATCAAATATCATCTTGACCTCATCTTGAACCACAATCAAGTCTACCTAGTCCATCATGTCTAATTCACACCTATTCAAATTTCAAATGTGTTATTTGAGTAAAGTGTGATGTATTCAATCTTAGTTTCTACCTTTGCTATTGTGGTATTATTATAACCTACACCATAGCACATGATCTTACTTCATATTGTTCAATGAACCCTTTGAGCTATGTTCTCAAATGTCAATCACACATACCCAAAGCCTAAGTGTAATGCATACTATTCAAGAGTAATTGTTGTCACATTTACTCAATAGTATTGTTGTTGCACTATTTGCCACTTGTGTGAACTATTCACATGCGTTATTCAAAAACTCATTCATGCTTTAATAAAGCATAAATACTTGTCAATTATATCTTGCTTAATTCAATTCTTTATCAAATCATTTGATCTTTCTCAACTAGCACTTCAACCCATGTCTCATAATTCATAACACCTTTGCCATATCTTTCTATCATAACATCTCAATAAAACTAAATTGTTAACAAACAAATTTCAATTGTTTGTTTTGTTTGATTGAGTTGTATGGACTGTTTATGTTATGTTATTTTGTGCTATAGCTTGTGTGAAGAGCTACGTGTTTAGTAGAGAGAGGTGAAAGATTGTATTCTTCAAAAAGGCAACTGACACACATTCTTCTACCTATTTTTATTATGCATTAGTGATTTTCAGCAGTATGCATGATAGGTGAATATTCAACTGTTTATAAAGTGCTAGATCCTAGTAGTGAGTAGACATCCCTGAACCCACTTGGTAGGATGCTAAATACCTGAATATTGATGCTATGCTTTGATCATATGAAAAGTTGTTTTGTGAATAAATTAACAACTTCAACTAAAATGAACTACCTGGGTGGAGTGGTTTGTGATGGAAAGTGTAGTTGGTGGATCCTGGGGCACATGCTAAGGCAGATGTGTAGCTCAGGATGCCGCTTGGGATGGCCACTCAGGATTCAATAGATTAATAAGGCTTCCATGATTAAAGTACTTCCAGTGCAGCCTTATGACAATATGGGCTCTGTCAAGAAAGAGTAGGATTAATGGTTCAACCAAGAGTACTGACAGCAGGTGGTAGCAAAATATAGGGGGTACGGTCAGACTAGTTTGGTTGAATGCTTTTTCTGAAAGGTCTTGTTTCATTTTATGTATGGACATAAAATGAAGGATAAGGTGAAAGTGCACAACCCTTGCAAGGTGTTAAAATCTAATCGATTAGCCGAGTCCTCGGAATGGACAATTGAGTCTCTAGCCATGGAATGATCGGAAGAATCTCATCACCATTTCTAAATGCTTTAAAATTTGACTAGCAACAATCAGGAGAAGCTCAGGGCCATACACTCTGAGGGGTGGTTGTTTCTGTTGTTTCAAAAACTATGTTGAGTTTCGCCCAGAAACTACATACCTGCCAGTATATAATGTATGGGGTTGTCTTGACCCTTATAAATAAAATTTCGATAAAAGGATTTTGCTAAGATAGTAGGATAAAATTGGCTTTCTGCAAATTAGCCTTTGAGATCCACTAAGTCAGATTTCATGTAGTTTAGTCTTTTCACAAATGCCACCAAATACGTGTCATTTGCCAGTACGTTGTTGTACTGACCCCTCTGGGGCTGCATATTCAAACGTGCAAGTTTTTATTCGAGTAAGGAACTAGGAGTAGGATCTCGAGCTTACATTCCAACATGTCTGCCTGTGGCACTTGATGAAGATGGAGGCTCATTGACACTATGCTTATGCTATGTACTCGTAAGGTTAAAGACCTATGTAACTGGATTTACGTTGTAATATTGATGCTATTGCAATGATTACTATATTTTGTACTGTGGTGCTATCTACTGATCCAGGGAATGGCACAGATACACAGGAGTTCTGTCTTTTGATAAGGCAGGGCGCTACATACTCGCACTATTTACTTTACTTGCATACTACTATTGCTTTCCACTCGATATGCTCACACCCTTTGTTTCAAGCAAACCGGTGAGATTGACAACCTCGTCGTAAGTTGGGAACAAAGTATTTGGTTGTGTTGTGTGCAAGTTCCACGTTGCTACTAGTTGAAGACGCGCTAACAAGAAATCGTTAATGGCGCCCTTGTTAGAGTGTCACTAAGCTAGCAAGCATCACCTTCTCAAGTTTGGCTTTTTCCTACTGGATCGACAAACCTTGGTTTCTTACTGAGGGAAAAACTTGCTGCTATATTCATCAAACCTTCTCTTGGGGTTTCCCAACTGGCCGATTATTTACTGCGCCATCAATAGCAATCAGCGGAAGCCTTCAATGATTCGTGGGCGTCGTCGGCGGCGGCCGCGTAGTTGCTTGCGATGGTGATCATGGAGTTCAGGGTCAATTTCCCTTCGTTCCTTTCTCGTAACAGGCGATGGCGGAGGAGCTGGCCTCTCTCCAAACTATCGATGAACACAAGGATGGTGGATTCGTCAGTAACCCCTTCACAGGAGTTCTTCATATCCAGCCATCGTGCAAGGGAAGTTCGGGAATTCTCGTTGTCTGCGCGCTGGCACCGTTGGAGGTCACCTATGTTGTGAGGTCGCTTGTAGGTACCCTCGAAGTTTTCAAGGAACGCAGTTTGCATGTCGAACCAGGTTTGGATGGAATTTTCTGCCAAGTCGTTTATCTACTGCTGCGCTGTGCCAGATAGCATCAGGGGCAGATAGCAGACAACAACATTAGGTGATCCTCCTGCGAACTACACTGCGTTAAAGTAGTCTTGTAACCAAGTTAAGGGCCTATCGACTCCATTGTACTAGCGGATGTTTTTCTCGATCTTGAACCCATGTGGGATGGGCTCATCACGGATCCACTGTCCAAAGCACTTTGGGCCGAGGAAGAAGGTTGTCTGAGACTTGGCGATCTCGTTTAGGTGGGTACGTGCATGGTAGGGCTTGTGATCATGCGGATCTTTTCGGGAGCCGCGTGACCTAGCTGGGCCTCCACCGCCATGAGTGTAAGGGTACTTTGCCCCTATGTTTGTTTTTGGTAATTGATGACAAATCCTATGGACTAATATTTTCATTGAGTTTTTGTTTGAAGAAATAATCCATAGGTTTTGCTTGAAGTCCATTTGTTGGATTCAATATAATTGTTGTCAAGAGAGAAGGTTTGGCTCAAAGTTGGTGTCACAATCCTCCAAGGCTCATGATTTGAGCTATTAGTGACCAAGATCTAGAGCATGCAATCAAATGAAGTGTCCCGGTTTGAATGAAGCATGAGCATCATCATCAAGGTCAAGTGGGACATGGTTAATTCTCTCGCCCTCATATGGTGTCGGGTCAAGATGTGAAAACAGAGAGGGATAGCTCAAAACGAAGTTCGAAGGAGCGCTCGAAGGCGAAGCGCGACAAGGTAGTCTCCTATTTTCGGTTTTTATTGAGTATAGGACCCCGCACTATTAAGAGGGGATCAAAGTTTTTAGTTGACTCATGGCTCAAATCCATCACTATCTTTTTCCATAAAAATACCACATCCTCTTACTCCATATTCCTACCAAAAAAATATCTGAAAAATTGTGCTGTCTATGTATGGCCGGTCATACCGGGCTACAGGCCGGTATAACCGGTCATACACAGAAAATTCAACCGGTATGACCGGACTCACAGCCGGTCATACCGGCCATTCACAGCAGCAATGACTCCAACTCGCATGGCAGAGTTTTTGGCCGGTATAACCGGGCTAATGGCCGGTATAACCGGCCATACACTTAACTATCAAAAAAACGGCTAGTTTTTCTCTTTATAAGGCAAGGGCATATTTCGTGGATACTTCACCTTGGCCATTCTTTTGAGATCCAGATCTGAATTGAAACTTCCTCCACTCTCTAGCAATCCCCACTACTAATCCTTTGATTTCCTGAGAGTGATTCATCCATTTTGAGAGAGGATCCATCCAAACAAAAGATCTATTCCTCCTCTCTCTTTCCATGGATCAAATTAGTGATTTGAGCCTTGTGTTAAGTTCTTGCTTCGATCTTGTTACTCTTGGAGGTTGAGGACTCCTAGGCGGTAGCGGTCACCGGGAGGAATCGACTTGTGATTGTCCGGAAGTTTGTATGGGATTGAAGGCCTCCCTAAGGTCTTCACATAGTGGAATGAGCTCCTACTTCGTGGAAGGAGCTCACGGAGAAGAAGGTGTGCCTTCGTGGCGTTCGGTGTCCTTCGTGGTACTGCACCTCTCCAACGGTGACTAGCTTCCCCTCAAGGAAGTGAACATCGGGATACATCATTGTCTCTGCGTGCTTCGGTTATTTCTTTCCACCTATTTATTTGTGATAGTCATCAAGCTTGAAGTTCTTGATATTTGTATTTTGTCATATAGGGTGCTTCACTTAGTTTGCATTAGGCCACTTTATTTATCCGCATAGCCTAAAATTGCAAATAAGTCAAGGAAAATTTTGTAGAACCTATTCACCCCCCCTCTAGGTTACCGACATTGAACTTTCAATTGGTATCAGAGCAAGGTCACTCTTGCCTTAGGCTTCACCGCCTTGAGTGTAAATATGTCGGCTAGAGGTTTAATTCTCAATGACACAATTATCTTTGATGGCACAAATTACCCCTCATGGAAAAATCATATTCTTTGTAAACTTCGGACTTTGTGTCCAAATATAGAGCAATTTCTAGATGTGGGTTTCTCTCTTCCAATGGATCCTCAAAATATATCTATAGAGGATGAGAGAAACTCACATCTTGAAGATCAAGTATCTAATGAATTTGTTTTGTCTTTGAGCCCCATAGTTTATGTAATAATGATGGCTTCAAAGTGCAAGACATCTAATGAGATATGGACCAAGATTGAAGAAACATTTGGTGGGTCTACTTCTCTTGAGATTGATCATCTCCCCAAGGAGCTCATTTTAACTTCAAATAATGAAGAGCTCCAAATTGCTGCCACCTCCGATTGTGGTGATGATCCAATGCCATCTATTTCACCAACACGTGACATGACACGAGGTAATGACTTGGTGAGTACAGAAATGACTTGTGATAGTGGAAATGCTATTTACACCGATGACTCTTCTTCTACAGTATATAATGGTGTAGATTGCTTGGACTTAAACACTTCATGCAATAAGTTTTTTACTCATTCTTGTGTTAAAGGTCATTGCATACCTCCTAGAATTTGCTTGATTAAATTTTGCGATGATATGCTTTCTTCTTGTGGTGACCATGATCAAGATGCATGTATTTCCCCTAGTTGTTGTATGGCTAACCATGTAGGGAAAATCAAAGAAAACTTGGGTCACATCATTAAGGAGGAAATTTCTAGAAGAGTGAACAAGAAAAAGTCCAAGAAGAGAACTTGCTATGCATGTCATGAATATGGACACTTTGGAAAAGAGTGTCCTACACTCCATAATGAAGCTCGCTCATCTTCAAGAGGAACATCAACATCACCCGACTCTCACTTATGCCTTATGGCTAGAGAGTCAAAGGTATCTCCCACTTTGACTACAAACACCTCCTCTAATGATGATGATAATGATGATGATAATGAGTATAATAACTTGTTACGTGACATGGGACTTGTGTATGCTTCTCTTTGTGGAAATAAAGAGGCTCGTGCTAGTCTTGAACACTCTATGGAAACCATGAATGGATACAAGGAAACCATAGGGGAGCTAGAGTCTTATATTGAAAATAGCAGGATGAGATTCAATCTCCTCAAGCAAGAGCCAAGCGATGAGAAGCGTAATACTTTTCTCCTCACACAAAAGATTGAATCCTATGAGGTAGAGAAGGAAAAATATATTAATGATGCTTGTGCTACTAACTCTAATTTTTGTGAAGCATCTACATTAAAAGAGATTGTTGAGCTAAAAGCTCACCTTGAATTGCTAACAAGCAAATTTAGGGAATTGGAAGAAAGTTATGAGAAACTCTCGAGCTCTCATAAAAGTACTCTAATGTCTTATGAAGAGCTAAAGTTAGGTCATGAGGTAAGTACCACTAAGGTAAAATCTTGTGAACCTCGTGTTGAAATTAGCACTACCCATACTCAAAATGTTGTATTGCCATGTGCTAGTTCTAGTGAATCATCTATACACAATATTGCTACATATTGTGATGAATTAGTTGATCTGCCTTGTTGTTCTAATAATAAAGCTTCTACTTCCTCTAGTACTTTTATTACTACTAACCTTGTAGAGGAAATCAAAGAGCTCAAGGCCCAAGTCACTAGTTTGGAGAAGGACTTGGAAAAATGTCACGAAGGGAATTCCACACTCAATGATATGTTGAGTGTGCCAAGATTCCCTAAAGATAAAAGTGGACTTGGATTCAACTCCAATGACAAGAACAAGCCCAAGGTCAACAATAAGAAGGGCCAAGACAAAGTCAAGAATTCGGCCAACATAATTTGCTTCAAGTGCAAGGTTAAAGGGCATCATGTTAGAGATTGTCCATTGAAGAAGAAGCACTTGAGTGAGAATCAACAAGGGAAGCAGCCACAAGCTCAAGTACAACCTCAAGTTGAAGAGAGGCGACTTCCCAAGAAAATTCAAAATAAAGCTTCCCAAGTCAAGAAATCAAAGATGAAGAATAAGGGAAGTACTTGCTACGTATGTTGCAAGAAGGGGCACTTCGCTTATTCATATTTAAATGGTACCTCATCAAATCCTATTATTATTGATGATTATTATTCTCTTAGGAAAGATAAGGATGGCAATGTGTTTGCCAAGTTTGTTGGGACTCAAAGTGGATTCAAGAAAAGAACCATTTGGGTACCCAAGCCTATTGTGATTAACATCTTAGGACCCAACTTTGTTGGGGACCAACAATCCAAGATTTGATCAATAGGTGTATTTGGAGGGCATTGGAGACTCGTTACCACATGAAGAATTAAGGGATCTTCATATATTATATTTATTCAAGCCAAGTCATGAGGATTGTCATCTCTCTATCTTATATCCAATGTGCTTTTTTGCGGTAACATATACGTATCTTATTTACATTGTAAGTTACTTGCCCCTTTGCATGCTTTGGTTTTGTACATAGCATGGTTTTGTATATGATGTGTCTTATTCTTACTTATTTTGTGTATTCAATTTTGTATATGTTGGTTGACGCATCATATATTTATGTTTGGTTGTTTGTTTTCTTTGAGTCTTTATCTCATCTTGATAGTATCTTATTTGGATCTTTTCGAGTGATTAATGGAACTTCCCATTTTGGGGGAGTCTTGTGCTTTAGCATCTCTCGTTTTGTAAAATATGTGTACATGAGTACAAATTCTAAATGTCTATTAATTACCTCTAGTTGGATTTTATTTGCCTCCTTGTTGGAAAGAAATGCTTTATCACATTATGGGGGAGTAATATGCTTTGTGCATATCACAAACCTAGAAAATGTGAACATATGAGGTAGTGCCACTTAGAGTTTCTACTCCTACTTATCTTTTTCCTAGGTGGCATGTGTTCTCAAACAAGCTCCACGTTTACTAAAAGCTTTTATTGCTCATGTTATTGGTTCCTTGTTCGAGTAAGAGATTCTTGGTATGGTTTTTCTCAAATACATATCTCTGTATCTTACTTGGGAAACCGTTTGCTTCAAGTTATCATAATCATTGATTTGCATGATTATGTATATCAAGAACCTCTATTTTTACGGATGGCTCTTAATTCATATATATTATAATATGCCTCTTGTGAAGTTGATTGTAAATATTCTAGCAATACACCACCGGAAAATAATTCCAATTTGTTTATTGTCCTTGACAATTGATATCCTTATATGTGGTAGCTCTTGTGTATCATCTTCACTTTGGATTGCCCATTATTGCCCTATTCATCTTGTCAAGAAATCCTTGTTACTCCCATGTGTCTTCATTGCCTCTTTGATAAAATCTTTTGATTCATATCAAGTGCTCTTTCTTGGAAGACAAACCTCTTCTTTTTGGTACTTTGGATTGCCCATTATTGCCCTATTCTTCTTGTCAAGAAATCCTTGTTACTCCCATGTGTCTTCATTGCCTCTTTGATAAAATTTCTTGATTCATATCAAGTGCTCTTTCTTGGAAGACAAACCTCTTCTTTTTGGTACTTTGTGCCATTGAGAAAAGTGTAGAAGTTTGGTTTATTTGTTGAAATCTTACTCTTTTGGAAGTTTGTTATCTCATTCTTGATTCTATGTTTTATTTACTTGAATGAGATAAATCTTTGAGCATGTGTGTTTTATTACATATTTTATGCTTAATGGTTTTTACCTTGTTCATTTTTTGAACTTCGTTGAACAAATCTTTTTTTGATTTGTTTCTTTGATATAATTTGGACACCAAATTTGTTTTGTCACGCCCATTTATGCCTTCTTGTATTTATTGTTTTTTTTTCAAAATTCTATCTTGTTTGGATCTTCTAAGCCTTATGCTTGCCTATATGTAATTTGTTTATATTTATGGTATGCTTGCTTTGTTTGATCCAATATAGAGGGTATACTCCATCAAATCCTAAATGGCTAAGATGTGCATGAAATTCCAATTTCATCTATAAATATGCACATATTTGTATGTAGTTTGTCCTATATATTGTGGTTAGTCTAACCACTCCAGACCCAATAAGTTTGGGGACCAAAATGTACTTGATTGTGCTTTAGGTACATTGGAGATGCAATGGATGTTTGTCTCATCTACAAGGAAGGTGATGTTACCATATGATGGTTGGAGCCAAGCTAGGATGAGCGACGAAATTTTACCTACTACACCACACCATCGCTATCTCGGTAACAAGTATTTTATTTGTGCATACCCCCTTGCATCCAACCTCTTATAGGTTGCATCTTGGCATGAAAATCTTTTTTTGTAAATGTTGCAGTTCTTTCAAAGATCTTTTAAAATGAACCTCTTTATTGCTTATGTGAGTATGTTGAGATGATGCATATAAAGGGGAGTATATAAAATCATGTTTATGATTCACCAATTCAAAATGTGCCCTTTAGCAATTTATTGCATATAAATACCTCAATGTGCTCTCATGTGCAA
The DNA here is from genome assembly GCA_007115705.1 of Dactylis glomerata. NCBI lineage: Eukaryota > Viridiplantae > Streptophyta > Magnoliopsida > Poales > Poaceae > Dactylis > Dactylis glomerata. The sequence goes on from QXEO01001359.1 coordinate 203,760, forward strand.
TTTTGTTGGAATTGCATCTTGAATCCTTGTTTTGATACTTGTTGGCTTTCTCAATTTATCGCAACTAGCTTCAGTTCCCTTGTTGTTGCTTGTGATGTGTCTGAGATTTTGTTTGGATAAAGTTCATTAATATACCATGAGAGAAAAAGGAGCCATTGGCTATATATGCTTTTAAGCAAGAACCTTTTTTGGCATATCTTATGACTTCATCTTGAATATCATGTCTTCTTTATTTTATATAACCTTTTGTGTGTGCATGTTTCTTTGTGGATTTCTCACCATGGTGTCCACCTAGAAACTTATATTCATGAGAGTGCTCATCTCTTGTCTTGACATCCTCATTCTTTGCCGAACATCCCTCTTATCCATTTGGTTTTTGGTTGTTTGTAAAGAACTTGATTTATGAGTGCTTGGTTTACTTTAATTGAATCTTATTGCACTTATATCTCTTGAATGCTTTTGGACTCAGGTCTGTCTCTTCTAAATGCTATAGAGGGAGTGAGGATTCCATGTTTGTGCATATTATCTTAAAATACAAATATTATACTTTATGCACAAACCTTGGGGAGCTTCCTTATTTCATTTAGATCACATATTTCTCTTTTATCATTATATCTTGTGTTGTCCATTTGGTTCTTTGGATCATTTGATTGCTTTCTTCCTCCGTTGATGTTTGTTCTCCTTGTTATTTTATTTGCAATCTATGATACTCAATATGGTTTGAGCTCCTCCACACATTCATACTTGGATAAGTGCATGTGACTTCACTCATTCTATGAGAAATGCACACTTTGGGGAGGAACTCATCCCATATTTGTCTCTAAATTTCTTCATCCATTTTGGTATTTGTTATCAATGGGGGAGAAGTTTAGAGGGTTTAAGGGAAATGGCTTTATTATTAAGATTGGTTTGTTCTTAAATGTTTGCCTCTCATGCATCTCATATTTGTTATGTGTTGCATGGTTGAATATATATAGTGGAAACTCTCCCAAAGAAGCTTGACAATATATGCAAAGAAATGCAAGTTTATCACACGTGCATATATTGTGGGGGAGTTTGCTCTACATATATTGGTTCTACTCACATCTCTTGCATTTGTTGTAGTATGTGTGAGTAGAATCGGTTTTGATATGTGATAGTAACTTTATGTTACTTGATTATATCAAATACAACCTCTTGTATTCATCATATAAACCCTCTTGTTGGTTCTACTCACATCTCTTGCATTTGTTGTAGTATGTGTGAGTAGAATCGGTTTTGATATGTGATAGTAACTTTGTGTTACTTGATTATATCAAATACAACCTCTTGTATTCATTATATAAACCCTCTTGTTAAGATTGTCATCAATTACCAAAATGGGGGAGATTGTAAGGGTACTTTGCCCCTATGTTTGTTTTTGGTAATTGATGACAAATCCTATGGACTAATATTTTCATTGAGTTTTTGTTTGAAGGAATAATCCATAGGTTTTGCTTGAAGTCTATTTGTTGGATTCAATATAATTGTTGTCAATAGAGAAGGTTTGGCTCAAAGTTGGTGTCACAATCCTCCAAGGCTCATGATTTGAGCTATTAGTGACCAAGATCTAGAGCATGCAATCAAATGAAGTGTCCCAGTTTGAATGAAGCATGAGCGTCGTCATCAAGGTCAAGTGGGACATGGTTAATTCTCTCGCCCTCATATGGTGTCGGGTCAAGATGTGAAAAGAGAGAGGGATAGCTCAAGACGAAGTTCGAAGGAGCGCTCGAAGGCGAAGCGCAACAAGGTAGTCTCCTCTTTTCGGTTTTTCTTGAGTATAGGACCCCGCACTATTAAGAGGGGATCGAAGTTTTTAGTTGACTCATGGCTCAAATCCATCACTATCTTTTTCCATAAAAATACCACATCCTCTTACTCCATATTCCTACCAAAAAAAATCTAAAAAATTGTGCTGTCTATGTATGGCCGGTCATACCGGGCTACAGGCCGGTATAATTGGTCATACACAGAAAATTCAACCGGTATGACCGGGCTCATAGCCGGTCATACCGGCCATTCACAGCAGCAATGACTCCAACTCGCATGGCAGAGTTTTTGGCCGGTATAACCGGGCTAATGGCCGGTATAACCGGCCATACACTTAACTATCAAAAAAAACGGCTAGTTTTTCTCTTTATAAGGCAAGGGCATATTTCGTGGATACTTCACCTTGGCCATTCTTTTGAGATCCAGATCTGAATTGAAACTTCCTCCACTCTCTAGCAATCCCCACTACTAATCCTTTGATTTCCTCAGAGTGATTCATCCATTTTGAGAGAGGATCCATCCAAACAAAAGATCTATTCCTCCTCTCTCTTTCCATGGATCAAATTAGTGATTTGAGCCTTGTGTCAAGTTCTTGCTTCGATCTTGTTACTCTTGGAGGTTGAGGACTCCTAGGCGGTAGCGGTCGCTGGGAGGAATCGACTTGTGATTATCCGGAAGTTTGTACGGGATTGAAGGCCTCCCTAAGGTCTTCACATAGTGGAACGAGCTCCTACTTCGTGGAAGGAGCTCACGGAGAAGAAGGTGTGCCTTCGTGGCGTTCGGTGTCCTTCATGGTACTGCACCTCTCCAATGGTGACTAGCTTCCCCTCAAGGAAGTGAACATTGGGATACATCATTGTCTCTGCGTGCTTCGGTTATTTCTTTCCACCTATTTATTTGTGATAGTCATCAAGCTTGAAGTTCTTGATATTTGTATTTTGTCATATAGGGTGCTTCACTTAGTTTGCATTAGGCCACTTTATTTATCCGCATAGCCTAAAATTGCAAATAAGTCAAGGAAAATTTTGTAGAACCTATTCACCCCCCCTCTAGGTTACCGACATTGAACTTTCAATGAGGGCTGCTTGGAGGGGATGGTGAAGGATCACGTCTTTTGCTCTTGACGTCCTGCAATGGATCTCTGCAACTGCGATGACTTCCCTCTGCTCTTCGTGGAGTCGGATCATCATCATGGCGGCGGGAGCCTTGCCCTTTGTCATCGCGGTGGCGGGAAGAGCGATGCTTATCGTTGTCGCTGCTGCGATGCATGCCGTCATCATGGCGAGATTGTTCCCTTTGCTTGGATCCGCCATCTCAACTGGTTTCTTGGCGTGTCGGCTCGTCTCTGCGGCCAGCGTCACGGCTCCATCCCTGCTTGTCATCGTTGTCACGTATGACAATTCCTCCCTGAGGGATCTCGAATGTCTTATACTTTGGTGGTGGCATATTGGTCTTATGGCGGGGAGCGACCTTGTCTTGGTGGTATCCATAAGCAGGGAAATTTTTGTGAGGCGGTGAGGGATTCCTTTGTTGGCCTTTGCCATGTGGCCTATCATCGGAGGATATTGGGATAGTGTCTGCCCTGTTGCGAGCTTCTCTTCTTTAGACTTCTGAGGATCCGGTATGAGATTTGTTATCAGGGCGAGCACCATGATTGCCGTTACCCCGGGCCTTGGAGGTGGTGCTAGACCGGCATAGCGCAGCATCAGATTCGAGCCATCGTGATGACGTAGCCTTCTCTTGTTGCACCAATGCCTTCGTCATTAGCTTTACCACTGTCTCTAGAGCTGCTGGGCTTTGGTTATTTTCCAATAGCTCCTTTGCAGCCACGATGTTCTCTATCGGAGTGGCCCTGACTTCATCGCGGTTCTTGTCCACGTATGGCAGATTCTTGATGTACATCCTAGCCAGCATTTCCGCAGTTGGCACGATGAACTCAAGGTTTCATGCCAGCTGCGGGTCACCGCCCTCGTCTATCTGCTTTCGGATGAGAGTAGCGTACTTCTCCTCCATGTTTCTTGCGTGTTTAAGCGTATCCTGAGCTTTAGCAATGTCGCCATCCAGCTTTTCGCCCATCTTCTCAACTCGCTTTACCTCTTTAAGGATTTCTCGCCTCTTCTGCTCTAGATCGTTCACATCTCTGACGTAGTCAGGGGTGATTGGATCTCCTAGAGTTCCATAGACGACTTTGTCCATCAGGGTCGTGAAGTCTTCTGGGCGGTGCACCACGGGGATGGCGGGTTGAAGTGGCCTAGGTCCGCCTTGGATCTCAGGCAGTTGTTCCATGGCGGGATCGGCGGCTAAAGGCGGGTTACCCTGCTCTTTGCTGGAATCTCTGTCATGGGCTACCTGGGATGGCGGATCACCGGTTGCTTGCCCAACATCATCTCCCTTGTTGGTCATGAACACCTGCTTGGCGGCTGCTTGCTTCTCTTCTAGTTGTTGCTGAGCTAGCTCCGCCTCGATTCTTCTCATGGCGGCGTCATAGTGATCAGAGTCATAGCCTTTGCTATCCCAGTCATCCGATTCACCACTTTCGTTAAGTGCCTCTAGGATGGATTCACCTGGGCTGTCATCTCCATTGGAGGCAGATCCCGAAGTGGTTCCTGCGAAAGCAACAAGGCAGTACCACGGTGTCTCTAACGCCAGATTACTCATGGTGGATTCATAGCGGTCATCCACCACTTCCTCCACCTCTAGGGCAGGTTGGGTGGGATTTGTTTTTAGATCCGATCTAGATAACTTGGAAAGTTCCAGATTAGATGATTCCTCCTCCGTATCCAGCTCGAAAGCGGTCCATTTGGGGGTTTCAGCCATACCGATCCACCGGAAATCGGTTTCCGTGGCGGGGGTAGGGTTTGTCTCTCCGATGAAGATGTGGATGTCTCTGATCGGAACGACGGTGAATCGAGCTGGGTTTTCTCTAGTCGGCACCCAGAGGTTATCCGCTGGGACGATGGAAAAGCCGGAATTGTAGAGGACACGCCCGATGGCGACGGTGTCGCTGATGCCTGCGAAGGCAGATCCCGCCTGGATCCGCGCTCCTGACGCGTTTTGCCCCATGGTGGGCGCCTACTATCGTGGTTTCATCAACAGATCTGCCATAGGGGTACGTGTATGGCAGTTTGTGGAAGGGGATGAACACGGCGGAGCGATCCGAGACGGTGGTAACACGAGTTTACCCAGCTTCAGATCTCACAACGGAGGCGAGACCCTACGTGCTGCTATAAATCACTATATGGTAACAAGCGCTTGGTTACAATGATGAGATTGGCTGTTTCGCTATGCGATTGGCTGTATGTCTAAGTCTATGCCTCGAGGGCCTCTCCATGCTGGCTTATAAAGGCGCCTGGCGCGGGCATCACGGTGGTACCGGAGCGGATACAATATGGAGTCCTAGACTAAGTCCTATACAATGTCGTATACCACAAGGCAACCCGCCATGGGCTTGTCTTCGGATCCGCCATAAGCTCCTGCTTCCTGTACCGCCATGGACTTTCCAACAACTGGGCCGCCCGGTAGGCAATCCGTCATACCACCTCCATGGGCCACCCTGGCTGGTTTAGGACTACGTCGCTGGTATACCTATTTGATATATCTCCAACAGTCGTGTTGAAGTTTATCGCGCTCTAGTTGATGAGCTACTTCACTTCCATCAACTCAAGTGAAACTCCAATCACTTTGATATGTTTTATTTAAGGGAAAATTTGCTACAGAACACCGTTATTTTGTGTCGTTTGCCGAAACACACCGCTCAATTGTGTCTTTGCTAGAACACACCGCATTACTAAAAACAGAAAGTTTGGCACATTTTCTTCAAAATCGGGCATCCAAAACAAAAGTGCTAAACTTTCTGTTTTTGGCATTGCGGTGTGTTCTGGCAAATGTGTCACAAAACTGTAATAGTACCTACCAAAGACATATTGTAATGGTAACCCTCTTGAGTTTTCTTCATCGCACACGTATGTGCCTTGTTTTTTTAGGCCTCTTATTAGTTGTCCGAGGTCTTTGCTGTAAGCATTTCAATAATGAATTTTTACTTATTTATTCTTTAGTTATATTTAATGATGGTACTTCCTCCGACCACTATTACCTGTCTTAATACGAATATATCTAGACACTAAAATATATCTGGATGTATTGTTATTAAGATGAGTAATAGTGGTCGGAGGGAGTAATATTGAAATTATTCAATTAATTTTGATAGAGCTATCATGTTTTGTCCATATACTTGATTTACTGAGTAAATATATGCATCTCCTAGAGACCAAAATCTAGAGTTTTTATTTAAGATTCAAACAATGAAAGAGTATAAAAAGGTAACTAAAAAAATACAACACATGCACACTAACTAATAATATTGGACCGGACTATCCGGCAGCGCCGCACAAAACAATTCTCGTGCGGCGGATGATATCATTCTGATAGCATCCAAAACTAACTAAGCTTTAATAATTCTCTCACCCGCTTTTACTTGCCGCCCAGTGGTCCCAAAACCCAAACACGCCCGCCAACTAAAAAGCGGCAAGCCGTGACTTTAATACTACTAGTTGAATGCCCGTGCGTTGCCACGGCTTTTTTTTGCTCATCATCATGTCACACATGTAAACAAAACTTCACATAAAATTTAAGTGTTTGGAAAATATGCCGTCACGTTGCAATAAACAAAGGTAAAATCTAATTTTTCAAAGTCTCTAATTTTTCAAAGTCGTGCACAGAGTCAAGCATACTACAATTAATTATACTTTATTTCTATACATGCAAATAGAACCATAAACAACAACAATATGTATATCAATAATAATTAACAGAAAATACAAAAATAACATTGGCGCATGGTGAAATACACTTTGAATCACCCCTTATCCTCATTCACCTCACCCCGAATTTCCATGCTTTACATCAGATCGAACGGCTCCCCACACGCGGGCCCCAAGTGGTGGCACCACATGTCAGCGACTTGGCATCATCCTCTAGCTATATGTGAGGATTTCCTTTCTTCTCTATACAGAAGCATATTTTGAGAAAAAATCTTCTCTAAATTTTATTCAACCTATCTTCTAAAATTCGTGGTCTATATTCCACGCAATTTACATTATCCTCTAGCAATATCCGAGGATTTCCTTTCATCTCTATGTAGAAGCATAATTTGAGAAAAAATCTTCTCTAAATTTTATTCAACCTCGTCTTCTACAAGTCGTGGTCTATATTCCACGCTATTTATATTGGTTATGATAGTTTGCAATTCGACTCACCTCTGTGCACCTTCCTTGGTAAATAAATATGAGTGGTTTATCTTCATCACCTATCCATTCATATCATAAGATCCAATCACATTCCATAAACACAAATATACCTTCCTATGCTCCTCTCTATTTAGTCAATCATGGTTCCTCCGGTCTACTCCAATGTCAACCTAAGAAAACAACAATATTGCTAATTCTCTTCTCGCATATGAGCGGCCCATCTTATTATTTCCCTTTTCCATTGTCAACTTGAATATTAAAATGAATGACATTTTTGTGCTACTCCTATAATAATACAAACTCACTACTAACCCACTTAATAAAAAATACGCACCATTTAGAGACACAAAAAATAGTAGATCAATAAAGACTAAGATCAAAGGGTCACTATATTTTTAAGACACCCAACAAATGCAAGTATGCAACACAAATTCAATTTTGGATTGTATCTAGACGACAAACACCAACATCTTTATTCCACTCCCTCCCTCCGGATCAACAATCTATCATATTCCTTCTCACAACCATCCATCAAAAAACAAGATACATAACAGTGAAAACGATGGTATGAAGAAGGCAAATATAGTGCATTCGACGAACACATGCATTTTAATTGACCCGAATTACCTTTGGTGTTCTCCTTGTCCTTGTCAGCTTGCACATGCACCTCCTGGGAGAAAAACATTTGCTAATTAATATCATGAGCTGAATCCACAAAACGAGTCATCGAATCAACGATGACAGAAGTGATTAAATTAGATTACCAAAAAGAATAGAGGCTGGAGACCATCAATGCACATGTGTGGCATGCTCAGCTCAACTCTCTCATCACTGTATTATAAATAAACAACATAGAATGCATAGTTCATCCTTTTGATAGTTTTTAAAAAATTCTCAATTTCAGAAACTACAAAATTCCAATGTCTGGAGTGTTTACATGTTTGGGCCTAGACAGTGTAGCTAGTTACTGCTGATTGAATGCATCAACGACCATGGTGATGGAGATTTGCACATCAGAAGTTAAATTAAATTAGGAGGCCAGACAATGGGTTCTGAAGCATGTAATCTAACCATTGTAGTAACAATTCCTTCCTAGTTCATCTTCCCAGTTCCATCTATAAGTTTTTCTGAACGACTTTACATAACATTGCTTTAAATATATAAATTTAAACAAATTGTAAACAATTTCTTCACATCATAGGCAAACTATAAAACAAGAAAACTGTGACAAACTTTAATTAAGCAAAGACTGAGAACCGCCCTGGTTTCATACCTCATTATGTAATACCTTTTTCATCACCAATTGCCATCGTGCGTGTGAATATTGGTATCTGCCTCTACTGTCCCAGTTACAAATAGTATAAGAAATCCTACAATTCTTCGCCAGTACATCAATCATAAAACCAATCAGCTGGAGAATCTTTTTCACTATGGTAGAAGAGACATTTTGAAGTGCAGCATAAACAACAGTTCACCCCATATTAAGGCAATATCAGCTCTAACCACATGAAATACACACACCGTGTTTCTTGTTGCTATTTGCATGATTAGTTCAATCTGAAAGACAATCTAGGTATGTTGCTTGCCATGGTTATGGTGGGGGCAATGAAACAAAGCTAACTCTAGGGATAAGATGAAACCGATGGAGTAGGCAATTTTTCTATATCCAAACATGCAACAGACTTTATGGAAAGAGTAAAAAGTACCCTAGGAGCTTACCTCCTCCAAATATGCTCAATATAAATATTGATGCCCTTTTCAGAAGGAAAACAGCGGTGGATGATGGGGTTTCATAGTTGGAAATAAATCTGGTAATCGTCTGCGGCAGGTCATGGACACATGCAGGTAAGTGCGAGTGCGCTCTAAGCTGAAGCCCAGGCCCTTCTGAATGTGGTGCATTGTTCTGTGGCAATGGGATGAATAACGTTGTCCCAGAGATAGGTGTTGCCACTTTGAAACAGACAATCACGTCATAGATCAAGAGCTTATACTTTTAGGATGAAATAGCTAGGAAAGGAACTTATTTCTTTATGACATACGTGAGACTGGCTGCACTTGGATATCAGCCTAGTATATGCATCATGGGATTCACTTTTTTTGGGTTACAGAGATGAAAAACTTGGTAAGCATGCTACCTCTTATGATCAGAGTAGGCATGGTACAATAAAATCAAAATGTTCCAAAGCAAAGTAGAAGGTAAAAGACCAAAATGTTAATTGATTTAGTGCTTCAAAGGTCAATTCAATTCAGGTACAAATAATCATGATCTCCAGGACGATTTTCTATGGCAAGAAACAGAAGTATATCATCTAATAAGTGTAATATGTACCATGTAGGAAGAGAACATGCGAAATGATGGCAAAAAATCTTCGGGATACCTGATGGGATTACGATAAATGTGAGGGCCCTTAGAAATATGGCAACACACTGTTTTTAGAAGGCCCTTCATATGAGTTAGCCAGCTAACCTGCAAGTAACCACACACAAAAATCCTTCAACTGGAAGAAGTATATGTCCTCAATTTATCTTGTTGTTGTTGTTGCCATAGCAGGTTGAAGTAATGAGCTAGAGAAAACAAAATTATAACCTATTTATATTTTTATTTTGCGACGAATAAAGCAATAGATCTTGAAGGTTCTATACCGACTACTGAGCCTGCATATCATGTTTTAGGAAAAGGAAAGCATAGAGTAGCTGGCGTTTATATAAGATTCAGAAATGGAGGGTTTTACAAGGTACTACGCATCCGCCTGACGCACACTGGTGTTAAACAGGCACACTGGTGTTAAACCTGAATCAGTATGATGAACACCTGAGCATTTCATTCTTCTCAACGTGATTTGTTACCTGACTTGTTCTATTACCTGAAAGTTTCTCCCCACCAATGCTTTGATACTTCCAGAGACAAAGCAAATTAAACATCACATTACAGCCAGTCACCGTCCTCCTCCCTCTTGTACTTCACTCACGCATAAGCTGCATGGCCACAAAATTAAACATCACATTACAGCTCCAAGTAAGTAACTACAGTAAGTTCAGTATCTTAGTGTTAACTTAAGCAGATCGACGTGTTCACCTGGGCTCACATATCTTGTCGAAGTAGGTGCAGTAGTGGGGAGCAATCTTCTACAACAAGATCAGCCAGGATTTTGAGCATCCAGAGCTGGGTGTCACGCTCGCCGCCCTAGCTCTGCTCCTTTTTCCTGTTCGGGAGGGTCCGTCCTTCCCTCCTCTTCTCTTAAGCATCCCCTTCCTCTCCTCTTCCTCAAATTCCCCCGCTCACCGCCCAGGTTGGGAATCGTTTGCCCCCCTGCCTGGGGCACTGTCGGCCTTCATCCGCATTCCTCCAGAGCTCGGGCGCGGCGGTCTGGATCGCAAGTAGAGCGAAAAAAAAAATCGGGATCAAGAACACGATCAAATTAGGCAGTAGCAGAAATTTCGGAACAATGATCTTTAGTTCTTACCGCTGTACAAATCCACGACACCGAAGAACTCGGCGGAGGCGGCTTCCCGTTGTCCCTATCTCCTTGTCAGATGTGCTCGTAGGCGATGAAGGCGTCGCCGTCGCCCCCACCATAGCGGACCCCCGCCAAGAAGAGAGGGCGTCACCAGACCCGCTCGGGGAGTGCGGAGGCTGGCAGCGTTGAAGGATGCGGTGGCGGGGCCAAACCCTAGGTGGCGGTGACACTCTTTCATAGGAGATGACCGACGGCGTCGCGGAACCTACGCGGCATCGCTGCATCTAGGGAGGTCAGAGGCCTACGAAACTGAGGATTATTTTTTTGCGTTTTAGGGTTGGCGGTGGCAAAGGTTGTAGTATGCCTTGTCTGGAGGGGTAATTTCGTAACTCAAATGATGTATGTCGAGTTGGTGGCTTCACCACCAAGTCGAAACCAATAGTAAAGATTCATCAACAAAAAGTACTACTACTCCATCTCAAGTACTTGGCAAATGTTACATAATTTACAATTAGTAACTAGATTAGGAACTGCTCCATCCCGAGCAAGACACTTGCTAGCTTTGTAAGAAAATTGTACAAAAGTAGGGGGAATTTGTAAGATACATTTGCCAGATTAATTTGGTAATAACATTAATTAATTTGGCAATTACTACTAAATTAATTTGGTAATTACCCATTTGGCAATTACAGATAATTAATTTAGCTATTACCACTAATTAATTTAGCAATTATCACTAATTTATGCGGCAATTATGACTAACTAATTTGGCAATTACTAGTACAAAAAAATCCAGGCGGATTAAATATCTTGCCAGCAATTACCAGATTATGAATTTACAAAATGCAAATTATCACTACCAGATTATCACTTAGCACACTAAATTAATTTAACCGCCATTACCACTAATTAATTTGGCAATTACCACTAATTATGCGGCAATTACGACTAACTAATTTGGCAATTACTATAAAAAAATCTAGGCATATGTCCATGCATATTAAATATCTTGCCAGCAATTACCAGATTATGAATTTACAAAAAAGCAAATTATCACTCTATAGCTACCAGATTATCACTTAGCACACTAAATTAATTTGGCCATTACCACTAATTAATTTGGCAATTATCACTCTACAGCTACTACAAAAAGAAATTTTTAGCCCTAAACTGCATTTCGTGTCAACTCAAGCATGTATCAGAACACACCAACAATTGACTTGAACATGTTAAACTGCTCTTAAGAAAATACTAAACAGGGGAAGAAACAATCAACAGATCAAAATGGAGGAGATGGAAAACTCAGGCAATCATGCCAGCCACCAGCCTTGTCGGCGGCGGCCTTCTTGCACTTGCCAGCGGCGGCCTCCTCGTGCACGGCAGCGGGTCGGCGGTCGGCGGTGCGGGGGACTTCCTCGATGCGCGCTTTGCGGCGACCACTCCGTTGGGCGCTCAACGAAGGCGGCCCAGCGGAGTCCTGCGTCGCTGGCAGCCTGACGGTGACCCGACGAAGTCCTGCACCGCTTCGCGCTCATCGGCGGCAGCCCGACGGAGCTCTGCGTCGCTTCACGCTCGTCGGCGGTAGCCTAACGACGGACCGGCGGAGCCCTGTGTCGCTTCATGCTCGGTGGGGGCAGCCCGGTGGCGGAGCCCTGCGCTGCTTCGTGCTCGTCGGAGGCCCTCCATGCGTCGCGTCAAGCTCGTCGGCTCCTCAGTAGCGGTCTGCCGGAGCCCTCAGTGCGCTGTGCCACGCTCGTCGGGGCTCGTCAGGGACGAAGCCCTGAATCGTGCCGCACTCGCCCTGGGACGGACGATGCTCTCCCGTGGCGATGTGAGAGAGAGAGGAAATGAGTGGACGGGAGAGAACGGGTGAGAGGATACGATGGCAGGGATAAGGTTGAGTGGTGGATGTCCTCTATGTTGACAGCAACCACACGCGCCCCTTAGATGCGCGGTGCTAATCTTAACTTAACCACCGCACGGAAACAAAGAGCGTGCGACACCTCTTGTATAATTTCCAATATAATATTTAAATAGACAATCTAATAGCCAAGCTTCAACACCAACACTTTAGTTTTGACGCCACGCCGAGCTTCCTAGTTTTTTCTTTCAAATCGCCGGGCCAAAGAAGTACCCAAAACACCCCGGGTCAAAGGCACACGCACAGGGGTAGCAAGGTAACTTGGCCGTCGTCTTTACCTCCCACCTCGCCCTGTTCCGTCCTATCTACCCTCGACCCGACCCTTACTTCCCACACCGCGCAATCCCAACCCTAGCTAGCGTAGCGCAGCTCCCCTCCCTCCTCCAGATCTCTTCGCCCTCCATGGCCCCCGCTGCCTTCTAGCTACGCACAGATCGTGCCGCCGCACACCCATGGAGGCGGCGGAGGACGCGGCGGCTGCGGCGGCTGCGGCGCCCGAGTCGTGGGAGACGGCCGACCTCGACGGGGCCATGAGCCGCCTGCTCCTCTCCTCCTCCTCCGCACGCCGCGTCGCCTCCTCGCCGGACCTCGCCGACGACGACGAACCGCCGAGGGTGGAGCAGGCCCCGCAGGATCCGGCGACCGCCGACGATCTGGTCGCGCTGGTGGACCAGTTCCTCAGAGAGGCGCTCGAGAAGCCCCGGGAGCGGCTCTCCGGTAAAATTCCACCCTACGCACACAGCCCGTAGCCGTCGCAGCAGGGGGCTCGTTTGTCTTGCTTATTACATACATGGGTCTCGCGCTAATTTTGGTGCTTAGCGGCTGAATTGTTGCAAGAGGGAATTATCGCTCATAGCTACTGCCAGCTTCGTGGTGTTCGATTGTGCTGGGCCGTGTCTTTATGTTGGATTCCTGTAGTTTGAGTAGTTCAGTAGCCTCTGTTGTGTTTTAGCTGGAATACGCGTATGATGAGCCTTTCAATGCAGCTGTGCGGACATCACTTGTATGTGCATATTGTTAACTCCTGTGTGAAAATCAATATGACGGTGGACATGGAAAAGCTGTAGCAGGAACATGTGCTTTCAGCTAGCGACTTTGCCATTTAACCGATTGTGTTGCATCATGTTTTCTGCATCCGCTCTTACTATGTTGCACATTATAAGCTCAAAGTTGAGCATTGCTTGAATGCTTACCTCATGGCATGCTTATCTCATTGCAGTGCTACGCATGGAGCAAGACATTCTCAAGTTTATCCACGACCCTAGACAGACGCAGTTTGAGTTTCAGGGTCTCCCAACCTCGTACCTGCGTCTCGCCGCACACCGGCTGGCACAGCACTATTTCCTGCAGTCGATCGCCCTGCCAGATACCAGCTTGCCTGATGGAACCAGCTCTCGGATCATCCTTCGTAAAACATCCCTTGAATGCCGACTGCCTGCTATCCGCCTGGCTGACATTCCAGTTAATCTGCCTCAAGAAGAGAGCGGCACTGTGGCAACCAAAGTAGCTATCAAACAAAGGCCCCAGAAGAATTACCATGGCGGCGCAGGCACAGGCGCTAACTCTTCCAGAGGCAACCTTCAGAAAAGTGTTGAAGAGAGAAAAGAGGAATACAACAAGGCACGTGCTCGTATATTTAGTAACAGCAGTGGTAGCAGTAACTCGGCTGATGGAAGACCAGTTGATGAAGTGATCTTGCCCAATACCCTACATAGGTCCACTTCCTTGGAGCTGAACTCAAACACCCGGTACGGTCAAGTGTCTGAAGCTACCCTTGAAAGGAGTTTGACTAGTACAGCATCTAGTAGCAGATCAAATAGAACCAGGATTGACAAGGAGCCTCCAGTAAACAGAGGCAGGCAAGGCAATAGGGTGGCAATATTTCGAGACCGTGACTCAGATCGCAAGGATCCTGATTATGATAGAAGCTATGACAGGTTTGCTCTACATTGCACAGATTTTTATTTGTTTCTAACTAGGCCTGGTTTCCCTGTACCATGAGCATGAGAACCTTTTGAGTTACCCTTTACCATATGCCTCTGTGTACTCCCATATTTTACAACCTTGCTTGCTGTTGTCCAATTTGCCTAATGGTACCTTTGTCCATACCGGGCTAAGTTATACTCCCTATAAGGCGTATAGCTTTAGTCAGAAGTTAACATTTAAACATAGGGTGCCAGAGTTTGTAAAGTGTGAAGGCGGGTCTAATGGTGAAAAATCAAATAAAATCAATTCCCGTGTATTCTGATGACGACAACAAAGCTATAATTTTAGCGGTTGAGATTCTTGTCTGTTATATTAAAGTACATATACATGCCATGGTCTTAATTTTTTCAATTCCACTTTCATAAGTATGCACATCCTTTTGTATCATGGCTTTATGACAAGTTCACTGACTGTTGAGTGGCCGGCCATTTCAGGTACATGCAAAGATTTGATCCTGGATTTGGATTTAATGGAGGCGCGTACACCATTCAACCTCTGTATGCCCCTGCTGTTACCTATAATACTGAGTTCCCCCAGCTTGGTTCACCACAAATGTCTCCTGTTCCTGTTGAACAGCAGCAACATCCAATGGCTCAGCACATGCCTGGGCCCTGGTCGCCTGCCCAATCACCCAATGCAATTGGTTACCGGCCTTCAGATGGTGTCATGCCACCTTACAGTCCTGGTCAAGCTGGTTTCATCCATGCTTCCCAGCAATATGCTATGCCTTCACGCCCAGGAGTACCATTTGTACATCCACAGGATTCCATGCGACCATTTGCACAGGTCTGCATGCGTACTTAAGATCTTGTATGATGTTCCATATCATTCTTACCGAGTTGAGTTCCTAGGGTATCGTTACCTACTAAGTGGATTCTACAAGTGAATAACACATAGAAGTTCGCCATGATTTACTGTTACCTACTAACTGTTATTTTGTATGGTTCCTATGTATAAATATTTTACATGTATTGGCTTTATTCCTCGAGTTGAAAATTGAGGAAAATGAAATAAACTTATAGCCTAATTTGTACTCCCTCCGTCCTAAATATGAGATGTTCTAGCCTTTTTCAGAATAACATGTATCTAGACGCATTTAATGTGTCTACGCACTCACTCTAGTTTGTATCTAGTCCATATTGAAACAACTAAAACATCTTATATTTTGAAACAAAGGGAGTATGATCCAGTTGCAAAGTTACCTTCTGGTTTTGACCTGTACCATGCTTTTGATGTACAGACTCACCAACAACAACAAGCTGAAGCTAGTCTACGCCTAGCCCGGCCCCGGTGAGGGTCTGGGCATGCCTGCTCCTGCCAGCACATGCCGAACTTGCAAATCAAATTGGATGAGACATCCTTCTCATCTCTGGCTGGCAGGAGCAGGCATGAAAGAACCGAGAATCGCGGAGCTGAGCCAGTCATCTGCTTGATCTTGTCATAAGCTCCTGCGATTCTCGGTGTGGTTCCTCCCTGCACAATGGGATGCGGGAGGGGGCACCTTACTCCTTTGTGGGTGAAGTAAACAGCAGACTGTTACATGGACCTAAAGTCCAATGCATAGAAGGAAACTTGAGAAGTGAAGGGCAAGAGCATTCCTTGTTCTTGCCGCTGTGGCTCCTTGCATATCAGGATCTGAGTTGCAAGAGGGGCACATGTTACTGGCTGATTCTTCGGAAGACGAGGGGCGCTGTTTGGATACAAGAGAATAGAGGCATCCAGCATGTGGATGGACAATCAGGACCTGGGTTAGTCCAGTTACCTTGATATGCATTCTTTTTCTTAACTGTTTTCACTGAATAACGAGGATGAACTGCTACATGCAGCTGCTGCCCCGTTGGAGTACTGGATCTGGCACTCGTCTCTTGGCAGAAGTTGTCCTGATTGCAGTACGGTTTCAGAGTGGCAGCCTTGCAGCCTTGCTTGCTCTTAGGGTCTGCGGAGAGAGCTGCCGATGATGACGATGAAGAGTTCTAGTCCTGGATTTGTGTTGTTTTAAGATTAAAATTTAGTAGTACAGTAGAGTAGTATGTGTGTTGTACATGAGCGTTAGTAGTGGTAAGTGGTTGACCGAATTTGTTTCAACCATGTCATTATTATGTTACTATATACTTGAGATGCTTCTGGTAAGATGGATTAGCGTGTTACAGATGAATGTAAACATGTTTGTGCTGTGAAGTGAATTTGTGTGGTTTGGGTGATGTACTGTATGTCATCTTTGCTGCATACTACAAATGATGAGATGGACGCTGGCCTAGCTCTACCTATTATGCGTTAGAAATGGTTGAAGAGGAGGAACTCAAAATGGCCGTGAAGTGAAAATACACAATTTTCTTTTTGTATAGTCTCGACTCCAAATATGAATTTCCGTAATTTGCAACTTGCATGTTCCGCTCTTGCTTGCTTTTTTTGTTTGATGTTTGAAGTTGCTGTTTGCCAATCTATTTATTTTGGGCCGACAATGCTGTACTACAACTTTTACGGCCACTGCAGCCCATCTTATGAATGATGATCTAACGGCCTCAATCCCTTGGAGAGACAAAATCCAACGGAGCCGGAGCACTCTAATATCCCCACTGAGGGAATCTAAAGAAAGGCTTTCCCCTCCTCGCCGCCGCCCTCCATTCCTCCTCCTCCAAACCCTAGACAGACCAGGTACTACGCACTCCCCTCATCTCATCTCATCTCATCTCTCCCGACGCAAATCCCTCCAACTTGCTGCTTCCCGCTCCCGAGCTCACCGCCTCCTCTCGCGTTTCCTTTGTCTGCAGGTGGATCGGCGATCATCCATCGGCGGCAACCATGAGGTACCACCATCTCCGCCCCTCGCGCCAGTGTTTACTGGATTATCTTCTATCTCCGGAGACGTTGTAGTTTGCCTACTTGCTACAACTAGGATCCGGAGACGACCAAGCGCGCCTCCTGTCCTGTTAGCCAGGACGGATTGTCATATATATATTAGGGAGGCTGTACACGGCGCTTTCTAGTTCCGAGTAGCGGTAATCAACATGTGGATCCGCGTTTTCTTCGTCTAATCATCGTGGTTTACATGGTTTGTGGTAGAATTTCTACATACTGTTGATTCTCTACTATATCTCTAAGTGCGGATTGTGACATGTTAGACCGTGTTTTAACATGGCTAGATGTGGTCTAGCAGTTCTTCTTCCAATTTTACATGATCTGTGACTGATTTTTTTTTTGCTAAACTGTGATCATATACTTGAGACTGTTCCCATACTATCTGTCAGTTTCTAATATGTAAGCAAACTCGTTTGCTAGACAAGTATAATCATTTGGTTATCTGCAACTTTAGGATGTAGCAGTAGGAGCCGATCGTGATAGCTTGTTTGCTCACTGTGATCATATATACATGAGTCGTTTGCTAGACAAGTATAATCATTTGGATATCTGCAACTTTAAGATGTAACAGTAGGAGCTCATCAGATGTGTGATCGTGATATATCTTTCCGTCAAGTTTACCGGGCATACTCTGCTTTGCAGTAAGCTGTCGACCGAGGCCCTCAAGGAGGCCATCACCCAGGTGGTGACCGATGCCAAGGAGAAGAACAGGAAATTCACTGAGACCATCGAGCTCCAGATCGGGCTCAAGAACTACGACCCGCAAAAGGACAAGCGTTTTAGCGGCTCTGTCAAGCTGCCCCATGTCCCGCGCCCCAAGATGAGGGTCTGCATGCTCGGTGATGCGCAGCATGTGGGGGAGGTATGGCACCGTCTATTGCTACTGTTAGTTTGTCCCTTTTTCTGTGACATAGATGGTGATGTTAATGCTATTGCATTGTGTCACGAGCAATCGCTGTGATGAAATTTTTTGAGTTATTGTTAAGTACTCCCTCTGATCAGAAAAGAGTGTCGGTGATTTTGTACTAACTTAGTACAAAGTTTGACCAACACTCTTTTCTGATCGGCGGGAGTAATTCCTTTTTTTCTGTGAACATAGATGACGATGTCAAAGTTTATAGCATCATGCCGTGCGAATGTCAAGCTGTCATTGAATCATAATTTTCTTATGACATCACTATCTAGCTAATATGACCACTACCTTTGCACCATATGAATTTTATTTGCATGTATGAACTGTAGAATTTTGAAGTGGTGGTTGGACCACTGTTTTTTTCCTTTTATGTAACTTATGTATTTTTATATCTTTACTCTTGCTTTATTCTCCTGAGTGCAGGCTGAGAAGATTGGTCTTGACTCCATGGATGTTGAAGCTCTCAAGAAGATGAACAAGAACAAGAAGCTTGTCAAGAGGCTGGCCAAGAAGTATCATGCTTTCATGGCTTCAGAGGCGATCATCAAGCAGATTCCTCGTCTTCTTGGCCCTGGTCTCAACAAGGCAGGCAAGTGTTCTTGGAGTATTTGTCATCTGTTAGTTGTCTCTCAGCTGGCTGATTTACTTTTTGACTTCTCGTGGTTAGGACCTTCCTTTGGTCATGAACTTATCTTTTCTGTCTCAAACTTACTAATTGTTATAATGGTCGGTTTATACTCACCAAATTGTCTGCTAGAACATTAGAAGAATGTTGTTTGTTTTACATGTATTTCATCCTGGTATCGCCATGGATGAAAAGCATATTTTGTCAGGTTGATGTGTACGTGACGAGCTCATGTAATATCCCCCATTTCACGCACTGTGATCCATAGTTTTGAAAAGATGTTATTGTACTATCAATTTCTTGTTGAGCTTAGCTGCGTTACATCACATTTTATGCCCTGCATGGTGATAAATTGTATCATCTCGTTGTAGTGCATAGCATAAATGCCTCTCATTATCCTTGTTATGGACTTCTGATCCGTCATATTTATTCTCGTATGTCTTCATGGTATTACAGGCAAGTTCCCGACTCTGGTTTCCCACCAGGAGTCTCTGGAAGCCAAGGTGAACGAGACGAAAGCCACAATCAAGTTCCAGCTCAAGAAGGTGCTCTGCATGGGTGTCGCGGTGGGCAACCTGTCAATGGAGGAGAAGCAGATCCAGCAGAACATCCAGATGAGCGTCAACTTCCTGGTGTCCTTGCTCAAGAAGAACTGGCAGAACGTGAGTCCTGCTCAACTTCCATTCACCAAATGCGCAGACGAGCAAACAGTTAGGCCAAAACTAATTAAACGGAACATGACATTGGTTGTTGCCTCTTTGTTTTGCAGGTGAGGTGCCTGTACATCAAGAGCACCATGGGGAAGCCTGCCCGTGTGTTCTAAGTCCGTTCTCCTGCCGTTTATATCAATATTATTGTAGCAGACTTCCTTACCTTTGCGCATGTCGTGGTTTTATCATAATTTTGCATGTGTACTGGTCCTGCCGAATGTGGTGAAAGAATCCAGTAGCGTTTTCATTGTTACAAGATGGGATGGAACTATGAACTCGTCAAGATCACTTATGCTAGAATCTGCTATATATGTTGTGTATGCAGTGTACCCTGAGCTGTTGGCGCACGTTGCAGCCCTTGTTTCTCTGTTTGTGTTGCCGTATATTTTTGGCTGTATCGTCAAACGAAAATTGTGGTTGTCTTGCATCGTATAACCTTTTTGCATGTCAATCCTACTTGGACTATAGCAACCATTCAGACAGTCTTATGTTTACAGCGCAAAACAGTGGGAGCATGCATCCTCTCTTGGCATATATCATAGATTTATCTCCAGCAGCAGCAAACTGAATGCAGGGACCGTATTGTTGATCAGGCACATCATTTTACCTGCTCAGTCGTTGCATATGAGCCATAATAAAATTCTTAATGGGACAGTAATGTAACAAATGATTGAACCTCCTAAACAAACAGGTAAGTGTCGAAGGCACCAGACTCCGTATCACAGGACACAACAAGGTGCCACTTACTGTTCAAAGCACAGAGAATTAGCATACAACATTCGAGCAAATATATATATTGGAATGGTTACTCGAGGTATTTAACTGCATGGATTGTGCCACGGGCTGCTCATGCTGCCTCGTCGTAAGTCTTCATCACGCGAGCCATTACAGATGCTCCTTGGAAGGAAGGGCAAGATCATCTTGCAATCTATATTCAGGTTGAGGGCAGCCACAGGTTCCTTCTGCCCATCAGCCCAAAGCCTCCTGCCTGATCGATGCTTGTTGTCAAGTTAGCTCCTGCCCCGACTCCTGCCATCTCATGGATTGTGCCTCTTTGGCATTAGTTGCGGTAGTAGATTCCCAGTACATCCCCCCAGGCCTGTTAAAATCTAGTATTCCCTCTTATCGGAAATAAGCGTCAGTTACAAACTTTTGTACCAAATCACCGACACTTATTTCTGATCGGAGGGAGTATCAGATCTTTACCAACTTGAATTTTGCTGGTCATCATCAAGCTAGGCTAGCTATTAAGATACAGAACAAAGCTCTGGTCTTTAGTTGTCGCTGTTGCTCTTAGGGAGCCAGAAACGGATGTTTTATCCTAGGTTAGCGTTAATTCTTGCTAAAGTAAGAAAGCTTGAGAGTTTCAGAAAAATATGGAGAAAAAGATCAAAATAAACATTACTACATCCGAAGAAAAAAGTTTGAAGAGAAAAAAAAACTCTGCATTGACTATATCCAAGAAAGTGATATGGAAGTAGGATATCACCTACCGCCAGGGACAGATACTGAAGTTAATCCTTTTTGTGTGCAAACTGAAACATTTTGCTAACTGAAGTTCATATTCCAGAAGATATTTGAGAACTTGGATGTCAGTGGGTGAGTTCTTGCTTGTCCTTTCTCTGATAGTTTGGAGGGGGTGAACAAAAATACTAGTCTCAAACCAACCTGGGTGACGCGTTTGGCTTTGCAGAGCCGGTGCCGTGGATTGAGGGAGAGTAACTCCTCTAGACTCGAGGAGCTACCACCTCTTGTTGGTAGCATTTTGCCGGTCTTCGGCGTTGCCTCTTCTATGCGATTAATACACCTGCTGGGGTGTATTCTCGAAAAAAAAACCCAACCTAGGTGAGAACAGATTCAGTCTGCAAACTCCGAAGAAAAGAAGGAAACAACTGGATATGAAGCACTCAGGGATAAGCTTCGGGATTATCATAGGGTGAGCGTGAGCCCCTACACAAGTATACGTATTTGAGGTAGTGCAAGTGGAGTTGTAAAAATTCAGGGCCATTAAAAAATTAGCGAAAACAAGCGCAAATAGAAGAGGGCATCCAGTTTTTGGAGAAACTGCATATAACACCTCGAACAAGTGAGAAGAGAGCACCCAGCATATATAATCTCATTTATTTATGGTGATAGAACAGGGTGTTTGCAGATCATAGATAAGTTATAAAATACTAGAGATTACATAGTCATCCATGATCGTACTAAGTAACTGACTTGCATATACCAAAATATAGCTGATCGATGTAAACAGATGATGGTCGTACTAATTGGCTTTGCTTCCTTAGAAATGGTTCATCAGGGAAAAAGGCTCGTAACCACGATAACTGGGCTCCGAACAAGGTGACTGGTGGAGACCCAGATCAGGCTGGCTTCGAGGAAATCTTGTGTGGTTGGTGTCTGATCCCCGCCGTTCACCGTCACCGCCACGAGGAACGACTTCTTCTCCCCGGTCTTAGAGAAGACCAGATTAGGAGGTGACACATGGATGTCTATCCAGCTTGGCCCTGTCACCGTCGCCTGATAGGTCTCCGGTGGGCCGACGTTGGTAACGGTCCGGGGCACCCATAGGGGCGTATTGTTGAGGGGCACCATAATGGTGGGAAGATTGAGCCATGCTTCTGGGATGCTCCCCACGTCCGAGCAGGTAGAGGTTGTGTCACGCGTGATGTTCTTGAGCGCATTCTCCCCCAGGAGGCCGCAGATGTAGCTTGCATAGTCCCTTGCGCCGAGGTCGTACACCAGCCCCGGGTCCGTGGCCCTGGAGGCGTTGACGTGGCCGGCGCCCATGGCGAAGTAGGGTGCGTCGTCGTGCAGCTCGTCTAGGATGGCCCCGCCGCTGTTGTCCCACGTGCCCGCCGTCGTCAGGATGGCCGACTTTATGGCAGCCGGAGACCAGTCGGGATGGGCGCTCTTGAGGAGCGCCGCCACACCGGTGATGTGTGGCGCTGCCATTGAGGTGCCGGACATAACCTTGAACAGGGAAGACCAGCCGTCCGTGGGTGCCACACGTGATGAAGACGCGGCGATGATGTTCAGCCCTGGAGCCAGGACGTCTGGCTTCAGCAGGCCCCTGCTGAGTTGGCTGGGCCCCCTGGACGAGAAGTATGCAACGGTAGGGGAGTGCTCGACACCTTGCAGGGCACCGTTGAACGACACTGTAGCCGATGCGTCCATAGACTTTGCATAGTCAATGATATCACGCCCTTTGAATCCGTTGATCTTGATCACGTTGTAGCCGTCGAAGTTGGTCAGCACCGTGGTGTAGCCATGGTTCTCGTCGTCGATCAGCAACACGCCCGCCGCCCCCAAGCCCTTGAGACTCCTGATGATGGACGCTTGATCACGCTGAACAGCCTTGCACACCACCATCTTGCCGGCGACGTCGCCGACGCTGTGGCAGTAGTCCCATTCCACGAGAGGATACACACCCTCCAAGCTTGTATCCTGGACAAGTGTCTCGCCGGCCACGTAGCTAGGTTCGTACTCCACCTCCGCATCGAAGTGCCGGTCAACGGAGCCGGCACCCACCGTGAGCATCCACGGCGCGTCGTTGCACAGGGTGTACCGCTCGGGGCCGTAGTTGCCCGCCGCACTCACCACCAGGATCCCCTTGGCCATGGCGTTGAACGCGCCAATGGCCATAGGGTCCATGTCGAACGTCCTGTTCTCCTGCGAACCGATGGAGAGATTGATCACGTCCACCCCGTCGTGAACCGCCTCCTCAATCCCGCATGTTATGCTCGACTCGGGGCAGCCATCAAGAGTGCACACCTTGTACACGGCGATGTGAGCCAGGGGAGCGATCCCTGAGGCCGTGCCGGAGCCCAGGCCGCCGCCCAGCGACGCACCTTGGACGAAGTTCCCGGCGGCGATGCTCGCGACGTGCGTGCCGTGGCCAACTTCTTCGTTGTCTTGGGGATCATTATCTCCAACAAAGGACTTGGCTCCAACAATCTTGCGATTGCACTGGGTATCATTCGTATAGCCTTTGCAGGTCCCGTTCCACCTGGCTGGTGGCTCTGGGATCCCGTCGTCGCTGAAGGAGGCGTGCTTCCCGTAGATCCCCGAGTCTAGAATGCCGACGACGACTCCATGGCCGTAGCCGGCGTCGTTCCAGAGCCGGTGCTCGTCCCTGCTGAGCCCGAGGAACGACGGCGTGCGTGTGGTGAGGAGCTCCCGCTTGCGGTCGGGGAGAGCGCGCAGGAAGCCCGGAAGCTTCGCCACCTCCGCGAGCTCGGCTTCGGTGAGCAAGGCCGCGAACCCGTGGAAGATCGCCGTGTATGAGCATACCAGGCGCGTCTCGCCAGACTCCGTCAGGGTGTTTGGCAGGAAACTCTCGTGCCACTGCCGGTGCGCGCTTCGGCTCGTGATGTCAGCGTCGGCCGGTGACGAGAGGAATATGATGTAGGTGCGGTAAGCTGCAGGGTCTTCTTTCGCTACGGCCAAAACGGCGAGGAGGAGGAGGAAGATGGTGGCGAGATCAAGTCGGAAGGATGCCATGGCGTAGAACGCAAAGGTGCAGATGGGAGGTAAATAGGTCAACCGACCCTCCGAAATATATAGGCTTCACGGGGTTATGCATTTGGTAAGTCTTAGTCTTACACAGAAGGAACTCATTTTGTTCCTAATTTTTGTCAACCGGTAGGCCACAGTTTTTCGTTTTTTGTAAGCTATACTCATCTAATTGCTGGTTTTCCCATCGAAACTTGTTGATATCCTATTATAAGCAGGGCATTTGTGCTTTTTCTCCAAGAAACCCTAATATTCCTAAATCATGTGATTGAAGTGTCACGATTATATATTGGGAAAAATCACAGAATAATCTCCCATGGGAAATAAACGATTATTCTTTCCCTAAGATGTTAAGTTCTGAAAATACATATACTCCCTTCATTCACTAATATAATACATTTTAGCTTTTTGTAGATTCACTCATTTTGGTTCGTATATAGACTACTTTTAGCGTGTAGATTCACTCATTTTGATTCATATCTAGTCTATTTTAAAACATCTAAAATATCTTATATTAGTGAAACTTTGTAAATCATCAAATTAAATATATTTTCACACCATGTAATCTGTTCGCATGTTTCCTCTCCCACATGTCAATCTACGAGTTTGAATCATGCTATTGTATTTGCCAAAGTTTCACTACTTTATTTCATGAAACTGAGTTCAATTATTTTTTAAAAATATTTGACGATTTTTTTTTTAAAATTCAAACGCGTATGTGATTCTAACCTAGACTTTTGGATTACGTGGAGCTCAAGTAGCGATTCGGGAGAAGATCATGTACGATTCTACTTGGGATCCTGATTTGGGAGGTGATCTTTTTCCTAGTTCCCTTTCTTGCAGGTTTCGTTTGAAATTTATGTTTTGACCAAGGGAGTTTATTTTTTATTTTTTTACCAACGGAGTCTCCTTATATTTTGGCGAGATCGAGTCGGTAGGATGCCATGGCATAACGCAAAGGTGCAGATGGGAGATAAATAGGTCAACCGACCCTCCGAAATATGTAGGCATCACGCGATTATGCATTAATTTGGTAAGTCTTAGTCTTATACAGAAAGAAATCATTTTATTCCTAATTTTTGTCGACTAGGCCACAATTTTTCCTTTTTGTAAGCTACTCATCTAATCGCTGGTTTTCCAAGCTGAACTTGTTGCTTTCCTATTATAAACAGGGCCGTTTGTGCCTTTTCACCAAGATCATATTCCTAATCATGTTATTGAAGTGTCACGATTATCGATCGAAGGGCCAAAAGCCCAAATTTTATTGAGGTGTAGAAAGACTGAAAGAGAGAATAATCTGGCATGGGAAATAGTAAACAATTAATCTTTCCCAAATATGTTAAGTTGTGTAAATATACACAATTAACGAACTTCATAGAACTAATTAAATATGTTTTCATACCTGTAACCTGTTCGCATGTTTCCTCCCACATGTCTGGTAGCCAGCGATGTTGCTGAGCTAGTGGTTTAATAAAGTTTGTGAAATTTTAAAAAAACTGCGAGTTTGAATCATGCTATTGTTTTTGCCAAAGTTTCACTACTTTATTTCATGAAATTAAGTTCAAATATTAAAAAAATTCAAACACGTATGTGATTCTAACCTAAACTTTTGGATTTCCTGGAGGTCATCTGGTGATTCGGGAGAAGATCACGCACAATTATACTTGGGAGCATGATTTTGGAGACTTTCTTATTAACTTCATATAAAGTTTCATAGAAAGTTTGAGACTTTCTTATTAACTGAATCTGTCATATGGTTAACTGATTTTTTGTTCATTGCTTGTGTTCATGAATTGTTGCACACAATCCAGATTGGTTTACTACTGTTCCTGATCACAATGGATTTTTATGTGAATTGAAGGGAATTTGCAGTATGTTTCTGCAACTCATGATTGCTGGGACTATTGCAATGTTGAAACCTTTTCTCTTCATCGAATTGAGGAATTCATAAAGGTAGGAGGCAATGATCTAAATCATAGAACAAGTGTCTATTGGAGTTATCCTGGCATGGTATTGTCTGACGAGGGGTTAACTCGACAAATATCCTAGAGGAAGGACTTAGAATCGGAAAGATAGGGCGTCAGATGAACTCGAAGGTAAAATCAGTCAGACAAGGTGGCTATGAAAGTAAACGTGGGTGTTGAACCTGGCTTGCTTTTAATCTGACCTACACCGTCCCCTCCTGGCCCCTATATATAGGTGGCCAGGTCTCGAGGATCGGGTAGGGTCCGATACAGATTACAATATCGACATACGGTAAGAACTCATATTTCGACTAGTATTACAATTGGGCCTAGCTTAACGGACATCAGGGGTACTCAACTAACGGGCTCTATTATCTATACCCTTGTCAGTAGCCCCTGAGATTCCACCAGAATTGCAGATTCGGGTTGAATCTCAGATCTTCTACTCTTTGTCTTGATCAATTCTTCGACTTCCTCATGTCTTTAAATCTTTCGACTTGGTTTTATTGATTTATTCATAATGATACTTCGCAAGGGGTTTTGATGATCAAGCATGACAACTCTGACGGGTCAAGAGGTCAGTTAACTGCTGGAACAGACACTTGCCACCTACTTCAAATTCAATCCCCTTGGATTTGAATTCGGGAAACCGGTCAAACCCATTCTTTTGCCGCATTTAGGACTTACAAAGAATGAATCCCAGTGGTTTTTAGGGTACCCAGTGCGTCCACTAGGATTTTTCTTCGCGTCGTAGACACGGATACATACCAGCAGAGCGCATCCATGTGCGTATACCTTTGCCACACGGTACGAATCCTGGGGTCTTACCTTCGTGATATATTTCAACCACGACATTCAAGTTTTGTCGCGATGACGCAACTCGAGAATCATATGTCGCAGCCTTGTTTGACTGTTTCAGCCTACAAAATATTCTTGTTTACTCAACCATGATCAATAAAAATCTTCCTCCCGATGGTAGTAGCTATTCTTCCAGAAGCTTGTTCGCTTTAACCTGTTCATTATAGAACATCGTCGTGTGCGCACCCAGTGCTCCCGATGTAAGTAGCCCCCGAGGCTATAATCAAAAAAATCTTTTTTCGAGTATAGTCTCAAAGATAGCATGCATTCTTTCATACCTTGAGATCATAATGTGACTCAATAACATCGTCGGGTGCGAGCTCAGCGCTCCCGATGGTAGTAGCCCCCGAGGCTATAGTCAAAAAATCTTTTTTCGAGTATGGTCTCAAAAGATTACTCCTCTTCTACCAGGTTCAATTTTCCGTTGGCTTCTTTGATCTCTGTTTTCTTGAGCTCACCAACTCAAACCATCATTTGAATATCATAGTCTTCAATTTTTGTTACTCGTACGTTGGGACATCATTAATCTGTTTGCACTTATCTCTAGAATTTGACTGTTACCCATGGGCAGCGCAGTAATTTCACAATTCTTCTGCCCGTTAGTGGGCTGCCGTTTCCGTTCTTTGCGCCACGTCTCGACCCACGATCCGTTACCTGGACGCTATATAAGGGGAGAGTAGGGAATTTTATTGTTTACCAGTTCATTGCTTTCGCCGCCGCCACCATTGCTGCGATCTCTGCTTTCCTTTGATCTCGTGCTGAGCCCCCTTGCGCAGATCGTAGATGCGCGTGAAGCATCAAGCGCAAAAGCACAAGATGACCAAGGGGAAGAACACTGCAACAAGCTGGGTACCTTCTGCCTTTATGCAGAAGGAGTTAGAGAAGGCCCAAGCGGATGGCCTCATCTCCAACGACGACAAGGTTATCCTCCCCAGCACTGAGCGGATCCCCAAGTCCAGGGATGGTTTTCGGGTGATGTTCTTTGCCTATCTTTTGCGCGGTCTTTCTCTTCCTGCCCACGAATTTCTTCGTGGGCTTCTTTTTGTTTACGGTGTGCAGCTTCACCAGCTTACACCAAACTCTATCTTGCACATTGCTTGCTTCATAACTTTGTGCGAGTCTTTTCTGGGGATTGATCCCCATTTTCTTCTTTGGAGAGCCCTCTTTCGGCTCCGCCCCAATGTCGCGTTGTCCAAGAAACCCGAATTGGGCGGAGCTTGCATATCTCTTCGTTCTGAGTCACAGTATTTGGAGTTTTCAATGGCTGCCTCGGTACAAGGTTGGAGGACCAAGTGGTTTTACATCAAGGACCGGAAAAATTCTCCCTCCGACAAGTACGGCCTTGCCCCATTTGACTCCTCCTAGGAATTGAAGAAATTGGCCTCGTGGGATTCGCCTCCCTCAGAAGATGAGATGGAGGAGATCAAGCCACTCCTGGCCCGCATCCAGGAACTGAAAAGTGACAAGGGAGGTGCCCTTTCGGGTACACAACTCATGGCTTTTTTCTTGCAATGTCGGGTTCAACCGCAGCAGCATCGTCTTTCCAAGTTTTGGACTTTTTCTGGCTTGGAGGATCCTTCTCGAGTATCAGAGAATCTTATGGAGAAGAAGGATCTTGACAGGCGTGTGAGAGCTCTTACCACTCTCACCAAAGATAAAGAAGTTGCGGATTTAGCCGCTAGCCATTTCGATTCCGATCATCCCTTACCTACGGTAATTTTTGCTGTTTTTACTTTGCCTTGTTTTTTTCCTTTTGTTCTTCGCCTTATGTCTTTCAGATTGTCTTGTCTTTGTAGGATCATCGGCTTCTTGTTTCTCGCCCTCCTGTCCTAGAAGGAGGGGACATTCAGCATGTTCCTGTCTCTGCGGCCTCCGAAGCCCCCGAGACTGAGGACAACCATGATGGAGACGAAGGCGAGGATTCGCTGGAAAGGTCCAGTTCGACGACGTTGCCTCCCCCTGCTCTTTCTGAAGACGTTGTCGTGGACAGAAAGAGGAAACGTGTCGAAGAAATTGCTTCTTCCAGTGCCTCCGCCCCTAAGACTGTGGCTGGAGAATCCTTCGAGCCAGAGGATGGTGGAGAACTCTTCGACTACATGGACTCGTGAGTGCTTACCTGTTTGTTTATCTTTTTGTTGTCAGCTTTGATAACTGACTTTATCTGTTTCTCCTTTCCTCAGGGACGAGGAGGACCCAAAGAGATTTGCCGTTGAGGCCCCCACCACTGATACTCTTGTTGTCAATGAGCCGCCGTCACAAGAGGTTGATGCGGCAGCGAAAACTCAAAAAGCAGCGAAGAAGCCTGCCAAGAAGGCAGTCACTGTTCGTAGCTCGAGGCGCTTACAGAAAGCTTCCGACGCCGGTGCTACCCTCGAGGCCCATCAGTCCACAAGCTCCTCCGACGACGTGCGTAAACATACTGTTATATTTACTTCACTTTACGTGTTGATGCTCATGTCTTATTTTCTGGACAGAGCCTGATGAAGTGATTCGTCGACTTGGGCAGTGAATGCGTCGAGTACCTAAAAGTTGCCAAGGCCTCTGAAGGTAATGTTATCGCCACATTTTGGCCAAATGAGGAGATGGGCCGTAATCAAGATGGGCTTGGAGGCTGGATCGGCCTTGCGCGTGGATTTGGGCTAATTGCCCGTGTATCTGTATATTATGATAGAGTACGTTTCGGTTTAAACAAGAGATAGAGTTGTTAGGTTTATTCCAAAGATAGAAAGTCTCCGGACTATAAATATGTACCTAGGGTTATTGAGAAAGGAGGACGACCACGTTCACAACAAACACAATCTCGGCGCATCGCCACCCCTTGTTTCGAGGGTTTCTTTCAGGTAAGCGTCGTGCTGCCTAGATCGCATCTCGCGATCTAGGCAGCATCTGCTTATGTGTTATTTGGTGTTGCTCGTACTGAAGCCTTGTTGATGGCGAGTAATACTGTTATCATAGATCTGTTTGGGCTAGCATCGGTGCTTTCGATTATGTTTGCTTAGTCATGCTGCCCCTAGAGATCTCGCTGCCTTTGCACCTATTTTGGGTGTAAGGGCAGCATCTTGCTTGATCTTTATTCAGTTGATTCAATCTGTCATAGTTGTTCCTTGTTCTCCAAGGATTAGTTTGATATCCGCATGGTTAGGCCTCACAAACGGGTTGAACGATCCAGTAGTACATAAGGATATGGTTTGCCAATTCGAGAGGAGTTGTTCCGGGAATTGACTCTACGTTGGTTTTTTGGCCTCCTCTAGGGTTAGTTTTCTGTTATCTTTCGTATCTACCAGGCTCAATTACGTGTGGGATGTTCCAATTATGTGGTGAAAGCGTTAAACTGTCGTAGATCGATTTGACCTGTATTGATAAAGCAAAACCCCATGTTATCGTAGATCCAATGCAGATCCATGGGACAATCGGCTACATGAGCCGATTCACAGGGAAACCTGAGAGCCGATCGAGGCTCGTATTTAATGTTTACGTGTCTGCCATGCAGGAAACTAATCGAAGCAATCCATCACCTTCCTGATCAGGTATAGGTCAGGTGGCACGCCCTTGCATCAGCCAGGACGCGTGCCGGAGTTTTGCGGGCCGTTGCCCGAGGGACCAGGGCCCACCAGCAGTTCTGGGAGCCTCCCGGCTCTTCGTGTTGCTCGTCGCTGCTCGCCGGTGGGTTTTGACAGGCAACACATTCTGGCACGCCCGGTGGGACACTCAACAACATCTGCATCAACATCTGACGCTGCGATGGGGGACAGACCAATCACGTACGATGATCTGCCTGATGAGCACAAGAAGAGGTATGATGATATCAAAGCTCTCTTCGAAGCCGATCTCCTCGGCTCTTTTGAGAGGACCCGTAAGCATGGCATCAGGTGGAAAGGGTTCTCACCCGAAGGCGCTCTCGATGAGGTGGATCTGTCTGTTCCTTCAGAGGATCGCACCAGAGCCCTGCGACAGGAAGTCAATTACATGGTGGCTCATTCTCTTCACCGCCATTCTGAGAGCCTGGTGAACGCTTTCGAGCGCGTCGCGGTTCGCGTGGTTCAGGAGATCATGAAACATCAGTACTCTCCGTCGGGGCCTACCCTAGGGACTCACCAGGGAGAAAGACCGCTCCAGACCAGGCCACAGCTACCATTCACGCTTGCAGCTCCGGAGCCACCGGGGTCACCGGCGTACGTCGTCTACAAGATTGGAGGTGATCCTGGCGATTACCAATTCCTGTTTGAACCACCTAAAGAAATCCCACATGGATATGTGTGCACATACGTGCCGGACTGCAACAGCCTGACGCGCACGAACCAGATTGCAACCGCAGGGATTTCTGGGGCAGGTGTTTCTGGAGTAGGGATTTCGGGAGCAGGGATGTCCGGGATGGACGCTGATAAACAGGCGTGGCTAGCTAAGTATGCCACCGGAACGAGTCATGAGAATTTAGCCCCTGCAGCTCAAACGGTGGAGCAAATCAGTACCATCTTGAGAGACCAGTTCGGCTTCGTGCCGAAGAGGAGAACAATCGGCTATTCCAAGCCGTACCCCAACGAGTATGATCTGATTCCGCTTCCGCCCAAGTATCGGCTCCCTGAGTTCTCAAAATTTAATGGTTCAGAAGGGTCTAGCTCGATCGAGCACGTGAGCCGATATTTGGCACAGTTAGGCATGATTTCAGCATCGGATCAGTTACGCGTAAGGTTCTTTGCGCAATCTCTGACAGGACCAGCTTTTGGGTGGTACACCTCGTTGCCACCAGATTCGATCCGGACCTAGAAGCAGCTGGAAGAACAGTTCCATATTCAGTATCATTCGGAAGCTACCGAGGCTGGCATTGCCGATCTGGCGCAGGTGCGGCAGAAGCGGGGAGAAACGGTAGCCGAGTATATTCAGCGTTTCAGGACTGTCAAGAACCGATGTTATTCGGCTCGTTTAACTGAGAAAGAAGCAGTCGAGCTGGCCGTGTTGGGTCTCTCAGCACCGGTCAAGGATCTGGCTTTCCAAGTAGAATACAATTCACTGGCGCACATGGTCCAGAAACTGACAATGTATGAGCAGCGCCACCCTGAGTTGTACCAAGACAAGTTCAAACGTCTGATAGGCCTGGTCGATACAGAAGAAGAGGATCTTGTAGAAGACCAAGAGATAGCCGTGGCTGAATGGGCTCGGGGAGCAGATCCTGTGTCCTGCAAATGGGTGAAACAGCAAGGGCCTGCAAAAGGGTTCGACTTCGATGTAAGCAAAGCTGAGCAGATATTCGATTTACTGCTGAAGGAAAAGCAGCTGAAGTTACCCGAAGGCCATAAAATCCCTACGGCGCAAGAGATGAACGGGAGATCATACTGCAAGTGGCATCACTCGTTCACCCACACCACCAATGATTGCAAAGAGCTACGTCGGCAGATCCAAACGGCGATAGAACAGGGCCGTCTAATCCTTGGGCAGTTCGCCATGAAAGTGGACACAAACCCGTTTCCTGGCATCAATATGGTAGAGCACAGCCACTCCACGAGGCGTCAGCTAGATTTCTCGTTCGATATTAACATGGCAGGGCCTGTGTACCACCATGGCAAGTATAAGGAGGAAAGCGGCCACTCCCGGAGCAAAGAAAAGGAAGAGGCCGGTCCACGCGACCGGCCCCGTTATGATGATAGGCGGTATATAACCGAGGAACAAGTGAGAAGCGTGCGATATCAGAAGCCACACTCCACGCATCTCCTTAACAAGTATGAGTGTCAGTATGACCGACGTCGGCAGTACGACAGAGATGATGAAAGAGATCATCGCACCGACGCATACGTTGGGAAATACCGTCGGCATGATAGAGATGATGAAGGATATGAGCACCGCACTAGGGGAAGGTCAAAGGAAAAGGAAGGCGTGGATAAACATTGGGATTGTCCTTTCTTCAAATACTGTTGGGATGCGGGAATGAGCCGATTGCCTACAGTCGACAACTGCCCGGAATGTGGACAGCAGGAGGATGACACAGGTCCAGTTTCAGTGTTCAAGCGTCTAGGGCCTCTCCGGCCTCAGAACAGACAAGAGGAGTCATCTCGAGCAAAAGATCTCGAGGAGTCAGAGGATGAAGAAGAAGATAGATATCACCGGCCAAGGTGGTGTCCCGATGGACTCAGACACACCCAAAAGCGTAGAGTTCAGCGGCTACGTAGCTTGGAGGAAGCCGAAGCGCAGTACCTCCACACTTTAAGGAAAGCCCGGCCTGATCTGGCCGTGAAAATTCAGCAAACCTTGGAGACGGAGGCCCGTCCAAAAAAGAAAGAGTGGCGCCCCAAACCAGTAAAAGCCGATGCGAAGACATCGGCTGGCACAAACATGGTGTTCATACTTCCTTCAGAGTTTTGCGCTCCAAGAACCGAAGAACTACCAGTCGCACAGTTTGACTGCGGCCCACGGCCGGTTATCTTTGAAAAGCCACGGGAGAAGGGCTACAAACATCTGAAAGCCCTGTACCTGAGAGGTTATATCAATGGGCAGCCTGTCCGCAAGATGTTGGTTGACACCGGAGCGACAGTCAATATAATGCCATACGCCATGCTGCGGCGTTTGGGACGCTCCACTGCAGATCTGATCAAAACCAACGTCACGCTAAGCGACTTCAACGGCCAAGCTTCAGAAACGCAAGGCGTTCTGAACGTGGATCTGACCGTGGGTAGAAAAACCATCCCTACGTCGTTCTTCATTGTTGACAGCAAAAGCACCTACGCTGTCTTGCTGGGAAGGGATTGGATTCACACTAACTGCTGCATTCCATCCACGATGCACCAATGCCTGATACAGTGGGATGGAGATGAAGTGGAGGTCATTCATGCAGATGATTCGATCGAGATCTCAATAGCTGGCATGAACATTTGGGATGCAGAAGACCAAGAGCCGATCTCTGGAGTCAGTCTAGACGGCTGTGAGCGCATTGAAGCTACAAAAAACGGGGTGAGGCTGGTCTTATCCACTGGCCTGATAGAGTAGCAAAGCCCACGATTGTGCGTGGTAAGGCCGATCCCTGCGATCGGCCACAAAAAATAAAAAGTAGTGATCTTACAACAAGCATGTCATGTAGTCGTAGTAGGGAGATTCCCTACCATTGTAGAGCACAAATAGGTTGTAAACCTTCCTTGAGTAATGCAATCAAAAAGGGGGCCGATTCCGGCAATCGGCCCAAATTATCTTTGTTATCCTCACCAAACTTTTGGCCTGTGTTCAGCATCGATTTAGCAGGTGACGGAAAGCTGGGGTATGGGTTTACATCCGCTGATGAGCTAGAGGAGATTGACATCGGTCCTGGGGATAAGCCACGACCGACATTTATCAGCAAAAAGTTAGATCCGAATCTGCGGGGTCCGATGATAGCCTTGTTGAAAGAATATCCAGATTGCTTTGCCTGGGACTATACGGAGATGCCCGGGTTAGACAGGAGCATCATTGAGCATCGGCTCCCGCTTAAAAAAGGGTTTCGGCCATTCCAGCAGCGAGCACGACAGATGAAGGCCGAAATTTTAGAGGAAGTCAAGAAAGAGATCGAGAAAATGTTGAAAGCTGGGTTCATCAGGCCATGCAGGTATGCTGAGTGGATTTCTAGTATCGTACCTGTAGAGAAAAAGGATGGCCGATGGCGTGTTGCCATAGATTTTCGGGATCTCAATAGAGCCACTCCAAAGGATGAGTATCCGATGCCGGTAGCAGAGACATTGATCAACGCAGCTGCTGGTCATAAGGTCTTGAGCTTTATGGATGGCAATGCCGGTTACAATCAAATTTTTATGGCTCCAGAAGATATACACAAGACTGCGTTCAGAGTCCCAGGTTCGGTGGGGTTGTTTGAATATGTAGTCATGACATTTGGACTGAAGAATGCCGGCGCCACATACCAAAGAGCCATGAATTACATTTTCCATGATCTGATCGGCAAGCTGGTGGAGATTTATATCGATGACGTGGTAGTCAAGTCTGCTTCAGTACAAGGACACTTGGACGATCTGCGACGCGTCCTGGACCGAACCAGAAAATTCGGGCTACGGATGAATCCAAAGAAGTGTGCCTTCGGTGTGACGGCCGGTCAGTTCTTGGGTTTCTTGGTCCATGAACGTGGAATTGAGATCGGCCTGAAAAGTCAGGAGGCAGTGCGAACAATGAAGCCACCTACCACGAAGAAAGAACTGCAGTGTCTCATCGGCAAAATCAACTTCGTCAGAAGGTTCATCTCCAATCTATCAGGAAGAATAGAGCCGTTCATGGGACTGGTGAAAATTAAATCTGATGAGGAGTTCCGCTGGGGGACAGAACAACAACGAGCCTTCGACGAGATCAAAGAATATCTAACGAAGCCGCCAGTGTTGGTTCCACCGCAGCAGGATAGGCCGTTCTACATTTACTTGTCGGTGGCTGACACGTCCATCGCCTCGGTGGTGGTGCAAGTTTATGATGGTCTGGAGCGAGTTGTGTTTTACATCAGCAGAAGGATGCTGGATGCAGAGACGAGATATCCTGAGATCGAGAAGTTATGCCTCTGCCTATTTTTCACCTGCACCAAGCTGCGACACATCTTGCTGTCAGCATAGATTATCATCATATGCAAATCAGATGTCATAAAACATATGCTGTCGGCTCCTGTGTTGAAAGGCCGACTCGGCAAATGGATGTTTGCATTATCGGAATTTGATATCCGGTATCAACCCGCCAAAGCGGTTAAGGGACAAGCGTTGGCCGATCTTATTGCTGAACGAATCAACACTGATATAGCAGCACTGTATGTACGTGCATGGGCTATGTTTTTCGATGGATCGGCTTATGATGATGGTTGCGGCATCGGCATTCTACTCGTGTCGCCCCGGGGGGCAACATATTCCTTCTCCATCAGGCTATCTACCCCTTGCACCAACAATGTCGCTGAGTATGAGGCAATACGCAAGGGAATGGAGTTGCTCATTGAAGCCGGAGCAGAAGCAGTGGAACTTTTTGGAGACTCCAAATTGGTGATTTCCCAACTCACGGACGAATACAAGTGTGAGAGCGAGTCACTCTTCCCATTATGGTTGCAATGCCGTGAGCTGATGGCACAGTTCAGGTATCTAAACTTTAACTGGATCCCGCGGTCGCAGAATACCGAGGCGAATGATCTTGCACAGATGGCTTCAGGCTACAAGGACATAGCAGATGGAACTGATGTTCAGGTACAGTTCCTGGAGGCGGACGACTGGAGAGCCGATATCTTCAATTACTTGAAAGATTCGGCTCGGGGGGCACCTAAACAGATAAGGTACAAGGCCATGAAGTATGTGCTTATTGGGGATGACATGTTCTACAGGACTCTGGAAGGGCTATTGCTCAAATGTCTAGGGCCAACCGAGGCGAATCGGCTCCTACACGAGGTACACGAAGGCGCCTGTGGAACTCACCAATCGGCTCACAAGATGAAATGGTTGATCAGGCGATCAGGGTTTTATTGGCCCACCATGCTTGAGGACTGTTTTAAGTACTATAAAGGGTGTCAAGCATGTCAGAAATTCGGGAAGATTCAGATGGTACCTGCATCAGCGATGAACCCCATCATCAAGCCTTGGCCATTCCGAGGTTGGTGCATGGATATGATTGGCAAGATCAATCCTCCATCAAGCAAAGGCCACATGTGGATTTTGGCCATTACGGATTATTTCACTAAATGGGTGGAAGCCGTCCCTATGAAGTCAGTAAACTCGAAGGATGTTATCAATTTCGTGAAAGAACATGTCATTCATAGATTCGGGATTCCCCAAACTATCACGACCGATGGAGGTTCGGTCTTCATTTCTCACGAGTTTAGAGAGTTCTGCGAGGACACGGGAATTAAGCTGATCCGATCATCTCCATATTATGCTCAAGCAAATGGGCAAGCTGAAGCGTCCAATCAGAGCACGTGGCCATTACGGATTATTTCACTAAATGGGTGGAAGCCGTCCCTATGAAGTCACTAAACTCGAAGGATGTTATCAATTTCGTGAAAGAACATGTCATTCATAGATTCGGGATTCCCCAAACTATCACGACCGATGGAGGTTCGGTCTTCATTTCTCACGAGTTTAGAGAGTTCTGCGAGGACACGGGAATTAAGCTGATCCGATCATCTCCATATTATGCTCAAGCAAATGGGCAAGCTGAAGCGTCCAATCAGAGCCTTATCAAGCTGATCAAGAGAAAAATCGACGAGCACCCTAGGCGTTGGCACGAGGTTTTGTCAGAAGCTTTGTGGGCTTATCGCATGTCATGTCATGGAGCGATAAAAACCTCGCCATACCATCTAGTCTATGGACAAGAAGCCGTATTGCCATGGGAGATTACGGCTGGATCGAGACGTGTCACTTTTCAGAACGATCTAACAACTGAAGAATATGCAGCCCTGATGAGTGACAGTGTTGAGGATTTAACTGAACTTAGGCTGTGGTCGCTTGAGAAAATTAAAGAGAACAAAGCCAAGGTAGCTCGTGCATATAATAAGAAGGTGAGACCAAAGGAGTTCCACGTTGGTGATCTGGTATGGGAAGCTGTATTGCCATTGGGAACTAAGGATGCAGCATACGGTAAATGGTCTCCAAATTGGCACGGGCCATACAGGGTCGACCAAGTTTTAAGGGGCAACGCGTACATGCTTGAGGAGCTGGACGGTGTGAAATTCCCAGTGGCTGTCAACGGTCAGCATCTCAAGAAATATTTCCCAAGCATGTGGGATGATGGACAGTGAAATATGGGGGCCGACACATTCTACGCGGAAATCGGCCAGTAAAAAAAAGATGATGAACAGTGAAATATGGGGGCCGATACATGAAATCGGCCAAAAAAAAAAAAAAAAAAAAAACAATGCACAGCCATCGACTCTCGAGGTTCAGACTGTTACGAGCAGGTGTCAGGTTACATGAATAAGCTACTGAAGGAATGCCTCGAAGGCACGGAGGGTGTCAGCACGGACACGATCTACCTCGGCGATCTCGGCTACGTCATCATCGTCCTTGCCCGTCACTAGCTGCTTGCTCAGGGCACGCATTTCTGCCAGATCAGTCTTCAGTTGAGCTTTGAGGCCTTCTGCTTCGTCTTGGGAGCGGGCGATGAATGCTTCCTTGTCATGAATGAGCTTTTTAGTCGCCCGGACCTTCTCTTCGAGATCTTCCAATTCCTTTTTTAAGGATGCGAGCTCGGCGGTCCTGACAGAGGTGTCAGTTTTGGCATCCAGAGACGCCTTTTTCTCATTAAGCCGCTGACATTTGGCTGCAATATCGGCCTTCAGTGGGAGTTGGGCGTGGCGTAGATTGATCCTCTCACGAGCTAACTTCACCCTTGACCCGTAGAAAGACAGAGTCACAACTGGCCAAAGCTTCACCTGCAATGCTACCGGGAGTTGGTCCTTGATTTCGTCAAGAACACTCTTCACCTCTTCAGAACCCTCGACCAACCTCTCGATTGGGGAGGACAGTAAGGCTTTGAGACGCTGGAATTGAGGTAGAACAGCGCTTGCTCGTGGTTCATCGTTGGCGGCAGAGGGAGCTGGTTCGATGGATTCAGGGTCGAACGTCAGCAAGCCTGAGATATCACAACCCTGGCAGGCAGAAGTGGCGTCAGTATGCGTCAAACAGGGAAGGATGAGTCGAAAGAAGCGAACATACCTCTCCTGAGATCAGGGGGAAAGCCAACGGCGAAACAATCGGCTCGTGTGTTGTTGCTGAGGGCTTGGCCAGATTGGCAACCGTTTCATCTACACCTTCAGGGATTACTAGATCCAGGCTTGCGGAAGACATCGGCACTTCCCCGACTTTCCCACTAGGAGTGTCCTTCGTCTGCATGAAAGGTGCTTAGCCGATGTGAATAGCAATGAATCGGCATAAAAAAGGAGTGGTAAGAGTATGGAGGATAATTACTTTCGAAGCCTCCTGGCTCGAAGAAGAAGTTTGCAGTCCCTTGCGAGCCCTCTTGGGGCTCACAGCTTGCCCCGCCTCGACTGCTGCTCGGGGGGCAACAGGTTCAGGAACAGGCCTTTTCCTGGAAGCCGATGGTGGCACATCTGGCTGGCTCGGTGTGGTGGTTCTCTCAGAGTCTGCTGAGCTCGAATCTCCTCGATTGGATTGTGTTTCCTCGCTGGAGGTGTCTTCGATGGAGACCTGTAAGAAAGGGAGAGTTGGTAAGCACGAGCATGTTTACAAAGATAAATGAGATCAACCAAGGCATGAATCAGCGTACATGCGAGCTTTCCGGAGAAGGGCTCCGGCGCCTCAAAGTTTGCTTGGCCACTATCTTCCTCACCGCCGTTCTTGTTTTAGTTGGAACTCGGGGGGCAGCTGACCCGGAAGTTGCTTGGCTCTTGGAAGCCGATTTTGGTGATATCGGTTGGTTCTGCATCACGACCTGTTTCAAAGGTGGCGAGTTTTTGCAGAAAAGGACCACAGGAGCTGGTGGGAGGAATTCGAAGGGGGAGCCATCCTCGTTGGTAGGTTCTGGACCATCTTGTTGCTGCAAGGAGACAGAGCAGGATATTAAAAGCATCGTCGTGAGCTGCATCAAGAAAATTTACCAGTAGCAGTACCTGTTCTACGGGGATGTCATATTCAGCATCGAGCTGTTCTAGCAATGGTCCCAGAGCTCTTCTGAAGGCATGAGTCTTCCACATCGACCACCAGTTCTCAAAACCATCGGTTGATGAAGCGAAGGTGAGGTTGTTAGGAATTGGGATGGTCAGAGCATCGAAGAAAGAATAACACCTCTGACTGGTGAGAGAATCGGGCAGGTCAGCTCTGCTCTCTGTGAGGTGGTGGAGAAAGAAATGAGGAGGTACTTGCCCAAGGCCAAATTGCCGAGCTGCTACGACCGGCTGGTAGAACTCGTATCCAGGCTTGATTATTCTGTTGGATGTGCTCATGCCAACTGGGAGGAAGCAGGGACGGATCACGGTGGAGAATAGCTGCCGAGTGCTAGTGTCATCGGCAAAGTTGTCCAGCCTGAAGGAGATTGGATTTTCAAAATTTTCCGATTCCTCCGTGTAAGGAAAGAAGATAGGATTGTCCAGGCCTTGGAAGAAAATGCTGAACCACTTGGATACTTCATGAGGGATCAGTTTACTACCTGGCAGGCTATACAGAGCTTGGTCGTAGCTGGTGCATCGGATCTGCTTCCCTTTGGCATCTGGAAAGGTGCAACTTGCCAAAAGGGGGAAGTTTGGGATATGGTTTTGAAAGTACAGCTGAGCCCATAGTTGAATAAACCACCAAGGACCTCCTGTTTTGACTGCTATGTGGGAGGATAGTTTGACAGACATCAACTGGAGATATCGATAGACTTCTCCAAGGAACAGTTTGCCGATGCCAAGTTGAGTGCCTCTGGCAAGTTCGTAGGCCAAGGGAAGATAATTCTTGGTTGGAGCAAGGGAAGGGCCACAGAATATGAAGTGTTCCAGCCAGAAATTGAGGAAGGCCGTGTGTTCTTTCTCTGTGACAGGACCCTTAGTTTTCATGTGGCTTCGAAGATAAGCACCCCAGTTCGTGCAATCTGTTTTGGAAGAAAGCTTGAAGGGGACTTTTGGCAGCATAAAAGCAGAGGGGCTGGGTGATGTGACGTCTAGACCAGTAATCATCACCACGTCTAACAGAGTTGGTGTCATGGGGCCATGGCCGAACATGAAGCAATTCAGAGCATCAGACCAGAAATAGCCGATGGTTTTTAGAAGATTTTCATGTTTCTCAAGGGGAGACAATGACAAAGTCAAGGCATCGGCTATTCCCGTGGTTTCCCATTGGGATTGGTAAGTTTTGGCTACCCTACTGTACCAAGAAACCCAATATTCGGGAGGATTAGGCCAGGCTCGTAAGCAGTCGGCCCAAGAATCCAAATCTAAGTTTTGGCTTACGAAGGGGATTCTGTTTGCCTCGCAAGAGATCAGATGGGCAGGACTAGATTCTGTACGGGGGCCAAGGCAGAGAGAATTTGGGAGAGAAGGATGCGGCAGCAGAATGTCTGAAACCTAAAATTTCAATGATGGGATAAAGCATTAATTCAGGTGTTTGCTATTAATTCTAGCACCGTGCTCGGATTGCGAGGAACAGTTAAGGATTACCTTCAGACCGGAGACCGCTGTGTTGGCGCTGGACGATTCCGCCATCTAATTTGCCGGCGGAGATGGATCTATGCGGTGGGGAATCTAGGGTTCGTGTCGCCGTGAGCCCGATTTGTTCAATGAGGCAATTGGAGATCTGAGTTAACCTTTTTTGAAGATGGTTGCAGGTTACCGTTGAAATTGGAAAGTGACCGCTCAGACTTGTCTAAATAAGCGACCGAGTTTGACCTTGCCAACGTTTGTGGGAAAAGCCGATGTGTTGCCATCGGCTCTTTGGGCTTTGACTTGGTTGATCATATCAAGCGTGGTATGGTGAAAGCCGATTCGTTACTCTCGGCTTTTGGAACGTTGACCTATTTGACTATCGGCAAAATCAAATTGGGAAAAGCAAGCTTTGTTGATTCCAAAGACGGTTGTTTACAATGAAGCCGATTGCTTACAAAATGGAGATCTACTACTAGTACTACTACTAGTTCCTAATCTAGAAGGCGGCGTCGTCGTCGTCGCCGTTGCCATTGCCGCCGCCGTCTTCGCTGTCATCGGCGCTGCTGCCGGCGTAGTCCTCACCGCTGCTGCTGAAGTTGTCAGCGGGGGCCTCCTCGTCCTCCTCGTCGTCGTCGGTGTCTTCGCTGGACCCGGCGCGGAAGCGCTTCACCGGCGGGTATTCGTCGGAGGAGGTGTCCTCCTCTGCTTCTTCCTCCTCATCGGAAGAGCCGATGTCCTCGCCCCAGGACACGGCGTCGTCGGCGCTCTCCGCCTCCAGTTCCCCGTCGACGAGGAGTTGGAAGTCCTCCTCGCCGTCGGTCAGGGACTCGTCGTCCTCTGACTGGGCGGCGAAGTCCCAGTCTCTCTCGTCCCACCATTGTGGGGCGAGAGCTTCGTACGCCGCCATTGGCGGGTGCTCCGGCGTCGGCTCCCGGTTGACGGAGTCGGAGGATTGGAAGGAAAGGCCGGATGTGTTGGAGGAAGAAGAGGAGGCCATCGCGGAGGAAGAGGGTTTTTTGGCTATTGGAGAAGAATGAGGATGCAAATGGTTCGGATAGATTTAAATAAGGGGAATAGTGGAAGATGGTTTAATGCCATAGCGGTTTTCGAGAATGTGGTGCCAGAGTTGTCAAATCGTGTACTGCGGAGAAGTTGAGAAGGCGAGGCATCATGATGAGGAGGCGATATGACGGTTCTGCTCTGCAACGCGTGACCCGATGAAGAAAAAACAGAGTGGTTTTGGAATTATTATTGCCAAAACCAGGGGGGCATGTGTTATCGCCACATTTTGGCCAAATGAGGAGATGGGCCGTAATCAAGATGGGCTTGGAGGCTGGATCGGCCTTGCGCGTGGATTTGGGCTAATTGCCCGTGTATCTGTATATTATGATAGAGTACGTTTCGGTTTAAACAAGAGATAGAGTTGTTAGGTTTATTCCAAAGATAGAAAGTCTCCGGACTATAAATATGTACCTAGGGTTATTGAGAAAGGAGGACGACCACGTTCACAACAAACACAATCTCGGCGCATCGCCACCCCTTGTTTCGAGGGTTTCTTTCAGGTAAGCGTCGTGCTGCCTAGATCGCATCTCGCGATCTAGGCAGCATCTGCTTATGTGTTATTTGGTGTTGCTCGTACTGAAGCCTTGTTGATGGCGAGTAATACTGTTATCATAGATCTGTTTGGGCTAGCATCGGTGCTTTCGATTATGTTTGCTTAGTCATGCTGCCCCTAGAGATCTCGCTGCCTTTGCACCTATTTTGGGTGTAAGGGCAGCATCTTGCTTGATCTTTATTCAGTTGATTCAATCTGTCATAGTTGTTCCTTGTTCTCCAAGGATTAGTTTGATATCCGCATGGTTAGGCCTCACAAACGGGTTGAACGATCCAGTAGTACGTAAGGATATGGTTTGCCAATTCGAGAGGAGTTGTTCCGGGAATTAACTCTACGTTGGTTTTTTGGCCTCCTCTAGGGTTAGTTTTCTGTTATCTTTCGTATCTACCAGGCTCAATTACGTGTGGGATGTTCCAATTATGTGGTGAAAGCGTTAAACTGTCGTAGATCGATTTGACCTGTATTGATAAAGCAAAACCCCATGTTATCGTAGATCCAATGCAGATCCATGGGACAATCGGCTACATGAGCCGATTCACAGGGAAACCTGAGAGCCGATCGAGGCTCGTATTTAATGTTTACGTGTCTGCCATGCAGGAAACTAATCGAAGCAATCCATCACCTTCCTGATCAGGTATAGGTCAGGTGGCACGCCCTTGCATCAGCCAGGACGTGTGCCGGAGTTTTGCGGGCCGTTGCCCGAGGGACCAGGGCCCACCAGCAGTTCTGGGAGCCTCCCGGCTCTTCGTGTTGCTCGTCGCTGCTCGCCGGTGGGTTTTGACAGGCAACAGGTAAGTCTTGTTCTTTTTGCTTTTATACTTCCTTATCTTTGCATGCCTGTCTTTGCTTCCTTGCTTGATTGTTGCTTTCCTCTTTGTTTAACCCAGGTGCTCTGAAGGCAGCCCATGCTCGCATTGCGTCGCTGGAAGCTGAACTCGAAGCTTCTAGGACAGCTTTTGATGCCACCACTGCTGCCAAAGTCAATGCTGAGAAGTCTTCTAAGTCAGCATTGGCTAAGGCGAAGAAGGCAAAGAAGGACCTGGGTATCGCTAAGAAGGAGCA
Source organism: Dactylis glomerata (assembly GCA_007115705.1). Classification (NCBI taxonomy): domain Eukaryota; kingdom Viridiplantae; phylum Streptophyta; class Magnoliopsida; order Poales; family Poaceae; genus Dactylis; species Dactylis glomerata. Next base: position 247,339 of record QXEO01001359.1, read on the forward strand.
CCTCCAGCGGGAACAGGCCGTGGTTGAGTGGCTAAACCAGATGTCTGCTGCTGCTGGAGGTACATACTATACTCTTTTTTATTTTGACGGCTTTCTTGCTCTCTTACGTTTGCTGATGTATTCCTTTTCTTCTGTTTTGCTGTTTCTTTGGTTTGGCAGAATATAGTGAAGTGTCTGCGTCAACCTTGCAGCTTGATGAAGATCCTCTCTTGGCCGCGATCGACTTGCTTGAGGCGAACTGAATTTCTGTCCAGGAAATCTTCGAGTTGGTTAACCACATGCTTACGCGGATTTTTGTCGGGTTATGGCCCAAGAAAAAGGCCAATGTACCAGACTTGAAGGATCTTGCCAAAGCCTTTGACACCGAGGAGGACCCCATACTTACTATGAAGGGTCTCTCCCTGAAGCGAGGTGCCGAGGGGGCCATTGCCTTTGCCTATTCGCATGGTGAGGAGGTGAACTGGGAGAAGGTTAGCTCTTCCCCCGACCGTCCTCGTTCGGAGCTGAAGCCTTTTTTCGAGAAGGCAAAAAAATATGCACCAGGCATTGTGTCAATGATTTCCCCTTCGGCGGCTTCCGCGACTGGTGCGGTGCTGATTTTTACTCCGGCCACAAGTGGTTCTGTTCCTCCTCCTGATGCTGGTGCTGCTTCTGCTATGCCTTCTTCCGCTACGGATCGTGAGGCCGAGGTGGCATAGACTTGGCCTCCCTTATAATTTAGTTTCATCTTGATATTGCAAACTTTCTAGTCGCATGTAGCCCAAGAACTTTAGTCAGAGGGCTTATGCTTTTGTAAATACGTTCTCCTTTGTGAAATGTCGTGTTACTTTTAGCTTCTGAGATGCTCCTCTTTTCTTTTTCCTTTTCTTTCCACCCCGTGCGCGCTTGTAAATTACCTAGTCGCGTTCAAGTTCCGTCGTCTGCCGATGCTTCTAGCTCAGGAGTTTCGTTGCCTCGTTGTCCTGTTTGCCGATGCGATGAATATTTCTTGCGAATTGCAGATCTTGAAAGTCGTTTGACTTTGTCTAAACGCCAGGCGCAGATGGTTATAGGCAAAGCTAGCAAATCTTGTGGGTTCGTGAAGCAGATATCCATACTCGAGGATAAGGTGTCAAGTCTGACAGCTAGAATTGTACACTTGGAGGAGTGCGACTCTTTTCTCATTGGTATTATCGAGTCTGCTTGCGAGTTGCTACGATGTAAGTTTCCCTATCAATCTCCTCTTTTCCTTTTTAATGCAATGCTGCTATCCCATGATTTTTATTTTTGTAGGTACTTGCTTGGACTTTGTTGGCGAGGCTCATCGCATTTCTGAACGGATCGCGGCTCTTGAGAGATCGTCAGGTGGAGTCGAAACTTTTTGGTCTGACCCTCGGCGCCGCAATGCTATTGTGCTCCTCTAAGATCGTGCTCAACATATTGGAGAGGCGGTTGATGGTTGTCAAAAAGCTCTGACTACCATGCATTCCGTGATGCTTCCTCGTAACCCTCTTCCTAGAACTTTTCCTCAGCTGCTTGCTATTTTTAGGTCTAGTCAGCGCATTCATCACTTGATAGAGCTTAACTTAGTGGCTGGTACTAATTTTGCCCTTGGTTGGACGCGCAAGTGGTACCCAAGGCTTAATTTCATTTCCATGTCACTGAGCTTACCTTCGGGGGGTGCTCATCTGCGAGTTCATATGGATGCTACTCTCCAACCGGCCAGGAGGCTCATAGCTAGGTTACTTCGAGAGGATGCCGCGTTTTTCCGCGAGTATCACTATTTGGACCCTTTGGGCATAGACGATTCTGATCAGACATTGATGTAAAGTTTGTGTGCGTATAATGCGAGAGTCTGCTATTTTTCTAACTTTTGTGTCAGAATTTTTGTGCTCAAAGAATTGCACCTTTTGTGTGTATGTTTGTGCGCTTACTGCAATGTTTGAAGACACGTAGACTCAAATAAGAGGAACTTTTGTCTTTTTATTTATGCATATAATGTAAGATACATGGGATAACCCAAGAGATCCGGCCAGTGGCCTGTGTTCTGAATCTAGAGGGCATTGCCCTGGAATAACTTGTGGCTTTTACAGCCTTATTTTCCTACTCTACTTTGGTGCTCTCGACACTTATTCCTCCATGGCCTTCTCTTCTTCCCTTGTAGTTTTGTCTTCTCCTGATGCTTCTACTCGTGGTTTCTTCATCTCTGGTTCCCCGGGACGTCCTTCGGGTAATTTGTCGACTTCTGTAGTCGCGCTTTTTGCTTTGGGTTCTCCATAGTTGGCTATCATGCCGAAGTTTTGTGCCATCTTGTGGAAATCCTTGTCGCATAGGTCTGACACCTCGAAGCTTCCTTTTACTGTGACAATTCCTTTGGGCCCTGGCATTTTTAGTACCAGGTAGGTGTAATGAGGTACTGCCATGAATCACGAAAACGCGGGTCTCCCGAGGATCGCGTGATATTGTGACGGCCAGTCCATGACTTCAAAGTTGAGTTTTTCCCTTCTGTAGTTTTGCCGATTTCCGAAGCAAACGTTGAGTGCTATTCGACCAAGTAGATAGTTGGCACTTCCTGGGACTATTCCGTGAAAGGAGCAATCAGTTGGCTTCAGGAAATCTAATGAGATGTGCATTGGCCATAGGGTTTTTGCGTAGATCAGGTTTATTCCGCTTCCTGCGTCCATGAATATTCTATCGACATCGTACGTCCCTATTTGTGCTTTGAGTACCAAGGGCGCGTTTCCTGGCTGAGGTACTGTTATTGGGTGATCGTCCCTGCTGAATTCTATGGGTTGCTCTAACCAATGTAGGTATTCTGTTGTCGCTGGATGTGAAGTTATTGCGAGGTTGACTTGTCGATTTATGCTTTTCTTCTCTTTGTTCGATTTGGGCACTGGTTGTATCATTGCTGTGATGTGCCCTTTAGATGGAACATATCCTTCCTCGTTGTCGCGTCCCTGGTTTGACTGATCTTGACCCTTGGGAACTCCACTATTTCCTTGTTGGGTTGCCGGCGTGTTGCTTGTGTTTCCCTCGTTTCCCTGGCGTTTTGCCTCGGCTTGCTTGTTGAGTGCTGCTTCTTGTAGTTTCAAGAACGTTGTACAGTCTTTCATTGCATGTCTGGATACTCGTTTCCCATCGACGAACGCATAGTGGATATGACATGGTCCGTTGAGCATGTCTTCTGGTGATGGGTTATACTCTCTGGATTCCTTTGGCAGAAATTTTTTGTACTCTTCTCTCCCATAGTTGCGGTACCCTGAACTTTTCCGATCGTTGCTTTGGTAGCTGTTGTCTTTATATCCTGCGGCTACTTGGCTGTGCGAGCCATAATTGTCGTAATTACGGGACCTTCTCCTTTGACCTCCGTATCTGGTTCCTCTGTCATCTTCTGGTGATCGCGTGCGTTTATTGTTGCACGCATCTTCTCCATCTGCGAGTCTATTTGCTATATCCATTAGATCTGATACTGTTTTTGGCTTGATCCTGCCCATCTCTTCGACTAGGTCTCCTCGTCGTAACCCAATTATGAATGCATCTATTGCTCTTTCATCTGAAACTTCGACTGCTGAATTTTTGATAAGACTCCACCTTTGGATGTATGTCCTTAATGTCTCCCCGCATTGCTGTACGCAGGCTTTGACTTCTTCTATGGATGCTGGCTGCTTGTATGTCGACTTGAAGTTGCCTGTAAATTGCTTTGTTAGCTCTTCCCAACTTCCAATTGTTTCTTTTCCTAACTTGCTTAGCCATGACCTTGCTGCTCTGGTGAGGTGTAATTGCAAACTTTGCATTGCTGTTTCCTTGGTTCCTCCTAATAATTTCACTGCTTGTAAATAATCTAAAAGCCACGATTGTGGCTCCTGGGATCTGATACGTCTCAAACGTATCTATAATTTTTGATGCTCCATGCTTGTTTTTACACCATTTGCCTATTGTTTCGTTACACTTAGTGGCATTTTTATACATTTTCCGGAACTAACCTATTAACGAAGTGCCACAGTGCCAGTTTCCTGTTTTATGCTGTTTTTGTGTTTCAGAAGTGATACACAGGAAATATTCTCGGAATTGGACGAAACAAGTTCCTGAAGTCATATTTTACCCGGAAGCTTCCAGAGATCCGAAGAAGTGTCGGAGGGGGGCCACCAGGGCCCCACACAAGGGGGCGGCGCGGCCTGGCCCCTGGCCGCGCCACCCCTGTGTGAGAGCCCCTGGCTCCACCTCTGACATCGCCCCTTCGCCTATAAGTACCCCCCGACGAGAAAAACCTAAGGGCCCGATCAGTTTTCCAGAATACATCGCGATCCGCCGCCGTCGTCGACCCGAAGATCGGGAGGGTCCAGAAGCTCTTCCCGGCACCCTGCCGGAGAGGGGAATCGCCACCGGAGGTCTTCTTCATCGCCATGCTTGCCTCCGGAGCGATGAGTGAGTAGTCTACCTTGGACTATGGGTCCATAGCAGTAGCTAGATGGTTGTCTTCTCTACCATGTGCTTCATGTTTAGATCTCATGAGCTGCCATACATGATTGAGATCACCGTTATGTAATTCTATGATGTTGGTTTGTTGGGATCCGATGAATATTGGTGTTTATGATTAAGTTGCTGTACTGAATTATATCTTTTGTTATCTCTATGTTGTTTATGATCTTGCATGCTCTCCGTTGTTAGTAGCTATCTTGGCCGAGTAGTTGCTAGTGACTCCAAGAGGGGGTATTTATGCTCGATAGTGGGTTCATGTCTCTATTTCACCTGGGGGAGTGACAGAAACCTCTAAGGTGGTAGATGTGCTGTTGCTACTAGGGAGAAAACAACATTCATATGCTCAAGGGCATATGCTTTGTTTACATTACACACTTTGCTTAATGCAATTATCTGTTGTTCGCAACTTAATACTTCTAGGGTGTTCGGATGATATCCCCGGGGGTGGATTATTAGTCATAGATGCAGTTGGATGGCGGTCTATGTATTTTGTTGTAATGCCCAGAGTAAATCTCATAGTGATCTTCTTGACATATCACGTTATCTTTATTCTATCAATTGCCCAACTGTAATTTGTTTACCCAGCATGTTATTTTATCTATGGAGAGACACCACTAGTGAACTGTGGACCCCGGTCCTATTTTAATCATATTGCAATCACCTGTTTACTTTTCCCGCATTGTTTACTTTACTCGCATATACTCTACTGTTTTCCACTCGATACACTCATAACCTTTGTTTCAAGCAAACCGGTGAGATTGACAACCTCATCGTAAGTTGGGAACAAAGTATTTGTTTGTGTGTGTGCAGGTTCCACAACACCTTCAGTCGTCATCATCTCCCTTCTCCTGTTCGATAAACCTTGGTTTCTTAACTGAGGAAAAACTTGCCGCTACACTCATCATACCTTCCTCTTGGGGTTCCCAACGGGCTGGTCATCACCACGCACAAGGACTTACTGCTCCCACGTCATCATCACACGAGTAGCAGCACTTTTTCTGGCGCCGTTGCCAGGGAAGAGAGAAGACTTCTGCGAGGGGAGTTCTTCGCACACACATTCTTTACTTTGTTATTTGTTTTGCTTTACTTTATTTTATTTTACCTGCATTGCTTTTTATATCAAAAACCCAAAAAAATTAGAATCCTTGGTAGCTGTTTTTACTTGTTTACTTTCGTTTTGCTGAAATGGGTACTCCTGAAAACACCAAGTTGTGTGACTTTGCTAGCACGAACAATAGTGATTTTATCTGCACTCCTATTGCACCACCTATTCCTGCTACCACCTTTTATGAGATCAAGCCTGCTTTATTGAACCTTGTTATGAAAGAGCAATTTTCTGGTGCTAGTACTGAAGATGCTGCAGCTCATCTCAACAATTTTGTTGAGCTATGTGAGATGCAGAATACAAAGATGTTGATAGTGATATTATTAAGCTCAAGCTGTTTCCCTTTTCTTTGAGAGGAAAGGCTAAAGATTGGTTGCTGTCTTTGACTAAGAATAGTATTGATTCATGGGCTAAGTGTAAGGATGCTTTTATTGGTAGATATTATCCTCCTGCTAAGATTATAGCTTTGCGTAGCAATATTATGAAGTTTACTCAGTTCGATAATGAACATGTTGCTCAAGCTTGGGAAAGAATGAAATCTATGGTAAAGAATTGCCCCACTCATGGACTGACTACTTGGATGATTATCCAAATTTTTTATGCAGGACTGAATTTTTCTTCAAGGAACCTACTTGATTCAGCTGCTGGAGGCACTTTTATGTCCCTCACATTGGGCGCCGCATCAAAGCTACTCGACAACATGATGGTAAATTATTTCGAATGGCACACCGAGAGAGCTCCACAAGGTAAGAAGGTAAATTCTGTTGAGGAAACCTCTTCCTTAAGTGATAAGATTGATACCATTATGGCTATGCTTGCTAATGATAGGACTCATGTTGATCCTAATAATGTTCCTTTAGCCTCTCTGGTTGCTCAAGAAGAGCAAGTTGATGTGAATTTCATTAGAAATAACAATTTTAATAACAATGCTTATAGGAACAATTTTGCTAGTAACAATTATAGGCCGTATCCTTCTACCAATGGTAATGGTTATGGTAACTCTTATGGTAATTCCTACAACAACACTAGGGCCGCGCCCTCCGAGCTTGAGGTAATGCTCAAGGACTTCATCGGTAAACAAACTGCTTTTAACAAGTCTGTTGAGGAAAAGTTAGGCAAAATTGATATTCTTGCTTCTAAAGTTGATAGCCTTGCTCATGATGTTGAACTTCTGAAATTAAAAGTGTTTCCTAATGATGTGAACGTGAGCAATGTTGTTGCTGCCGCTAATGCTACCCAAGTGGGAATTGATGAAAATATTAGATTGTTAGCGAAATTGCATGCCAGGTGGAAAAGAGAAGATGAGATGGCTAGAGAGATGAAGGTATGTACTATTACTACCTCTAATGATGTTGCTCCTACTGATAGCAACCCTCTTACTTTGATTGGTGTAGAGAAAACTCCCACTCCTTGTGTTAAAAAGCCTAAAACTGCCAAAACTTTTTCTCAAAAGAGTGCTGAAATTTTTCAGAGTGTGGGAGATGATAGCTCTATTTCTTTTAATGATTTTGATGTTGATGGCTGCAATATATCTGAAGTAATTTTGTTCTTGCAAAAGCTTGCTTTGACTCCCAATGCTAGTTCTTTAAATATTGCTTTTACTAAGCATATTACCAATGCTCTCATAAAGATTAGTGATGAAAAGTTGAAGCAAAAAGCCTCTGTTCCCAAGAAGTTAGAAGATGGTTGGGAACCCATCATTGATATGCATGTTAATGGTTATGATTGCCATGCTTTATTTGATCTAGGTGCTAGTATTTCTATCATGCCTAGAAAGATTTATGACATGCTTGATTTACCACCGCTTGAAAAATGTTATTTTGATGTTCCTATTGCTGATGTTGCTAAGAAGAAACCTTTGGGAAGAATTAATGATGTTCTTATTGTGGTTACCAATAACCTTGTTCCCGTTGATTTTCTTGTTATGGACGTTGAATGCCATGCTTCATGTCCTATTATTTTGGGAAGACCCTTTCTTCGAACTGTAGGTGCTATCATTGATATGAGGGAAGGCACTATCAAGTATCAATTCCCATTAAAGAAAGGTATGGAACACTTCCCTAGGAAACGAAAGAAATTACTTTTTGACTCTATTCTTAGAGCAAATTATGAGCTTGATGCTTCATCTCTTGATATTACTTGATTCGCAATTTTCTGCGCCTAGCTCAAAGGCGTTAAAGAAAAGCACTCTTGGGAGATAACCCATTGTTTACTTTTCAGTACTTTTTCTTTTATTTGAGTCTTGGAAGTCATTACTACTGTAATGACCGCTCTTTATCTTGTTTATTTCGTTTTTGTGCCAAGAGAAGCCTCTAATTTGAGTGAGGTAAAGATTTGGGGATGTTGCTGTCCTGAAACTGTTTTCGGTGCTGCACCGTAAAAATTCGTGAAAATTCTCTGTATATCTTTTGGACCTGCGATTTCTTGTGCATATGCCCCAGGTTATATCCAAACTTTTCTTAGTTGAACACTTTTTGATTTGAGTAACGGAAAATCCCTCAAAAATTCGTCCTTTGTCAGCTGTCCAGTTTTGACAGATTTCTGCCAATATTTGTTTTTGCCACTTTATCGCTTTCTTTTGAGTTCTTTTTGATCATGGAACTCTTGTGGAAGTTGCTACAGTAGTATATACTTTATATGTGGTGGTTTTGGGTTGAAACCTGAAGCTAAAAGAGGTTGAATATATTTTATACTTACACTAATGTTGCTAATAGAATTGTCTTTAGTTTTGTATGAAGGAAGTTTTCAAGTGTAGGGATTGGAGAATGATGAGATGAGTTGAAGAATGGACAAAAGCTCAAGCTTGGGGATGCCCATGCATCACCCCAAGAAATATCCGAGAAGTACAAGCGTCAAAGCTTGGGGATGCCCCCGAGGCACCCCTTCTTCATCGGCAAAAATCAGGTCACCTTTCAAAACACTATATTTTTATTGCTTCATGCACTATGTGTTTTTTTTGGAGCGTCAGCTGTTTTAGTTTTCTTAGTTGGTTTAGTTTGTTTGTTTGCTGCAATAAATGGTTGGGCCCCAACAAATTTCCTTTGGAGGAGATGTACTCGTTTTCATTTGCAAAGAACGCTCTAGTTTTCACTCTTATTAAAAATCGTGCGTTCTACTTTTTCTGCTACTGCTTTTGGTTTTCGTTTTCGCCTTGATATGCGTTCAGATCTTGTCATATCTTTTCATCAAGGTGTATTTTTGCCTCTGATTGTAACAACTCAGAAATTTTAATCCACTTCTTATTAATTAAAAGACCAAATTCTGGACCCAGATAAAACTTTTTATCTACTATTTTATGCATACATGTATTTTCTTTTATATGTATTTCATGATTTCATGTGTGTTTCTTTTGGTTGTGAAATAGTTAGTTAATTCTAAGTTAACCAACAGAAGCAAATGAGAAAGATTATAAGAATCAAAGAAACCAGAAATAAAAATAAGAAAGAAAAAGAGAAGATTGAGATGATCTAGGAAATCTGTTTGACTACACCACTTTGAGCCCTTAGATTAAGAAATCCGTGAACCACCTTCATGTTTGGACTGTTAGTTGAGCTTAACCAAGTTGCATACTAACTCAACCAACAAGAATCTACTCAAAATTCAAACCAGAGCTTGACTCAATCATCTGCTAAAGTTTGAATCTAAAACAGTGACCATATCCAATTTTGAAATATAAATTTCTGCAAAACTGAACCATTCTTGGTAACAAAAATATATTTGGAAACCTGGGCCAATATGTTGATCACCCAAACTGAAAATTTTCAAAAATTCAAACTTAAATCTCTTGCGGGCATTTCGTCGAACACGGGCAGAAAGAAATCAAACCAAATCGAGTTCACTGGTGCTGCACTGTTCTAGCTCGCCCAAGCACTGTCGCCATGCTCTAGGAGGATGCTTCGGTCGATGCCAGCCCCCTCTGCCCCGACCCAAGCCATGGAAGAAGGAGGAGAAGAGGAGACAGTACCCCAGGACCCCCCTCTCTTCTTCCCAGCAACCTGCACGTCGCCGACCGCTCTGCCCTCGCCAGAGCAGACCCACAGCACCCCGCGGCCAAGCCAGAACCCTTCCAGCACGCGAGCATGGCCGCCGTGCCCAGTGTCGCTCAACGCGCGCGCCCAGGACCCCCACACCGACGAGCTTCTGGACGCCCGCGCCCTCGACGCTCCGGCCTATAAATACCCCCGCCGATCAAACGGAGACACTCGCCTCACTCCCAGCTACCTCCCAGACACCCTCTCTCCCTCCCTCTCGCTCTGGTTCGTCGACGCTCGCCACGCCGGCGAGGTACTGGACACGAAGCGCGCCGCCGAGTTCGACCGCCCCGGAGCAAACCGCCGCTGGGAATCGGAGGAGGAGCATCACCGCAGCCGATCCCGCACGTCGCCGTCGAGTCCTGCTTCCTCTACGCGCGTCGCCGTCGCCGTCATCTTCTTCACTGGACGCAGGTGAGCTCCGCCCTTCTCCGTCGAGACGATGACCATGAGCCGTTGGATCTTGATCTGACGATAGCGTACCGGTTCGGGATTCTAATTAGGTCTGACGAGTAGGCCCCACCTGTCAGCACCGTTTTTATTTCTCCCACCGAAGCGAACCGTTTTCTGGGCCGGCCCGTTCGGGCTCTGTTCAGATTCGGCCCGGTGCGGTTTAGATTCGGTCCGTTTCGTTTTTATTATTTTCCCGCCTTTTCGAATTAGTTCAAAACTGTTTCAGATATGTTTTTCAAATTAAATTTCCAAGAGATTTACAAATCCTTTTCCAGCAAATAAATATGCGTTGGAAAGCTTGTAAAATACTCTACCCAGTAGAACTGGTTAGAATTCAAAATAAGTTAGGAATTTAATTAGATATGAATAGTGTGACTATAGCTTTATTAATCTTAGAAGATTTCTAGAAAAATTATTTAAGCCATCAAAAATCATGAAAATTAAAATGTGAACTCCCCAAGGGCACACCTTACTGTTAGTCAACCCTAATGAACTCCAAACCCTATTAGTGTTATCAATTAGACCCTAACCCAACTCTAGTTAGTAACATGAAATGATAGATCCCTATCATATACTTAGAATTAAATTTGCCCTCTTTGCCAATTCATTTAGTGGATCCCTCCCACTTGAACTAGTACTAGTACCCCTAAACCAATACCAATGCTTAGAAGGTGAACAACATATGACACTTAGTAGAAACTTTAACTTGCACACTTGATGAAAACTTAGAAGCAAAACTTACAATCCAACCCCTAAAATGCAACATGAATGCTATTGCTAGCAAACAAAGATGTGTGTTTGGTGTGTTGTTAGCATTGTGTAGTGATGGTGTGCTTTGTGTTTATTCGTTATTAGACGCTAGTGTTGCCGAGGAGGATATTGGAGGGGATTATTATCAAGAAGAAGAAGAATACCCCGGACACTTTGCCAACCAAGGCAAGCCATCTTTTGATTCATACTCCCACTACCTAGTTTTAATATGGCATTCTACTTGTTTGAAGTAAATTGCATGATTGAATTGCTAGAGTAGAATGATAGAAGTATAGTGATGTCTTGTTTAGCAAGAGCATCAAGCTGAGTTTATCCAACCCTAGTTAGTAGTCATCACTCAATGTAGTTGCTTAGTCGCTAATAATATTGAAGCCATCTATAAGGGGAACTCTATTTGAAAAGTGGTGACTTGAACTTGAAACTTGAATGGGAGTTTGCTCCTACATAATGGCTTTATGAAAGAAATCAATCTTGACTAAGAACTATGAAATGTATTTCTCAATGACAACGAGTGATGTACTATGGGAGCCAACCATACCGTACAACCACATTACCCCTATATGGGAAGGGGCTTAGTCCGTATCTTGTTTATCTTAGTATGGGAGGCCTTGTATCAAATAGTTATGGAAGGACACCGTGCGCGGCTACTTCTGAACCAGGTGGATTTCCACTAACCCGGCATCCCGGGATGGCCAGAACTAGAGGCACCGGAGCGGGGATTCTGTATCCCGGGCTCTAGGGAAGGATCCTATACTAGGGTGAGCAAGTGAAAGAGTTTGTTTGATTATCTGAACCCCGCATACTTGTGTATGACGATCCGTGGATTTCTCCCGGCAGATGTATCGAATCTTGTGGGTAAAGTGTACCCCTCTGTAGAGGTTTTCAAACTATTCGAATAGCCGAGTCCGCGGTTATGGACAGTTGGCAAGCTGTACTTGACTTTTGTCAGGAATAAAAGTAACAAGTGTGAACATGGTGAATGACTTGACTCGACAATGATGTTGACACACTTGAAGTTCCTCTTTAGATTGAACTTAGAGAACTAAACCTCTTTTCTACCAATGAACATTCTTGGGAAATAAAACTAGCTTTTGCAAATGAACTTAGTGCTTAGTCCACTATACCAAACTTGCATACCTACTTCATCATTTCCTTTATAAGATGGTTTGCGAGTGCATTCAATGTACTCATGGCTGTGTCCCTGGCTATCAACTTGGCCAGACTATGGGGAAGAATACCAGGAGGAAGGGTATGAAGAAGAGTACCAGAACTAAGCTCGTCTCCATGAGTCGCCCTTGCCTGTAGGGTGAAGGCATGGACCCGAAGACGTTACTTCCGCTGCTATATTGTGTTGTAATATGAACTTGGTCTCTACGACCATTGTATTTTGAACCATCGTATTGTAATGTCTATGGAACTGGTTACCAACTACGTTATGTATATCGCAACAATGGTTCTGGGATTGTGGTGGAATACATAACGGGCACTTCGAATTTGTATCAAATTTGAGGTTGTCACAAGTTGGTATCAGAGCCTAGGCTGACCATAGGAGACCTTAGTTAGAATGGGCGTTAAATCAAACCTTTAATAAAAGCAAAAACATAAGTAATGGTTGCAAAATTGCTTAGTCTTTTCCTCTCTATTTACAAAGCTTTATACATGATTCAGCTTTTGTCTACTTAAAATTTTGCACACTTGAGTTGATCACTAACTTAATCTAATCTAAAATTTTGTAGATGGCCCCGGTATTCGTTGAGCACTACCAGTTGGGCCATGGTGGCAGCCTTTGTTTCGAGCGCGACCTCACCACCCTGACATTGTTCCTGGATCGTTTGTATCCGGAGTTCAAGGGAGCCGTGCTCAATGAGCACCCAGATGGAGAGCTACGGTGGCTTATCCGAGCCAGTTGCCGTGGCAAGAAGGGGAATTTGGGTTCTCCAAGGATCAAGTTTGAGCTTGTGGAGAACACTTGGGCCGATGGTTTGGTCCGAGCAATGCAGGAGATGCACGCCCGCTTGTGCGGACTGCATGTTGAGGAGGTTCAGGGAGAGCACTTTAGGAACTTTGCTCGGCGTGATGCGGATGGTCGTCCCGCAAACATGCCCGGGCAGAATGAGCCGAGTACCTACATCGATCACATGGACTTCTTGCTGTACTCCACTCAGCAGGAGGCCGATCGTGCCCGTACCAAGGCTAACCTTGAGCACTTCGCACTGGTGGAGGCGAGGAGCACTATCAGGATACTTGCGAAGGAGCGCAAGAGCCTTCGTCGCCAGCGAGATGAGAAGGAACAGGACCTTGAGGAGTTGAAGGCCAATGTGGCGGAGTTGACCGAGTACATTGAGAGTCTGGAGGATCACCTTGGTGAGGAGGGAGGCATTGACCTCCGCAAGGAGGATAATGCCCTCATTAGTGATGAGGATGATTTCATGGAGGACCTTGATGATCCGGACGATGGTGGGCATAATGGATTCATTGTGAGTGATGAGGAGGAAGACCCCGAGGAGCCCGCTGTTTAGATCAGAGATCCACATGTTATCTAGTTATGAGTTCACCTTGAGTCACTTCGTGTAGGTGTGAGTTGTATCCCCCTCTCTAGTAGACGAGTCGCAATGGTTTGATGTAAACCATTCGTAATGTGTGAACTCGTATGTATGATATGTTTGATGAGTGTTGAATGAAATATGAATTTGGCTCTTAAGGCCTTAGTAAGACAAAATTGCATCATCCATGTTACCTTTAAATCTTAGCAAATTAGCTTTTCCCTCTTGTCTTACACACCTTATCTTCAGATGCCGCGAGCACCACCACCCCCGAACCCGGAAATGGCCGAACTGCTGAGGTTGATCATGGAAGACCGGGAAGCAGCCCGAGCTGAGCGCCAAGCTAACTTGGCCACTCTTCAGCAGTTAACCCAGATGGCAATGAACCACAACAATGGCAATGGCCATGGCAATGGCCATGGCAATGGTGAAGGAGAAAACAATGGCAATGGTGATTACCGATCCAAGTTAAGGAGTTTCCAAAACACCAACCCTCCTATATTCACTAAGTCTGAAGAGCCCTTAGATGCCGATGACTGGCTTCGTACCATGGAGAACAATTTGGCAGTCGCCGAAGTTGGTGAAAATGAGAAGGTCTTGTACACCACCCACTACCTTGAGGGAGCCGCAAGAGCCTGGTGGGATAGCACCCGTGCAATGCAAGCCCCAGGGTATGTAATGCCTTGGGAAGAGTTCAAGAGCAAGTTTAGGAAAGCCCACGTTCCTTTGGGATTGGTTAAAAGGATGAGAGATGAGTTCAGAAATCTAAAGCAAGGTTCCCTATCTGTGGTGGATTAAATTGACAAGTTCCTTACCTTGTCCAGGTATGCCCCAGATGACACCGACACCACTGAGAAGAAGAAAGAAAGGTTTCTGGATGGACTTCATGATGAGATGCAATGTGTCTTGGTCAGCATTCACTTTGCTGACCAGGAGTCATTAGTTGACTCTGCCATTCAGATGGAAGGCAAACTCAAGCAAGCTGCTGAGAACCGCAAGCGCCGTATGATGTATCAAGGCAACTCGAGCAATTCGCAGAAGCCAAGGGGAAATGCACCGATGGGTTTTGCCCCTAGACCTATGAGGCCATCTGCACCTGTTCCACGTCCCAACTATCCCAACCGTCCACCCGGCAACAACTTCAACCGTGCACCCCCAAGACCTAGTGGCAAGAACTTCAACCCCAATACTCCAAGGCCAAATGGCGCCCCTGTGTTACCCAAGCCTGGTGACAAGTCTAGAGTTACCTGTTATGAGTGCGGACTTAAAGGGCACTACTCCAATGAGTGCCCCAAGAAGCTAAATGATGCACCCAAGACCACTGCTCCTGTTCAGCAACAGCGCCGCATAGGATATGGCAAGAACTATCCACCAAGGAACCAGCCTCACTCTCGAGGCCGTCTGAATCACATGAATGTTGAAGAAGCTCAGGAAGCAATCGACGTTGTGCTTGGTATGTTCCCTGTTAACTCAGTTCTTGCAAGAGTTCTGTTTGATTCTGGAGCTTCACACTCATTTGTTACCCAATTATTCATTGATAAAAGTGGACTTCAACCCACACCTTTGAAAGATGTCATGTCTGTGCAAATTCCTGGGTCAATAACCAAAGCCAGTTGTACCTGCTTGGCAGTGCCCATAGAAATCCATGGGATCTCATTCTTAGCCAGTTTGATTGTGTTAGGAACCAAAGGATTGGAAGTGGTCCTAGGTATGGATTGGATGTCTCGACACCAAGGAATTATAGATTGTGCCAAAAAGACCATCACCATGAGGAGTAGCCATGGAGTTTTAGTAAAGCATGTGTCAGTCAAACCCATCCCAATCCCCAGATGTCATAAGAGTATCTCAGGACCAACTTTAGAGCAAGTCCCCATCGTCTGTGAATACCCGGATGTTTTTCCCGATGAGCTACCCGGAATGCCTCCGGATCGGGATATCGAGTTTATCATTGAGCTTATCCCCGGAACTAGATCTATAGCTCAACGACCCTATCGCATGAACCCAGCTGAATTAGTGGAGTTAAAGAAGCAATTGGATGACCTATTGAGTAAGGGATTGATTCAGCCAAGTTGTTCTGCTTGGAGATCACCCGTTCTGTTTGTGGATAAAAGTGACGGTTCTAGCCGACTGTGCACTGATTACCGCAAGCTAAACGATGTGACCATCAAGAACAAGTATCCTCTCCCAAAGATTGAAGATTTGTTTGACCAATTGACTGGAGCCAGAGTCTTCTCGAAGATAGATCTTAGAACTGGATACCACCAACTGAAAATCCGTGCAACGGATATCCCCAAAACAGCCTTCACTACCCGATACGGATTGTATGAGTACACCGTAATGTCATTTGGATTGACCAATGCCCCTGCTTATTTCATGAACCTCATGAATAAGGTTTTTATGGAGTTCTTGGATAAGTTTGTTGTTGTCTTCATTGATGACATTCTTATCTACTCCAAGTCCGAAGAAGAGCATGCAACCCATTTGAGGTTAATTTTAGAAACATTAAGAGAGCATCAGCTGTATGCCAAGTTCAGTAAATGTGAGTTCTGGTTGAAGGAAGTTGGATTCTTAGGCCATGTATTATCAGCCGGAGGAATATTAGTAGACCCAAAGAAGATCAAATCAGTCATGGAATGGGAAGCCCCTACCACTCAAACTGAAGTTAGAGGTTTTCTCGGATTAGCAGGATATTACCGCAAGTTTGTTGAAGGGTTTTCAAGCATTGCCCGGCCAATGACCCAATTGTTGAAGAAAGACAAGAAGTTTGAATGGACCCCTAAGTGTGAAGAAAGTTTTCAAGAGCTCAAGAAGCGATTGGTGACCGCCCCCGTCCTAACCATGCCCGATATCACCAAAAACTTTGATGTCTATTGCGACGCTTCCAAGCTTGGACTTGGTTGTGTATTGATGCAAGAAGGCAAGGTCATAGCTTACCTCTCTCGGCAGCTTTGACCTCATGAAGAAAATTATCCCACCCATGATCTAGAGTTAGCAGCTGTAGTTCTTGCTCTGAAGACCTGGAGGCACTATTTGATGGGCAACCGTTGTGAGATCTACACTGATCACAAGAGTTTGAAGTATATCTTCACCCAGAAGGAGTTGAACATGATGCAGAGAAGATGGATAGAGTTGATCAAGGATTATGATCTGGAAATTCACTATCACCCCGGTAAGGCCAATGTGGTGGCCGATGCGTTGAGTAGGAAGCCATGCTCCTTAAATATGATGATCAAGGAAGAGCAGCCTATGTTGCACCAAGAGTTTGAAAAATTTGGATTGGAACTAGTCAGTCAAGGATTCTTAGCCAACCTTGAGTTTCAACCCACCTTGATGAGCCAAATCAAAGAAGCCCAGAAGGGAAATAAGAGTATCGATGGAATTAAGCGCCGAATCAGTTCCGGCAAGGTGCCAGGATTTGAGGAAGATGATCAAGGAGTTCTTTGGTATAAAGGACGTATCTGTGTGCCTGCTGACTCAGAATTGAAGGGAGTTATTATGAAAGAAGCCCATGAGACACCTTACTCCATCCACCCCGGTGGAACTAAGATGTACCAAGATTTGAAAGAACAATTTTGGTGGCACGGGATGAAGCGGGAGATTGCATCATTCATCTCTAAGTGTGATATTTGTCAAAGGGTCAAGGCTGAACATCAACGTCCTGCTGGACTGTTGCAACCTTTGCAAGTTCCGGAATGGAAGTGGGAATCTGTTGGAATGGATTTCATCACTGGATTCCCAAGGTCCAGCCGTGGCAATGACTCTATTTGGGTCATTGTGGATCGACTGACCAAAGTTGCCCACTTTATTCCTGTCAAGACCACTTACAACTCGGGACAGCTAGCCGATCTGTATCTATCCAGAATTGTTAGTTTGCATGGAGTCCCTAAAACCATAGTTTCCGATCGAGGAACCCAATTCACCTCAAGATTTTGGAGAAGCTTACATCAAGCTTTGGGAACTAAATTAGCCTTCAGCACCGCTTACCACCCTCAGACTGATGGACAGACTGAAAGAGTGAATCAAATACTTGAAGATATGTTGAGAGCCTGTGTTCTAGCTTATGGAGCTAAGTGGGAAGATTGTCTGCCCTTCGCGGAGTTTTCCTACAACAACAGCTATCAAGCCAGTTTGCAAATGGCCCCATTTGAAGCTTTGTATGGAAGAAAGTGTCATACCCCTTTGAACTGGTCAGAAACTGGAGACCGTCAGATATTTGGACCTGACATTCTACAAGAAGCCGAGGAGAAAGTTCGCATGATTCGTGATTACCTCAAGGCAGCCCAGTCTAGACAAAAGAGTTATGCGGATAAGAGGCATAGAGAACTAACCTTCCAGATTGGAGATTTCGTGTATCCTAGAGTGTCACCCCTCAAAGGAATGCAAATATTCCAAGTAAAAGGAAAGCTTGCCCCAAGATATATTGGACCCTTCAAGATACTAGACCGAAGAGGAGAAGTGTCTTATCAGTTGGAAATGCCCCCTGAATTATCTGAAGTGCACGATGTCTTTCACGTGTCTTTACTTCGGAAATGTCTTGAAGTCCCGGAGAAGCCCGAAATCTTCAAGAATATTGATCACCGTTCTGTGGACATCAATAAGGATTTGACCTATCGTGAAATGCCTATCCGTCTCCTCGAGGAAGCTTATAGAACTACTCGAACCCGAAGCATCAAGTTTCTGAAAGTTCAGTGGAGTAATCACACCGAAGATGAAGCCACTTGGGAACGAGAAGACTACCTTCAGAAAGAGTTTCCCAATCTTTTCAGTTCTTAATTAGTGAATCTCGGGGACGAGATTCTTTTTAAGGGGGGAAGATTGTAACAACTCAGAAATTGTAATCCACTTCTTATTAATTAAAAGACCAAATTCTGGACCCAGATAAAACTTTTTATCTACTATTTTATGCATACATGTATTTTCTTTTATATGTATTTCATGATTTCATGTGTGTTTCTTTTGGTTGTGAAATAGTTAGTTAATTCTAAGTTAACCAACAGAAGCAAATGAGAAAGATTATAAGAATCAAAGAAACCAGAAATAAAAATAAGAAAGAAAAAGAGAAGATTGAGATGATCTAGGAAATCTGTTTGACTACACCACTTTGAGCCCTTAGATTAAGAAATCCGTGAACCACCTTCATGTTTGGACTGTTAGTTGAGCTTAACCAAGTTGCATACTAACTCAACCAATAAGAATCTACTCAAAATTCAAACCAGAGCTTGACTCAATCATCTGCTAAAGTTTGAATCTAAAACAGTGACCATATCCAATTTTGAAATATAAATTTCTGCAAAACTGAACCATTCTTGGTAACAAAAATATATTTGGAAACCTGGGCCAATATGTTGATCACCCAAACTGAAAATTTTCAAAAATTCAAATTTAAATCTCTTGCGGGCATTTCGTCGAACACTGGCAGAAAGAAATCAAACCAAATCGAGTTCACTGGTGCTGCACTGTTCTAGCTCGCCCAAGCACTGTCGCCATGCTCTAGGAGGATGCTTCGGTCGATGCCAGCCCCCTCTGCCCTGACCCAAGCCATGGAAGAAGGAGGAGAAGAGGAGACAGTACCCCAGGACCCCCCTCTCTTCTTCCCAGCAACCTGCACGTCGCCGACCGCTCTGCCCTCGCCAGAGCAGACCCACAGCACCCCGCGGCCAAGCCAGAACCCTTCCAGCACGCGAGCGTGGCCGCCGTGCCCAGTGTCGCTCAACGCGCGCGCCCAGGACCCCCACTCCGACGAGCTTCTGGACGCCCGCGCCCTCGACGCTCCGGCCTATAAATACCCCCGCCGATCAAACGAAGACACTCGCCTCACTCCCAGCTACCTCCCAGACACCCTCTCTCCCTCCCTCTCGCTCTGGTTCGTCGACGCTCGCCACGCCGGCGAGGTACTGGACGCGAAGCGCGCCGCCGAGTTCGACCACCCCGGAGCAAACCGCCGCTGGGAATCGGAGGAGGAGCATCACCGCAGCCGATCCCGCACGTCACCGTCGAGTCCTGCTTCCTCTACGCGCGTCGCCGTCGCCGTCGTCGTCATCTTCTTCACTGGATGCAGGTGAGCTCCGCCCTTCTCCGTCGAGACGATGACCATGAGCCGTTGGATCTTGATCGGACGATAGCGTACCGGTTCGGGATTCTAATTAGGTCTGACGAGTAGGCCCCACCTGTCAGCACCGTTTTTATTTCTCCCGCCGAAGCGAACCGTTTTCTGGGCCGGCCCGTTCGGGCTCTGTTCAGATTCGGCCCGGTGCGGTTTAGATTCGGTCCGTTTCGTTTTTATTATTTTCCCGCCTTTTTGAATTAGTTCAAAACTGTTTCAGATATGTTTTTCAAATTAAATTTCCAAGAGATTTACAAATCCTTTTCCAGCAAATAAATATGTGTTGGAAAGCTTGTAAAATACTCTACGCAGTAGAACTGGTTAGAATTCAAAATAAGTTAGGAATTTAATTAGATATGAATAGTGTGACTATAGGTTTATTAATCTTAGGAGATTTCTAGAAAAATTATTTAAGCCATCAAAAATCATGAAAATTAAAATGTGAACTCCCCAAGGGCACACCTTACTGTTAGTCAACCCTAATGAACTCCAAACCCTATTAGTGTTATCAATTAGACCCTAACCCAACTCTAGTTAGTAACATGAAATGATAGATCCCTATCATATACTTAGAATTAAATTTGCCCTCTTTGCCAATTCATTTAGTGGATCCCTCCCACTTGAACTAGTACTAGTACCCCTAAACCAATACCAATGCTTAGAAGGTGAACAACATATGACACTTAGTAGAAACTTTAACTTGCACACTTGATGAAAACTTAGAAGCAAAACTTACAATCCAACCCCTAAAATGCAACATGAATGCTATTGCTAGCAAACAAAGATGTGTGTTTGGTGTGTTGTTAGCATTGTGTAGTGATGGTGTGCTTTGTGTTTATTCGTTATTAGACGCTAGTGTTGCCGAGGAGGATATTGGAGGGGATTATTATCAAGAAGAAGAAGAATACCACGGACACTTTGCCAACCAAGGCAAGCCATCTTTTGATTCATACTCCCACTACCTAGTTTTAATATGGCATTCTACTTGTTTTAAGTAAATTGCATGATTGAATTGCTAGAGTAGAATGATAGAAGTATAGTGATGTCTTGTTTAGCAAGAGCATCAAGCTGAGTTTATCCAACCCTAGTTAGTAGTCATCACTCAATGTAGTTGCTTAGTCGCTAATAATATTGAGGCCATCTATAAGGGGAACTCTATTTGAAAAGTGGTGACTTGAACTTGAAACTTGAATGGGAGTTTGCTCCTACATAATGGCTTTATGAAAGAAATCAATCTTGACTAAGAACTATGAAATGTATTTCTCAATGACAACGAGTGATGTACTATGGGAGCCAACCATACCGTACAACCACATTACCCCTATATGGGAAGGGGCTTAGTCCGTAGCTTGTTTATCTTAGTATGGGAGGCCTTGTATCAAATAGTTATGGAAGGACACCCTGCGCGGCTACTTCTGAACCAGGTGGATTTCCACTAACCCGGCATCCCGGGATGGCCAGAACTAGAGGCACCGGAGCGGGGATTCCGTATCCCGGGCTCTAGGGAAGGATCCTATACTAGGGTGAGCAAGTGAAAGAGTTTGTTTGATTATCTGAACCCCGCATACTTGTGTATGACGATCCGTGGATTTCTCCCGGCAGATGTATCGAATCTTGTGGGTAAAGTGTACCCCTCTGCAGAGGTTTTCAAACTATTCGAATAGCCGAGTCCGCGGTTATGGACAGTTGGCAAGCTGTACTTGACTTTTGTCAGGAATAAAAGTAACAAGTGTGAACATGGTGAATGACTTGACTCGACAATGATGTTGACACACTTGAAGTTCCTCTTTAGATTGAACTTAGAGAACTAAACCTCTTTTCTACCAATGAACATTCTTGGGAAATAAAACTAGCTTTTGCAAATGAACTTAGTGCTTAGTCCACTATACCAAACTTGCATACCTACTTCATCATTTCCTTTATAAGATGGTTTGCGAGTGCATTCAATGTACTCATGGCTGTGTCCCTGGCTATCAACTTGGCCAGACTATGGGGAAGAATACCAGGAGGAAGGGTATGAAGAAGAGTACCAGAACTAAGCTCGTCTCCATGAGTCGCCCTTGCCTGTAGGGTGAAGGCATGGACCCGAAGACGTTACTTCCGCTGCTATATTGTGTTGTAATATGAACTTGGTCTCTACGACCATTGTATTTTGAACCATCATATTGTAATGTCTATGGAACTAGTTACCAACTACGTTATGTATATCGCAACAATGGTTCTGGGATTGCGGTGGAATACATAACGGGCACTTCGAATTTGTATCAAATTTGAGGTTGTCACACTGATCTTTATTGGTTTTCATCAAAAGAGGTGTTTATAAAAATTTCAAATGGTGTTGGAAAAGAGAAAAAGCTTTGTGCAAAATAGTGGTACAAGAAGGAGCTTGTGTAGACTGTGGCTTAGGCTTTTTCATGTCATGCTTGATGTTTTTTTGATAGTATGCTTAGTGGTTTTGCTGTAGCATGACTTGTCTCAAATAACTGAGATTGCTTAATGAGCCTTTGAAAAAATCATGCGTTGTTTTTATTGTATGGAAGCATTATTTTGGTTTTCTCCTTGATGCTTTATTTGGGTTGACTTGGCGCATGCTCACACATGTTAGACTCTTACAAAGTCACCAATAGCCTTCATGGTCATTTAGTTTTTGACTTTTGATGCCATCTTATGCTTCTTTAATGTCGCTTTGTCGCTTTGCATGATTATGGCCATTATTGCTCTCTTAGTTGGTCGCTCCTAGTCTTTTGCTAGCCCTCGCCTTGTACTGAGTATGAGCTCTACTCGTGCATCCAACTCCTAAAAGCCAAAGTTTTCCAAAGTGTCCACCATATATACCTACTAGCAATTTGCTATTCCAAGTAAATTTGACTTGCTTTTATTTTCTCTTCAAATTAAACTCTTACCAGTGTTATGCGAAATTCGGTCAGTAAAGCTCTCACGAACCGGAAGGCACACTTTACTTTTTCCCGCTCTTAAAAATTTGACATTGTGGTCTTTTATGTTGAGTTGTTATGCTTGCAAGTTGTAAGTTGGATTCTAGCCCAGCCATGCTGTCATGGGGCAAGCTTTCAACATTGCACTTCTTTTTGAGTTGATATCGTGATCTTTTGTTTATGGATGCCCGCGGTGTGAAATGAATTGGGAATCTTGTGAGGATCATGGAGTTTGTATATGTGTTAGGGAAACGCCGGGCCGCCAATCTAAGCCATGCATAATTCATGGTGGAAATTTGCAGCATACCCATGGTGAACATTCGACGACGCATCTCACAATAAAAAGCTAAACAATATAGCAAATAAAAGAGATGTCGAGGTATTCATTGTCTGCTTGTCCTGTCATTTTGGTGTGGGCTTGTTCCATGTCATCAGGCACGGAGGTACCCCGTTGGCGGTTCTCAATGATACACATATATTTACAATGACAAGAGCCTTGCTTGGGACTCTAAGTAAAGTAGCATGGTTTGGGTACTCGTATTCACGGGACACGAGGTTTTCAACTTATGATTTGTCAAGCATATGCATCATAATTGTTCTCGCATTAACTTTAACCATTCAAGATGCTTATGATGGGGGCAATGAGAGCTCAAAGCCGGTAAGTACCATAATTTTTGAAGGTTATAAAACTTGCAATCACTGCTTCCCTCTGCGAAGGGCCTTTCTTTTACTTTTGTGTTGAGTCACCACCTTCTTTCTTTATGCACCGTTAAGAGAGCATAGTTGTCATTCTTAGTGTGATATGCATTGTCCCAAAGTTCATTGATTGACTCATATTGTTGGTTTCACTTGTTCTTAAATTATTTGTATCTAGTCGCCCTCTTAAACTTTGAGGTGTCCTATGCATTTATGTTTTGCTCTCTTTGAAGGACAAGCTGAAAACCATTTGTATGTTTTTCCTTATGATTTGAACACACGTTTGACTTTCATTGTTTCATTATCGTGATCTTTTGTTTGTGTTCATTTACATGTTTACAACATGGTTGCTAAGTTCTTATTGTCATGATTATATCTTTCATGCCCATGTTTTAAGTTCTATTGATCCCAGCTCACCAATGCTTACATATATGATCAAGATTGTGTAGGTGCATGTCACCTCAAAAATTATTCTTTTGTTATCACTTACCTACTCGAGGACGAGCAGGAGTTAAGCTTGGGGATGCTTGATACGTCTCAAACGTATCTATAATTTTTGATGCTCCATGCTTGTTTTTACACCATTTGCCTATTGTTTCGTTACACTTAGTGGCATTTTTATACATTTTCCGGAACTAACCTATTAACGAAGTGCCACAGTGCCAGTTTCCTGTTTTCTGCTGTTTTTGTGTTTCAGAAGTGATACACAGGAAATATTCTCGGAATTGGACGAAACAAGTTCCTGAAGTCATATTTTACCCGGAAGCTTCCAGAGATCCGAAGAAGTGTCGGAGGGGGACCACCAGGGCCCCACACAAGGGGGCGGCGCGGCCTGGCCCCTGGCCGCGCCACCCCTGTGTGAGAGCCCCTGGCTCCACCTCTGACATCGCCCCTTCGCCTATAAGTACCCCCCGACGAGAAAAACCTAAGGGCCCGATCAGTTTTCCAGAATACATCGCGATCCGCCGCCGCCGTCGACCCGAAGATCGGGAGGGTCCAGAAGCTCTTCCCGGCACCCTGCCGGAGAGGGGAATCGCCACCGGAGGTCTTCTTCATCGCCATGCTTGCCTCCAGAGCGATGAGTGAGTAGTCTACCTTGGACTATGGGTCCATAGCAGTAGCTAGATGGTTGTCTTCTCTACCATGTGCTTCATGTTTAGATCTCATGAGCTGCCATACATGATTGAGATCACCGTTATGTAATTCTATGATGTTGGTTTGTTGGGATCCGATGAATATTGGTGTTTATGATTAAGTTGCTGTACTGAATTATATCTTTTGTTATCTCTATGTTGTTTATGATCTTGCATGCTCTCCGTTGTTAGTAGCTATCTTGGCCGAGTAGTTGCTAGTGACTCCAAGAGGGGGTATTTATGCTCGATAGTGGGTTCATGTCTCTATTTCACCTGGGGGAGTGAAAGAAACCTCTAAGGTGGTAGATGTGTTGTTGCTACTAGGGAGAAAACAACATTCATATGCTCAAGGGCATATGCTTTGTTTACATTACACACTTTGCTTAATGCAATTATCTGTTGTTCGCAACTTAATACTTCTAGGGTGTTCGGATGATATCCCCGGGGGTGGATTATTAGTCATAGATGCAGTTGGATGGCGGTCTATGTATTTTGTTGTAATGCCCAGAGTAAATCTCATAGTGATCTTCTTGACATATCACGTTATCTTTATTCTATCAATTGCCCAACTGTAATTTGTTTACCCAACATGTTATTTTATCTATGGAGAGACACCACTAGTGAACTGTGGACCCCGGTCCTATTTTAATCATATTGCAATCACCTATTTACTTTTCCCGCATTGTTTACTTTACTCGCATATACTCTACTGTTTTCCACTCGATACACTCATAACCTTTGTTTCAAGCAAACCGGTGAGATTGACAACCTCATCGTAAGTTGGGAACAAAGTATTTGTTTGTGTGTGTGTAGGTTCCACAACACCTTCAGTTGTCATCGTCTCCCTTCTCCTGTTCGATAAACCTTGGTTTCTTAACTGAGGGAAAACTTGCCGCTACACTCATCATACCTTCCTCTTGGGGTTCCCAACGGGCTGGTCATCACCACGCACAAGGACTTACTGCTCCCACGTCATCATCACACGAGTAGCAGGATCCATCATACTTTTGCTGATCATGGGGTAGTTTGAAACCTTTGGGTATTGACGTGATGCGAACCATACGGGTAAAGCATGGTGCCCCCATCTCCTTTTCATTATCTTCATAGTCATATGTTCTGTTGGGAGTTCTGGATCGTCAGGTTCCTTTATTTTTTGGACTATTGTATCGCCCAGGCGGTGGTGTTCTAGATCGGCGACTTCCACTTCTGTGCCGAGGACTGCTGTGACGGCGTGGTGATCTAGGTTTGTGAGCTCCTTTGTTGCGACATGCCTCCTCCTCTTTTGCTGATAATTTGTTGCCTACCATCTTCAGTCCATTTAGCGCTGCTCGGTGCATATGCTCCCTCGGGTCTCCTGGATTTTGTCGTGTTGTATGCAGGTACGCTTGAGCTGCCACTAATGCTACTTCCGGAGTTTTTGGGATGATATTTCCTTGCTCGTCAACCGATAGGAAGGATGAGTCGAGGTTTTTTGAGATGCTTTGCCTTTCTGAGTACTCTAGATTCTCATACCTTGAACCATGTCGACGATGCATTCTGTTTGTATATGATGCATCACTACGTGCTCTGCGAGCAGCTTCGCTTGCTGCTATGGCTGAGTCCTTTCTTTTCTGTATTTCAATCCTCTCTTTTGCTAATTGTTTTGCATGTTGCCTTAGGGCGTAATGGTACCCCAAGAGCATGTTTTGGCTAGAGTTTGTTGGTATTGGCGTGCCATGCTCCACAGCTGTATTGATTGTTCTCCACTCTTCTTCTGATAGTCGAACTTTTACCCTTGTTGCGAGGGAGTCAGCGGTTTCTCCCTCTACTAAATGATTCGCCCCTCTGTTTATATTTGCTGGATTGAGTACTGGGTTGTTGTTATTGTCGAGTTCTTCTGAATTATCTTCTGCGATGGCGAGTATCTGATACCGATTGTCGAGCTTGCTGTTGTGACTTGAGAAGATCGAATTATCATCTTTAGAAAGTTCTAGTCCCGTTTTCTAGGAATCTATTGATTGATCTGAGTTGTCATCGTGGTAGATTGTGAGATCTTCGAGTTGCACTTCTAAGTCAAAATTCTCCATTGTTTCGTCGCCTCCTGTGATTTTTTCCTTCTTTTGCTTCTGCTAAGCTGACCGGCGAGTTTACCTCGCTAGAAGAGCCTTCTGATGATTCTGACATTGCTACTGTTTCGGGTTAACTTGCCGATGGATCCGCTGTCATTGGATCTGAAAGGCGAATTGAACCTAATGATCCAACGCGAAAGTTTAGACTTCCGACCGTCAAATCCATATCTTGATCCATGCTCTCGAATACTTGCGTGAAACTTGACTGGTGAGGTTGAAAATCGATGGTTCTGAAGGGTATCTGAATTTCATCGACTTGCGAGTTGTTGTTGGCTGAAAGCGAAAAAGCCGTTGAGTTCATGATGCCAACGCCCAGAGTCCCCACGGTCGGCGCCAATTGACGAGGGGTTAACTCGACAAATGTCCTAGATGAAGGACTTAGGATCGGGGAGATAGGGCGTCAGATGAACTTGAAGGTAAAATCAGTCAGACAAGGTGGCTATGAAAGTAAACGTGGGTGTTGAACCTGGCTTGCTTTCAATCTGACCTACACCGTCCCCTCCTGGCCCCTATATATAGGTGGTCAGGTCTCGAGGATCGGGTAGGGTCCGATACAGATTACAATATCGACATACGGTAAGAACTCGTATTTCGACTAGTATTACAATTAGGCCTAGCTTAACGGGCCTCAGGGGTACTCAACTAACGGGCTCTATTATCTATACCCTTGTCACTGTCAGGTAGACTATGTCTTATTGAGAATGATTCTCACATCTTTGCAATGATGAGAACTCTGTAAGAGGAGAGTATTTTGTATCTTCTTGTGGATCACACAATTTTTTTAAAGGGTCTCAGAGAGGATGTTATCATTCTAATTCCAAACCAGTACTCAAACATGGTAGGACAGGAGAAGGAATATTGTAACTCATCTGTAATTGTTGATGATGAAAATTTGCAAGGAAGTGATAGTGAAACTGATACTGAATTTTATGACCTAAAACAAAATCCCTCGCGGATCAGAAACGAAGTTTAGTGTCCCTCGACATGGGAATGTTTTCTGTATTTTTATTCACCTCACAATAAAATTCAATCCCGATACACGACCGAAGCCTGCCTGTTATATAGGCGACGCATGCTCAATACCAAACCTACCAAAATGACATGCAATCAAAACTGATTATACAGACCTCTTTCCTATCTAATTAAACTTTTCTAATTAATTATGAACACAAGAGTCCAAAACAACTAGGGCTTCAAAACCAAAATACGTAGCTAGTACTACTTGTACTCGGATGGAACCGATTGGAGTGGAATTTCAATCGATCCAAACTTGACTGATGCGCATGTTGTTTTGAACGTCGGTATTACTTTCTCTGGTGCAACTAGCTGAATTATGGCTAATATTATTAAGACGTTCCTTGTTGCCGTGATGGGTCGACTTGCTCGTCACTTCCATCTAGTTAGAGCCATTTTCAACAACAGAGATATATCTTGAGCCACTGCACCTAGCTGGAATCAAGTATGAAGTAGAGATGGCCACATCACAGGTGACGAAGCCTCGAGTTCTAGGATACCGAGTCTTCATCGCTCATCGATGCTACCGCACCGATATCGTCGAAGTCTCGACACTCTAACACCTAGGCTACCGCATCCAAATCAAATTAGTCTAGCTCACATTTAATTAACTAAAAATATGGGTAAACAAGGATTCAAGAGAAACGGGATTACAAAAGTTATCCATATGAAAATGAAGTAGTTACAAGTGCGCAACTTACATGCAAAAGAGCTTTTGCACATTCGTTCATAGAAGTGTGTAAATTATATGTTATATGGTGGGTAACTTATATGCTATAGCGCAGATAACTATAATATTAGAGGTGGATAACTTTTCAGTCAAAAAAGTCGTTGAAACATATCAACAGGAGATCTAGTTTCGAAGATCTCGTCACGACGAGTTCATCGATGAAAACAGATTATAAATCGGATAAGCGGTTTAAGCTTTACCACTTTTTAAATTTTTAGATTTGTATTTAATGCAGATAATATCAAAAAAATTATCTTCTGCATACAATAAGCCACCACGTCCTATTCATAGGGTGGGTAACTCACATGTTATGTGGCGGGTAACTTATATGACATGGATAACAACTATGTTATATGTGGATAACTTTTAGGCCAAAAAAGTTGCTAAAATATATCAATATGCGATTTAGTTTTGAAGACCTCGTCGTGACTAGTTCAACACTGAAAACGATTTTTCAATGAGATAAACGATTTGAGCTACGAAACATTTTAATGTTTGGATTTTACATTTAATACAGATGATATCATCAGTATTGGATTTTAGTGTATTGATAGAGAAACTATAAAGAACTTTCGGGTATGTGTGCGAACAAAGCGTAAGCAAGTATAAACACAGAGAAAATCATATGATTTTAAAGTACATGTATACAATTAGGAGAAAATCAAGAAAAAAAATCTTAACCATGCACTTCTGATCTGATGGTCAAAAAATACCTACTAGCTTAGGACGTCCGAAAATAATTTTTATTTTTAAAAATAATTTACCTTTTCTCTACTATAATTTTGCTAAACGACTGGTACGTTCGTTGGTGGTATGTCGTCCCGAAACCCCGATCGATCTACCGTCCGTATCAAAGATCACGGAAAAAAAAGTCTATCGATAAATGTTGATGTATTGCTGAAATAAACAAATTTATTCCTGGTCAAAAAAAGAAGTAAACAAATTTATGGTTCTGCTAAGAACCAGTACAAGGTTGCCCATGATTTCAAGTCTTGCAAGTCCTAGACCACAAGATTATGTATGTGCTGGCATTTGAAAAACACACTTAGACATGGCCTCTCACAACCCTGGCTTTTCTTTTAAACATTTTATTATCTCAACTGAATGAGAATACACGTTGACCGTCAAGGGTTGCTACTACATATTATGGGTTAATTAATGGATAGTTACAAGATGTGCTCGCAGATTGGATTATAAAACTACATATATTTAACATGGGTTATTTTAAAATCATTAGCCTGACGCCTTGGTCATACAAACAAGAACTTAATTGGTGCGCCTCCGCAATGGCTATGACAACAAAAACTTAATTTATGTATCTCGGCAATTTAGATCTTTTCTCTCCCGATTGCAACATATGGGCATGTTTCCTACAAGGGTTAGGGTCCCAGGAGGAATAGTGAGTAGAGAAAGAGCTAGACCGGAGGCGCTCCCTACATGTCAGCTTGCCTTATGCGGTGGCTCTCACTTCACCATGGATCAAACAAGAGGGCATAGAACTGCTGGCAAAAATTGAATTAAGCAAAAAAATTAACTGTTTGAGAAAACTAACTGCCGACACAAATAAAAGCAGACAAACGTGCTACTGGCACAGATAGAGAACCACGGGCAAACGAACTGCCGGCAACAGTCAAAACAAATGGCGATCCATCAACTACCGGTATGACTGCATTTCGGCCCATCGACTGCTGGATCCTCCGTCGCACGCTTATTGCACGTGGAGTGAAATGTTAGGCAAAAGAAGCGCAATACTTGCACGGAAACTCGTTTCGGTGCCCGAGCGTAGATGCACTCGATTCCTGGACCAACGAGCGGCGAACAGGTAGACGTCTTCCCAGTATATTGTCGTGTATATGGGCTCGTATCGCAATTAATGTACAGTGTGCAAAGGCCTTCCTGCAGCGTGCATTTAGTCGGACCAAACGTTGTCCCAACGAACTGGACCAACGCTTTGTTTAACCGGACCGTGTGGTATAGACCCAACGGCTACTGGGTACCCAACACGCGGCATCTCAGAAAATTGCACGTGGCGTGGACTCAGCGAAGCTTCCTCCCTACATAAATGACTCGCTGCTTCCTGCTAGGGTTCCTCATGTATCAGCCGCCGCCAAGATCCCGTTCCACGAATCCATGATTCCATGGCTTCTTCCTCAAATCCTCATAATCTTCCCATGCTGATTCTCTAGACAGCGGCATCCTCCCCCAAATAACACGCCCATATTGCGGCAGTAGGGTCGTCACCAAGATCGCGAGCCGAGCATCAGGTGCTACCCTGCTCTGAATGTGTACTGCTCTTTTCCCCTTCCCCGTTTTGCTTTTTGATCAAGAATTAACAATGTATTTGTACCACGCAGACTAGGCAGTGCAGTTTCTTTGAGTGGAGGAAGGAAGGCATACCCCAGAATCGTTGCTGGAAACGGGGGGTAGCCTGCCGATCCAGTTTGCCTGCACATACCCTAGTCGCCGAGCTCCGAGCAGCTACCAATTACCAAGATTTCGTGTTCCTCAATCTCTGCGTGTCTATGATGAATACCATGGCAACACTGATTTAGCTTGCTGTTCTTCTCTCCCTGATCTCACCATCGCTCTCACCACCTATGCCAATCGGCTACCATGATTTGGCCGTACCATGTATGCTTGTTTATTCTATGGAATGCGCAGTGAATGCCCCAGACACTACTAGGAAAACAGCTATAGATAGCAGTGTTACCCGTAGCGCATTTTAAAAACGGTGCGCTGCGGGTATATACCCGTAGCGCACCAAGAGCTGTGCGCTGTCGATATTTAGTTATCCGTAGCGCATGCCTATTTCCAATGCGCTACGGGTAATATGGGCTCCGGTGGGCAGGACTCCCTCAACTTACTCGTAGCGCACGATTGAAGCATGCGCTACGGGTAATTATACTACCCGTAGCGCATGCCCCTCTCATGCGCTATGGGTAAGTTGGGCGGGAATAATATTCAAACATTTTAGATTTACCCGTAGCGCACTACCAAATGCGCTACGGGTACAGAAAATGGTGCGCCATAGGTAAGTTTCCCGCCAAAAATTTCGAATCGATGGCAAAAAAATCAAAATTTGAAAACTTACTCGTAGCGCATTGACACTGTGGTGCGCTACGGGTATATTTTTTTACAATTTTGCCCCACCACCACACACCCCCTGTGGAACGCCTTTCTAGTCTTCTGAAAAATAAAAGAAAATGATAAAATCTTTGGAAAAAATTCAAAAAATAAGATTTAGTTATGTTACGTGATCTAGTAAGTAGGAAAAATAATAAATATGAATTTTGATGTTTTTTTCAAAAAAAATTTGTGTCTCGCTAAAATAGCCATAACTTTTGCATACGAAGTCGGATTGAAAAGTTTTTTATATGAAAAAGTATCAGAACGAAAAGTTACATCCGAATTTAACCACCTACGGTTGTTTTGACAATTTTTAGAATCTCAAAATTCGAAAGGGAACATGGACTTTTTTGATATTCTAGTTTTTGGGGGGGAAAAATTACGAAATTCGAATCACTTCCCGTAGCGCATGGGTGAAGTGGTGTGCTACGGGTAAGTGAGAATCTACTCACACATCCAATGGCTCACAACGTTTTCAAACAAACACACATCCGTGGCATCTTCAATGAAGGCTTGTGATTGGTCGAGAGGGGGTCACGCGGATCTCTCTCTCTTTGTCCTTATCTCTTCTCTCTCCTTCCTTCTTCTCTCACCCACCTCATATCTCTTCTACATCCCTCCCTCTATCTCTCACACACACACACACATGAGCATGAGAAAGCTCCTCTCTCCGGCGAGCTCCGGCCAAGCTCCACCTCTCCGGCGAGCTCTCGGCCAAGCTCCTCCTCTCCGGCAAGCTCCTCTTCGGTGAGCTCCCGGCCAAGCTCCTCCTGTCCGGCGAGCTCCTCTCCGGTGAGCTCCTCTCCGGCGAGCTACTCTCTAACGACCTCCTTTCCGGCGAGCTTCTTTCCAAATACCTCCTCTCCGGTGAGCTTCTTTCCAAAGACCTCCAATATTGAGCTTCTCTCAAAGCGTTCTTCTACTGGTTTCCCTTCTTTATTGAGCAATCTCTTATAATGAATAGGAATGCCAAGATATTTAAAAGGAAGGACCTAGCCTCGCATCCAGAGATGTGTTTATACTCATCCTCAACCTCTTTAGCCTGGCCAAAACATAATATTTTTCTTTTGTGAAAATTAACCTTAAGCCCGAGAGTTGTTCAAAAATACATAAGGTAAGATTCATGTTCACCGCTTTCTCTAAGTCATGTTCCATAAAAATAATTGTATCATCAACATACCAAAGAATAGAAACCCCCTTCAATAAGATGAAGTATGAGACCGCCAACTTACCCATCCGCCTTAGGGCATCTCGAGCGGCCCGACCCAACCAACCAAATCGGACGGACAAAAAATTTGTCCGAAGTGTCCGAAATGGGTTGGGCCGCGGACACGTTTTTGGCATGTTTTCGCAATCTATCCATTTGGGTGGCAGGTCCCCCTAGCGGCCCGACGCATAATTTTTTCCATAAAATCTTTCGTTGAAAATAAAGTAATTTACATAGAGCACAACAATAAAAATACATAGAAATAAAATTTTATTTCTCCCGACGGCGTCTACTCGTCCTTGCCGTCGTTCTTCGTGAGAGGGCCGACTCCTGCAGCAGCAGCAGGACCTTTGCAACCAACCTCTTCCTTTATCTGCCCACCTTATCTTCAGAAGTTTGCTTCATCTTAAACACCAATTTGCATCTGACCACTCTCTTTCCTGCTGAAAGTGGAAAAATATCCCAGGTATTTTCCTAAGAGGTACACCAAGTCACCAAACTCCTTTGTTACATCTATCAACCGAGAATCCTGCTTTGCAAGCACTAGTGTGGAGATGCAACAAATGATTTGTATGTCGATGAGATGTGAGATGCCATGTAAGAGATGAACTTTGCAATATGATGTTGAAAACCTTACAGGGCAAGATGCTCTCTAGCATTAGTTCTGGGTCCGCTCGTCCTCAACTGCATCCTATTGTCAGTTTGTCACCATTGAAGGCATAGCTCTACTCCTGCAATGGAGGCTCAGTTTGTGGTTGCTAATTTAAGTTGAACTTGTTTCATAATTAGCTCTGAATTTTTTTGATGTATGAATAGGTTAAATCTGGTTAGCCAGATAGTAAATTGGGCACACAGAAAGGTGAGGCAAATGGGATTATAATAATCTACTGCGATATCAAATCGAGCCGTGCTATTTACGCTGCTTACTTGCTCTAGTGCGTGTGTGGTAGCCTGTATCATCAGCATCCCTTAGACTCGTGCCAGAATGGCTGAAGTATGATAACTTTTCTGTACAGTTCTACACATGATATCTGTATGCCCCAATTTTTCAAATATCGCTGCCACTATAAAAAAGTTCTTCCTCCTGAATTAATAATATTAGTGTGATGCTTTCATACTTACTTAGGTAAAAATAAAAAAGGATGTACCGCTCATGATCTTTCCATAATTTATCTGTAATTGCCTTGACAAAGAGTAAATGCACTGCAGGATTTGTCTGCGTGCGAGGATTTGACATGGAAACTAGGGCGCCAAGGCCTCTATGCCCCCATTTGCACCTTGCAGCAAGCAAGTTGCCCAGATCACGCAAGTCAGCAGCAACTGAACAAAACTCGGATTCAGCAAGGGCATCACTTTCATAAAGATCATGCTTATTCTATCATTACCTCTCAGATCTTAGCATGGGTCATATTAGTTCCGGACGACAGCCCTATTCTTCTAGGGAAATAAACCATAGAGTAGGAACCTATTTCATCACAAGATGTGAGAGTACAAGGTTTTGGGAAGATACATGGCTAGGGAACAAGTCTTTAGCTCATCAATATCCATCTCTTTACTCTATAGTGCAGCAAAAACAAGTTTCAGTTGCAAACGTTCTTTCAAGTAACCCACTGAATATCTCATTTAGAAGAACTCTATCGGAGCACAGATGGAGGCTTTGGTTAGAACTAGTGCATCGGCTAATGAATATACAATTGAATTTAGAGAAGGATAACTTTGTATGGAGTTTAACAAATTCTGGAGAATTCACAGTAAAGTCGTTATATCTAGATCTCCTGAATGACGATACCAAGTACTTAAAGAAATATATATGGAAAATTAAAGTTCCACTGAAAATAAAGGTTTTCATGTGGTTCTTACATCGTAAAGAGATTCTCACAAAAGATAACCTTATTAAGAGGAATTGGACAGGGAGTGATTCATGTTGTTTTTGCGATAACAAGGAGTCCATACAACATCTTTTCTTTGAATGCCCATTTGCTAAGATAGTATGGCGCATTATTTTTATGACATTTGGGTTAGCTCCACCAAAGAACATTACTAATCTTTTTGGAAATTGGCTCAAGGACATTCCGAAAAAGGAACTCATTCTTATCACAGTGGGAGTATGTGCGGTTATTTGGACTACGTGGAACACGAGAAATGATTATATATTTAACAAACTAAAAACACCTTCATTCTTGCAGGTTATTCCAATGGTTACCCATTGGATCCGTACGTGGTCCTATCTCCAACAAGAGGAGCAGCAAGTAGAGATGGATTCTGGGTGCAACCATTTGGAGACGGTTGCTCGGGATTTATTCAACCGGTGCGGCTGGCGGTCGCATAAGAGAATTTCTTCTTAGATGTATCAACATATATGTAATAGTTTACTTTTCTGATGGTTGATTCATGTGTCCACCTTGTGCGACACATAAACTTGTAATAATGGAGGATACTGCTACTGAATAAGTTAATAAAGAGCCATATGCATCAGTGGGATGCAGAGGCTGGGCATACCCCTTTTCGGAAAAAAATCACAAGATGTGAGAGCTTGGGGTCTTGTTTATGTACTAGCATCTTTGCTGTATATATATCGTTGATTTTCCGTGTCAACTGGATCGCGAGACGCCCTTGTTTATGTTCCAGAATTCATGGTATTTCCTCCGATCCATAATACTCTTCGTTAATATAGATGCATCTAGACACATTTTAGTGGTAGATACATCCGTATTTGAGAAGAGTAATATGGGTCGGAGGGAGTATCTTATTTTTTATGCGCTGTTTTTTATATAACTGGCTGTTTCCATGCATCTGGTCATGTGTGTTCAGTGGTCTCCATTCGCCGGAGAGTAGACTCGGGCGTGTGCTGCTGCTCATCCGAGTCGATGCTCCAATCCTTCAGCTCCATGAAGCAGGTGAAGGGATTTGTTGACATCGCAAGTTTTTGCAACTAGCGAATCTGACATCTGACACCAATTCTCTAGCATGTGCGGATGTGCGCCTCAGGCTTTTGGAGAGGAAGAGACTCATGGCATCACAAAAGGCTAGAAAACCTCGTATTGCCAGATTCATTTGGGTTAGTTGCTTGATTAATTAGACGAGTAAAAAAAACAGTGCATATATTTAGATTAATTAGTGCCTCCTTGCCATATTTAATTGCGCTAACCTAAAACCCAATTAATCTACAAGAGTGCATTTTCTGAGCACCATCTCACCTGTTAATTCGTGCATCAAGATCCGTACTGGTCTATTCTCTAACAACTTTTCTTTTTTGTATCTCTCACTCTATACAACCTTTAAATCTGAAACTTGGCAGTTCACTGAAACATTTGAGATAGTTTTTTGGGAAAAATAGTTTTTTGGGAAAAATAGTGGGATTTTTATAACAGTATATATATAATTTTTAAACAATTTTATTGAATTTTAAATATTTGAAAATTTAAATTTCACAAAAAAAATCTGAACTATTTTTTCCATATTCTAGTTGCAATATTATAGTGACCTGCAATATTTCAAATTCATATGTTATATAGTTTATGGGATATAAAAAGACAAATCTCAAATAGTAAGGGGGTGTAGGTGAGATGGTGCTCAGGCAAGTTTTTTCCTTAATCTACTCCCTCTGATCGGAAAGGAAATAAGTATCCTTGACTTAGTATAAACTTTGTACTAAGCTACTCTTTCCGACCCATATTACTCTTCACTGATATATATGTATCTACCACTAAAATATGTCTAGATACATCTACATTAGTGAAAAGTATTATGGGTCGGAGGGAGCAGTACAATATCATCGACACTTATTTAGCAATTACTACTAGAAATATGACAACTACAATCTATCTATTATATTATTAAAACAACTAACAACCAACGGTTAAGATTAAGAGATAAGAAGTAACGGTCCCGATTAACTGAACTTTAGAAAGAGCAAGCCGGACATCTAAATCGTGTAAGAGAAGGACACGAACCTTGCAGCCTAGCAGCCTAGCACGTCTCTCATCTCTATCTATTTAGTCTAACCTGGTCTTAGCTGCCGATGGATTCGCTTCGGCGTACGTATATTGGCCTCCTGGAACAACCCAAGGTCTCGGCGATCACGATCTCCAATGTCATGAACTATGGTCATGTCGGTACATGCTTGACGCGCCACCATACCTACACCTAGCAGGCGATCAGGCGTGTCTAGCGGCACGCCGCCGCGCGCGGCAGACTCTCGAGTCTCGACTCCCAAAACAGAATCTACTCCTGTGCTTGGAAGTGAACGGGTCAGATTTGAAAGAGCTACAATTGGTCCGGCGAGGCAGATGTCCAGGGACGTGTCGCCAGATGCGGCATATGTCCAGAGACGTGCTCAATGAATCTCGATTCTCATGATGCTTTGCCTAGATCAACCCTCCGCACTGTAGTGATTTCTGCAATCAGGTCTGCAAATCTGCAAAGTTGTCGTCGAGTGAATCTTGAAACAGCAGCGTCCCATGTAACCATGTAACGACACCATATAATCTCTGATGAGTTGTGGGCGACGACAGCAAGCCTATTGAGTTTAAGGCAAGGTCTATGATAAGTCGTTCATGGCGGCGCCGAAAGGCCAAGTACTTACGATCGATGGCAGCTCAAGCGGCGGAAGTACCATAACCGAAGTAGAGATTGGCTCTCCGATTATTTTCTGATCAAACAGCGTCGACTCAAATTTTGAGTCCAATTCCATCAGCAGAAATATCATTCAAATTGACCGCCCAATCCAGCTAATCTATACGTCCTGTCCTCAATTTGAATTAACATTGCAGTGCATGCGTTCTGCAGACAGATGATTTGATATGGCTAGCTTATACAGGTGCCTGGATGCATCAGTGAAGCCTGCATGTCAAACGACGACGTGCTGCAGGAAAGCCTAGAGTTAGCAGTATCTAAGGGAGCTTCCCCTACAGCTCTACAGGAAGCACCTCGATCTAGACGGTATCATGTTTTAGCGTTACTCCACCCATAACTGTAATTTCATACGAAGGCACCCATGACTGATTTAATAGGCACAACACAGGTCGAAGCATAGAGCTGCACAACACAAGAGGGTCAGCTGCCAGTAAGGTAACAAAAATTGTTCGTATTAATTCAGTATTTTTCTTAAAGGATGGATGACATGTATCACATGTTAGCTGGAACTATTTTATGGAGAAAGATATGCATGATCTGATGATCGTCATTTGGCTAGGCCATTGGAACATCTGATACTGTATAATG
Source organism: Dactylis glomerata (assembly GCA_007115705.1). Classification (NCBI taxonomy): domain Eukaryota; kingdom Viridiplantae; phylum Streptophyta; class Magnoliopsida; order Poales; family Poaceae; genus Dactylis; species Dactylis glomerata. Next base: position 284,973 of record QXEO01001359.1, read on the forward strand.
CCTGATGACTAATTACGAGAAGGTGTGGACTACAGTCATCAACTTTGTCAAAACGAATGCTAGATCGATGGACAAAGGTGCACGCTCCATCCCCGTAAATGCTGAGGAAAATGTTAGAGTTTTTAATGGGGCAACTAATATGCTACGAAAAAATGCAATGGATAACTGAAGTCTCAAACGTTTGTATTTTCTAGAAAAAGGTTAGAGTTATCCAATGTATTTTTTGTTCATATAGTAGATTCATATTTATGTAGGAGATTTGGAACGAAAACTCAGATGGCATTAGCACTATGGTTCCATACAACATCCAGACATGAAGTCCAACAAAAATGATTCGGACAGACTGTTTAGTAGACATTACCTTTTTATTAGATACATGGATAATTACATTGCTGTATATCAATTAGTGTAATATTAGCATGTGTAAAAGCATATAGAAACATCACATTGCACCCAGGTAGTTCAACTCTTGGTAAAATGATCCTTCAAAATATTTATTGGGAAGATTAACATCCAGGAATATATATTAGCAGAAGAAACGTATGTTTAACACGGAAGTCTTTGGTTGTGCATGGTGGGATACAATCCCAATCACCGAGTCTTTTTTATTAGAAAAAGCAAGATCATTATTCTTTGATAAGGACTAAGGACCTAATACACCTCACCAAAATATTCAGATTTATACTAGATCCAATCATATTATGAGAGGACGTACCTTATTAAAAATAATATTCCAAGTTAATGTAGTGGTAAATTATATATATGACAAATATTTGAAAGAAAAGGCGGTACGGACAAAAAGTTGCACGATGCATTTTGGTTACCATATTTCCTATAATTCTAAATGACAACATAATTTAACAAAACAAAATTAGTTGTAAAAATATATGAATAAATCATAAATTAGAAATGCACAACAGAGCTAGCCGCGCAAATGCGCGGGTCATCCAGCTAGTTAGAAATATGGCAACTATGGCCTAATTAATCGGGCAACTAGGACCTAAGTAATCTAGAAATTGGTAATATGTCAAATATGATCTGATTAATCAGAAAATCTATAATACTTATAAAGTTGATCCCCACTAAGATGCATTAAATGTTTGCAAGCTTAATCCTTATGAAGCCACATCACCTCTATAATTTCTGTTCGTTAGATTATGATTGGGCGCTCTAGATTTTCTCTGTAAGAATCAGACATCCTGCGTGTAGCCACGGATTCAACTCATCTTCCCATGTTTTTCTAATAAGAAGTGATGTCTTTAATTCTTTGCTACCTGTGGCTGCTGCCCTGCCTTACCAGTTACTCAACCGTTGACAAGGGTATAGCTAATAGAGCCCGTTAGTTGAGTACCCCTGAGGCCCGTTGTGCTAGGCCCAATTGTAATGATAGTCGAATACGGGTTATTACCGTATGTCGATATTTGTAATCTGTATCGGACCCTACCCGATCCTCGAGACCTGGCCACCTATATATAGGGGCCAGGAGGGGACGGTGTAGGGCAGATTGAAAGCAAGCCAGGTTGAACACCCAAGTTTACTTTCGATACACACCTATTTCGACTAACTTTACCTTCGAGTTCATCCGACGCCCTATCTCCCCGATCCTAAGTCCATCATATAGGACATTTGTCGAGTTAACCCTCGTCAATTGGCGCCGACCGTGGGGAACTGGGCGTTGGAATCATGAATTCGACGGCTTTTTCGCTTCTAGCCAACAGCAGATCAGAACTCGACGAAAATCAAGAGATGGAGTTGACAATTGGAAGTTTGAGCATCCTCATCGGGCCATCGGGTTCATCCCGCCTTTCGGATTCGATGAAACCAGATCCGTCGGCAGGCAAGCCTGAAACAGAGGAAATATTGGAGTCATCAGAAGGCTCTTCCAGTGAGGTAAACTCGCCGGTCAGCTTAGAAAAAGCATCAATCGCAGGAGGCGACGAAATTCAGAAAAATTTCGACTCAGAAGAAAAAGCGTGTCAGACGCACAGCAACGCAAAGGATTTCGCCGTAGGAAGCAGCGGCGTCTCCAAGGTACATCAGTTATGCGTCATCATCACTGAAGCAGAAGAAGGAGATAACAGCGAAGGAAGTAAAAAGGTCGACAGGCAAGTCGACAAAGTGAAAGTTCACAACAAAAAGGAAAAAGAGAAAATCCATGTCTCGGCTGGTGAATGGAGAATGATCAAATCAGCCATTAATCATGGTACAGAAGTACCCGAAGGATCGAGAAGAGAAGTTCTAATGGGATATCAGTATGCATTATACCAACACAAGAAGAAACTAAGGGAGGAAAGAGACATGATGTCAAGGGAGGAATACTGGGAAGACTACAGTGAAGATTCAGAATATAGCAGAGAGAGGCGCGGAGATCCAAAACATAACAGGGGGCGACAGCACGCGGCAGAGAAGAAGGGTACTCGAGGAGCCCCACCCCGCAGCTAGAAGAGGAGGAAGACGACCTGATACAAAAAACGCCAGAGGCGGCATTGGCAGCAGCACAAGCATATTTACTAGCCACAAGACCGAAGCATGGAGACCCGCGAGAAGACATGCACCGAGCCGCGATACGAAGCCTCGGAATAGTAGAAGGTAAGATCAGGGAACAAGGCCCAGAGACAAAGTCGACAAGTCACAAGGAGAAGTTCAGATACAATCGCGCAGACTACGACTATAGCGAGTCATCAGAAGAGGAAAAGCAGCAGAAAAAGAAAGAAGATGCAAGAAGTATAATAGCACAAGCTCGAGTAAATAAATCGCGACATGCTTGGAGGGAAGAGAATTATCAAGACGACGATAAAGATATGGGTGCGTTATGCTTTACCCGCAGGGTTCGCAAAACGCGGGTACCCAAAGGATTTAAACTACCACACGACCAGAATAAATACGACGGGTCATAGGAACCCACTTTATGGTTATCAGATTATCTACAGGCAGTGCAGATACTAGGGGGAACAAAGGCGACTGCAATGCAAAGTCTGCAGCTGCACCTCACCGGCGCCGCCCGGTCCTGGTTGAACACCCTACCCGACGAATCCATTGGAAGCTGGGGGGAACTCGAAAGTCAATTCACAAGAAATTTTCGTTCCACCTACAAGCGCCCAGCATCACTAGAAGAAGTTAAAACATGTGTGCAGAAGAAAGGCGAAACGCTACGTTCTTATATACAACGCTGGAGTACAATCAAAAACTCAGCAGAGGACGTCTCTGACGAACGAGCAATAGACGCCTTTTCGGAAGGGCTTCGTCGCTCAGATCTGGTGGAAGAAATAGGAAGAACAAGACCTACGACGGTAGCTGAGCTAATGGAACAAGCCAACAAATTCGCTGATGGAGAGGACGCGTATAACAATAAAAGAGGACGTTCGCCAGAAGTCGACAGAATAAGTCGACAGAGGAGACGACACCGCAGTGGGGGTAACCAAGGAAGGCGAAATCAGGTAGCCGCGGGTTATACACTAGAAGAAGAGGAAGGGTATGAAAGTAGGAGATTTCAGGCAAAAGGAGAGGAGAAATCAAGATACTCTGGTCCTTCGGCCGAGGATATGCTATACGGACCTTGTCGAATCCACTACGCGTATCTCGACGGGAAAAGGGTCTCAAATCACCAGATGAAGGATTGCAGAACATTCCTAAGGTTGCAAGGCGCCATGGGCTCAAGCCAAGAAGGAAGGCAAGGAGAAAGACGTAGAAGTCAAGGATATCAAATGCAAAGACTAGCAAAGCACCTAGAGTCAAAAGTATACATATCAGCCATGATTCAACCGGTGCCCAAGTCAAAGAAAGAGCGAAAGAGCATATCTAGGCAAGTAAACCTAGGAATATCATCGCCACTAGCTACCACAGAGTACCTACGGTGGTCAGAGCAACCAGTCAAGTTCAGTAGAGCGGACCACCCAAAGAAAATTCCCAGGCCGGGACACTCGCCTATGGTTCTAAAAGCGCAAATAGGAGGGTACGACATCGGAAGAGTGTTCATGGATGCAGGGAGCGGCATAAATTTAATATATGCTCGAACACTAAAGGCAATGTGCATCTCACTGGCGAGTCTGAAGCCAACAGATTGCTCTTTCCACGGAATAGTACCAGGAGCAGCAAACTACCCCTTGGGAAGGATAGAACTCGATGTCTGCTTCGGCAGCAGCGAAAATTATAGAAGAGAGGAGCTGGAGTTCGAAGTCATGGACTGGCCATCACAATATCATGCAATCCTGGGGCGCCCAGCATTTGCAAAATTCATGGCAGTACCACACTACGCATATCTCACATTAAAAATTCCAGGGCCTAAAGGAACAATTACGGTACAAGGGAGCTTTGAAGTAGCCAACACATGCGACAGAGAATTCAACAGGATGGCGCAAACTTTCGGCATGACAGCAGAATATGAAAGGTTGAAAGGAGAAACGGATCATAATGTGCTACCCGACGTTGGACGATCCCTACCAGATAAGGCTTTCGACACAACGCAGGACTCGAAGAAAATTCAGGTCCACCCTACGGATCCAAATAAGACAACATCAATTGCGGTGAACTTGGATCCCGCATAGGAAGGCGCGCTCGTCGAGTTCCTCCGTGAGCGCTGGGAAATCTTCGCCTGGTGTCCATCGGACATGCCAGGGGTTCCCAGGGAACTCGTCGAGCACGCACTAAATATAGATCCCAAGGCAAAACCAGTCAAGCAACCATTGAGGCGATTTGATGAACCTAAAAGGAAGGCGATAGCGTCAGAATTGCACAGGCTAGAAAATGCCGGATTTATCAGGGAAATCAAAACTTCGAGTTGGGTGTCGAACCCAGTCATAGTACCCAAGAAGAATACAGACGTACAAAGAGTATGCGTCGACTACACATCTCTCAATAAGCATTGTCCAAAGGATCCCTTCCCTCTACCCCGCATCGATCAGATAATCGATTCTACAGCGGGATGTGCAAGGCTTTCATTTTTGGACGCATATTCTGGTTACAATCAGATCAAATTAAAGAAAGAGGACGAAGAAAAAACGGCCTTCATCACACCATACGGAGTATTTTGCTACCAGGTAATGCCTTTTGGCCTAAAAAAATGCAGGAGCAACTTATCAGCGGATGATGCAAAACTGCCTCGGAAGCCAAATAGGACGCAATATCCAAGTCTACATTGATGATGTAGTCATCACAACAAGAGAAGAGCAATCCTTAATCGGCGACTTGGCGGAAACCTTTGACAACCTGAATAAATACAAGCTTAAGCTGAACCCGACAAAGTGCTCTTTCGGAGTGTCAGCAGGGCAACTTTTGGGGTTCTTGGTATCAGCACGAGGAATAGAGGCAAATCCAGAGAAGATTCAAGCAATTCTAACAATGGGGAAACCCACGAAACTCCACGACATACAGAAGTTGGCAGGACGAGTCGCGGCGTTAAGTCGCTTCGTCGCTCGACTAGGGGAGAAGGCGCTTCCTTTTTATGCACTTATGAAGAAGTCAGACGATAGATTCGAGTGGACAGAAGAAGCAGACGCAGCGTTTGCACAATTGAAAAAAGTGCTTTCCACGCCACCAGTGCTGGTCGCACCAAAAGAGAACGAGCCACTGCTGTTGTACATCGCCGCAACCCATCAGGTGGTAAGTACAGCTCTAGTAGTCGAAAGAAGCGAAGAAGGAAAAGCTCATGGCGTCCAGAGGCCGGTATACTTCATCAGTGAAGTGCTGTCTCCAACCAAACAGAGGTACCCGCATTATCAGAAGTTGGCGTACAGTGTGTTCACAACCGCACGTAAACTACGACAGTATTTTGCGGTGCACCCAATTATAGTGGTCAATGAAGCGCCACTATCGAATATATTGAACAACCCTCTAGCAACGGGACGTGTCTCTTTGTGGGGAATCGAGTTATCTCCCATGGACATCACTTATGAAGAAAGGAAGGCGATCAAGTCGCAAGTCTTGCCAGATTTTACAGCAGAGTGGCTCGAGCTGCAAAGCACGGGACCACCAGATTTATCGAGTACTTGGACAATGTACTTCGACAGTTCTAAGAGAGTCCAAGGCGCAGGCGCAGGAGTAGTGTTGATATCACCTCATGGAGACAAATTAAAGTACGTCTTGAGGATGAGCTTTCCACAGGCTTCTAACAATGAAGCGGAGTATGAGGCTTTGTTGCACGGAATGAAGATGGCTAAAGCATGTGGAGCAACTCGCCTAAAAATATTTGGAGATTCCAACCTTGTCGTTCAGCAAGTCATGAACAGATGTGATACAATCAATAACAACATGATGGCCTACAAAAATTTGTACCATTATCTGGAAGGAACGTTTGATGGATGCGAAGTCTCGCACGTAAGCAGGAACAACAATGAAGAAGCCGACAATTTAGCAAATATCGGGTCACAGTGTTTACCTGTGCCGTCCGGAGTATTTTGGGAGGAAATAGTGGAAAGATCAATAAAAAGTGGAAAAAGTTCGACTACTACAGCAGGCTCGGGGGCTACGTCAGAACCAGAGGAGATCATGATGATAGAAGAAACTTGGATGCAGCCATATCTTGCGTACATGATAAACAAAAAACTACCAGAAGATGCAGTGGAGGCCAAGAGGATAACTCGAAGATCGAAAGCGTTTGTCGTCTTGGAGGGGAAATTGTACAAGAGAAGCATCACCGGCGTTTTGCAGCGTTGTGTAACGCCCCAGGAAGGGCAAGCAATATTAAAAGACATACATGGCGGAGTATGTGGCCATCATGCTAGCAGCAGAGCAATAGCAGCAAAAGCCTTCCGAGCAGGATTCTATTGGTTAACAGCCATCGAGGACGCAAAAGATATAGTTCGAAAGTGTGAAGCGTGTCAAAGGTTTGCATCCAGACCGCATGCACCAGAAGCGGAGCTACAAACAATACCGTTATCTTGGCCCTTCGCACAATGGGGCCTCGATATGGTGGGAAAGTTGCACAAATCTTGGCCAGGAGGGCATGTCTACATGCTAGTGGCAGTTGATAAATTCACAAAATGGGTGGAAGCGGCCCCGGTAACAACTCAAGATTCTACAGCAGCAATCAGCTTCATCAAGTCATTAGTTTTCCGTTTTGGAGTACCATACAGCATCATCACAGATAACGGGACAAATTTCACTTCGAAGGAATTCAAGAGTTACTGCGAAGGACTAGGGATCAAGCTCAAATTCGCATCTGTGGCACATCCGAAGACGAACGGACAAGTCGAAAAAGCCAATGGCCTAATATGCAGTGGAATAAAAAAGAGGCTCTTAGCACCTCTCGAGAAAGCTAAGAGCGCTTGGGTAGAAGAATTGCCCTCCGTTCTTTGGAGCCTAAGAACTACGCCCAATGCAGCAACTCAAGAAACTCCTTTCTTCTTGGTCCATGGCGCAGAAGCCGTGCTTCCAGTCGAAGTTACATACGAGGCTCCAAGAGTGACAACATATGACGAGACGACGTCAACAGAAACATTGCAAGACGATGTCGATGCACTAGATAAAGCAAGAGATAAAGCACTAGAAAGGGCTACGCAGTATCAACAAAGCCTATGAAACTACCATAGTAGTCGAGTTCGTCCACGATCCTTCGTGGTGGGAGACCTAGTTTTCGACTCAGGCAAGACAGCCATGGCAAATTGGAGTCCCCTTGGGTGGGACCTTACATCGTCACCGAAGTAATACCAGGAGGAGCATATCGACTACAAGACAAGAAGACTGGGAAGGACGAGAGCAACCCGTGGAATGCAGAACAGCTACGATGTTTTTACGCGTAGACTACATATAGTGGTATCAATAAATTCGAGTTAACCTTCTGAACCCAGAACATGAGGCCACAGGTCGGGTTCTTTGGGTTGAACTCGACGAAATTGTACAAATATTTGTTACTTCTCCGCTCGGGGGCTTCAACCCCTGGGTCGTACGAAAAGAGTCATTATCGCAAGATTGGAGGTTTTCTTTCGTTATAAGGTTGTTTAAACAACCCGATAAATACTGAGAGAACTTGGTTCATAAAAAGAACCCGATATTATTCCTACATTTTTTGGTTCGCAAAGAACCCGATACATGGAAAGCATACCTCAGAACATGACTTGTTCTCATGGTACTAGCAAAAGGCATCGACGCAAAGTACGAATATGCATTACAAATATCATTACAGGAAAAACATTATAAAACGAAATTACATATCCTAATGGAACTAGACTTCAGCTTCATATTTCTTCTGGCACTGGGTGCCATCGTAGATCTTCACATCAAACTTCGACTTCCCGATGTGGAAGTCGAAGGCCATGAAGAAGCCTTGATGGATGTCGTGGTCTTCTGCAAATTGCGACCAGCCGCCCCTGAAGTACTGCTCGCCGTTGCCATCATACCACACCTCCACCTCATACGGGATACCACTGCCAGATTGCTCGCGAAGAACAGCTTCTCGCAGTTCGCGCCCATCCATAAACTTGGTAAAATTCAGCGGCAGGCGCTGAATCTCACGGCACTGCGCCATGGCAATGCAGAAAAAGGAGAAGACTCGAGGAGAAGCAGCGGGAGCGGCAGGAGCAACAGGAGGAGGAGCAGCAGGACCTGGAGTGGCGCCAGTCACCTTGGGCTTGTTCTTGCTACCAGGTGGACGGCCGGGACGACGCTTAGCTGGAGCGTCCGATGAAGTTCCAGCGGCGGCCAGAGTGGTATTGCTCTTATTCTTGCTGCCACGCGGGCGACCCCGACCTCGTGGCGCCGCCGGGGATCCAAGGTTCAGACGCGAACCTTCAGCATCTGCCATGAGAGAAAAACCTCGGAAAACCTTAGATGAAGAAAAGAAGATGATGGGGCGGAGGAAGATATCTGATTAGGGTTTTTGCCTTTACAAGATGGTGCTTTATTTATAAGCACGTGTTATTGGGCCCCCGTGCTACAGCACAGCCCATAAACATATATTACAGCGGGAGTTAAATTCTGCGTACAGCAGACGATAATATCAAAGAAAAACAAGAAAAGGAGACTCTGGTTGCACGATATGAAAACCTCGACTTGGACTCGGGGGCTCGCCAAGTAGTAAGATGTCAACAAAAGAAAGAAGAGCTGAACTTTGAGCCTATGCTTGACTACAAGTCGCCAAACATAGCCTCGGGGGCTACTCCCATCGGGAGCGCTGAGCGCGCACCCGATAGAGATGAAGGTAATCAATATTGGAGATGCGGAAGGATAAGCATACAACCTTCGACTACATAGTCGACAAAACGAAGAGAGATTACTCCCATCGGGAGCGAAGAAGATTAATTTAAAATCCGAAATTCTATGGTTTTATCAGTCAAAAATTTGGCTGCGAATATGAGATTCTCGAGTTGCGTTATCGCAATGAAACTCGAATGCCGCGACTTGTCACGAAGGTAAGACCCCAGGATCCGTCCTGTGTGGCCTGGTATACGCACATGGATGCGCTCTGCTGGTATGTATCCGTGTCTACGACGCGAAGAAAATCCTGGTGGACGCACTAGGTACCCTGAGAACCACTGGGATTCATTCTTTGTAAGTCCTAAATGCGGCAAAAGAATGGATTTGACCGGTATCCCGAATTCAAGTCCAAGGGGATTGAATTTGAAGTAGGTGACAAGTATCTGTTCCGGCAGTTAACTGACCTCTTGATCCGTCAGAGTTGTCAGGCTTGCTCATCAAAACCCCTTGCGAAAGAATATCATGAAATATAAGTCGAAAGACCAAGTCGAAGATTTGAAGATATGAAGAATTGATCAAGTCGAAGATTTGAAGATTAGAGATTCAACCTGAATCTGCAATTCTGGTAGAATCTCAGGGGCTACTGACAAGGGTATAGCTAATAGAGCCCGTTAGTTGAGTACCCCTGAGGCCCGTTGTGCTAGGCCCAATTGTAATGATAGTCGAATACGAGTTATTACCGTATGTCGATATTTGTAATCTGTATCGGATCCTACCCGATCCTCGAGACCTGGCCACCTATATATAGGGGCCAGGAGGGGACGGTGTAGGGCAGATTGAAAGCAAGCCAGGTTGAACACCCAAGTTTACTTTCGATACACACCTATTTCGACTAACTTTACCTTCGAGTTCATCCGACGCCCTATCTCCCTGATCCTAAGTCCATCATATAGGACATTTGTCGAGTTAACCCTCGTCAACCGTGCAGCCTCTGTTCAGCTCATCTTCTTGTGTCCTTTTTCCTGGTAGTAGTATTTTTTCTATTGTGTCTTCTCCCCTTCTTCTAATCCATAACGCATGCACTTCTCCCACCATTTTTCCAGCTTTAATGAGTTATATATAACCCCTTCCTGTGTTCACCTTCCCCTGCACAATCCTTCCGTTGATGCCTCCAACGTTTCTTCCCATTATATGCTTCTCCATCGTGGATGCCTGCAAGGCAAGAAGAAAAAGGGCCGCCACCAATGGCTCCGGACTCCTAAGGCGTTGACGTCCATGTCAATTGAGGTAGATGCAAAGGAGAGTTATGCAGAATCAAAGCTCTCTCCCCATGTTCTCAGTGCTGCTCTATCCAATCTTCCAATCCCACCAACGGAGCTGCTATTGGCGTCATCTCACGGTGTCAAGAAAAATTCCCCAAAATACTAAGGTACTGCTACCAATCTTCTAATTTCCCCACTGTATCGGATATTCTCAAGCATCATCTCACAGCGGCCATGCAAGTGTTGACTTCAGTTTTCCATCTAAACTGGCAGGAACATCTACACCGGCTAGGCGGCTACCACATCAGGAGCACTGGGCGATGGACTCACCGGACCGCAGATTCCAACATTCAATCCACTAGATCCCCATTTGTCTCAGTATTATCCATTGCCTCAGCCTTAACAAAGTTTCCACGTCAGATTATATTGACAGAATTTATTGAATACCTTTTTGTCTGCTTGCTTGCAAAAACTGATCCGGGAGACCGGGACTAACTGAAGCTGGCAACGTTTTATAAATTGCAGGCTTTGTGATTTGTGTAAAAATATAAAAGGAGCAAGGTGAGTGCCGCCACTACTGCTGTATATGGATTATCGGGTATTTTGTTGAGCTTGCGGTTTACAACTTTTGTAGGCTGATTTAGATGTAACTGCATGGGTCTACTGCAACGTGTATATATTATTTTCAAATGCTTCTTTTATTTGTACTTCAGGTATATATGTGTACATGCTAATTATATTTCCTTTGGGGCTTAAGAACACCACGGTCTTCCTATGAAGTAGTATTGTTCTCTTGGTAAGCATCTCCTACTTCACATCCTTCCATTATTTGTCAAAAAAAGAAGACACATGGAGCAGTGTGAGACAATGGTCATGCACCACAAGTGAGATACAATTTATTACTTATGCATTGCCAGCTGGTGTCTGGAAATATGGAGAATAATGATATACTGTAAAGAATGCTTAATTTCCTTGATAAAATTGTAATTTCAATTATAGTATATTGGTATTGTGCCATTTTCTCTATTATGCGTAAAAACTACTAGCTGGTATTTTTTTCACTTCATTGTATGGGTCGAACACTGATCTTTGGTGCCATCGTTTGGTTAGTACGTGCTTACTGAGATGACAAATTATGTATTGTAAAAAAATGCTTAATATCCTTGATCAAATTGTAATTTCAATTATTATATATTGGTATTGTGCCATTTTCTCTATTATGCGTAAAAACTACTAGCTGGTATTTTTTTACTTCATTGTACGGGTCGAACACTGATCTTTAGTGCCATCGTTTGGTTAGTACGTGCTTACTAAGACGACAATAGCAATCAATTATTTCATATAGCCTCAACTATACACTGAATCAATGTTTCTTCCATTTTCATTGTTTATTTATTTATTTATTCCTCATGTCCTTATATCTATGTAACACCTAAATTTGAGCAAACGTGTCGCAGAAATTGGTGGGGTTTTTGCATATAAATAATACTAGCTACATGCCCGCGCGTTGCTGCGAGTCTTAAATGATAATTACCACATTCATTCATTCTCCTCTCAATCTTTATGTGAGCACCCTGTTTTAGCTCTGCTACACGATGTGCATAATTTAATATGACATTACATCACTTTGCCTGTTAATAAGTGTTTATATTTTTCTCAAAAAATCAGTGTTCATATCTCAAAAAGGTTACTACTTCGTTAACAAGGTATGAGAGTAGTTGTAGGAAGAATTGTTCAGAGTTAATCACCAGTGCATTGCTAGAGAGAAAATTATATATAAAGACATGTATCACCATGCTTGTTTCGAGATTCGGCATTATCTTATGTACTCTCATCAGCATTTATTTTTGTTATGCCTCCTCATCATGCATCTTAGTCTCAAAAATAGATCATGAGAAGACCAAATATGTTTCATTTTGCCCCCTGTTTCTCTCAACTAGCCCCTTAGCTGAACCGTAACATCTTAGATCTCAAGCTGATGGCTTGTCTGACTAATCAAATCCCTCACATGGAGTTGTAAACGAATGATAAGACTTAATCTCAGGGTCAATCAAAATGATCCCACTTATTCATTAGTTAACACAAAATAGTACTTCAACAAATCATAGTTGAGAATTAATGTTCTTTGCAGTATTCCTTAGGTACATGTGACATAGCAAACCTAACCTACTGTAGCAACAATAATCTAGGATAACTAAAAGACTACTATACCAGACATCATAGCATGATATCAGTTTATCACCATCTGCATCCACCATACTGCTCCAGATGACAGTTCCACTAGTGAGAACAAAAAATTAAACTGCTTTGTTGATATTCACAACAATAGAAGTTATTTCTATATTAACAACAATGCCCATACTGCTATTGATCTCTCTTGAGCCTCATAGATGAACCAGACAATTTACTCCATTGATCAACTCCTTACTCCATTGTTTTCCCCTAACACGGACTACATACATGCAATCAAAAAAGTTTATTACTCAATGAATAGAACAATAAAACTGAAACAGGATTTCTAGTACTAAAGCAATGAGGGAAATGCACATGAACTGAAATCACATCTTGCATGTTTTGCATCCCATAAGTATTGTCTAGTCCCGATCCAAACCCCCATCTGTAAAGGATAATACAAAGAGACTGCAAATTTCATCCGAGAAACAACTATGTAAAGGTAAAAGATTTACATGACCTTCACGCTAGATTCAGCAGTTCAAGACCAACTTCACAGCTTTCAAATAAACTCAGTTTCTCTCTCTTTTTTTAAACAAGGTTTCTCTCAGTCTTATGAATCCGCCAATCAGCACCATTATCTACCCTGCATTCCCTTTTATCTTTGTAGCCAGATTAAATTCTGGCAAAGCATGGAGCACTTCCACTTCGTAGCATAATTTTGAGCCTACAGTCCACTTGTAGTGAGTGTCCGGCGACCAAAAGCATCATAGTTCTCATTCTGCATGCTGGAACGGAGCACATCGTAGACCCTCCACAAACCATGACAATGAAGACATTGGTTCTAAGCATCAACAAGAAAATAGAACTATGAGTCTGCACAGAGATGAACCTTCTAGATTTCCCAAAGAAAATGATGTTCGTCGTCAGAACATGAAGGTTACAACTTACAATGGTGTCTCGACGGTATCTGTTTTGTCGAGGTCTTGACTCTTGAGGAGGCCACGCTTGAGTATGGGGCGGATCCCAGCAGATCGGAATTTCCTTCTCCACCGAGCTCATGGATGTCGGGGACTCAATCGCCAGTTCACTCAACTTGGAGGCGGAGTTCATGGCGCAGTGTTTGAAGATGGAGACAAGGAAGTCGACGGCGACGGGCGTGGCTTCGATGCAACGCTTGTTGCGATTGCTCTAGGCGACGATGGTATTGGTCTCCTTAGCACAACCAGCTCCTGCTGCTGCCCTGCGACGCGCCCCTCGTCGACAAGCGCAACAGGTGTCAACCTGTGGGCGCTGGGTGGAGAAGCGTTCGACCTCGCGCAGGGCGCACCAGGTGAGGCAGCGGACGGTGTAGTTGGGCGTGGCCTCCCGGTCTTCCGGTGTGAGCTTACGCTGTGTCGCATCAAAGAGCTGCACTCGATGCTGCTGCTGATCATGGCCTCGTTAATCTCCTAGGCAAATCGCTAAGGCAAGACGATGATCTTGATCGGCCGCCGATCGTGCAGATTTTTGGTTTACCCATTGGGTCACCCTCTAATGGCTTCCACGTATGAGAGGCACACCGATGGGCACAAACACAGGGCGCAGTCGCTTCCGTGTACCAGCGAGAAATTAGGATCGGGATTAACGAGCGAGTTAGTAGATAGAATGTGAGTAACAAACTGTAACAAACTTTACGTGACTTTGGGATAAGGAATTTTTGTTGAGATGTTGTGTGTGTGAAGATGACGGGTAGCAGCACGCGCGTTAATGGAGGAATTTTGAATTCTTGTTTAGATAAAGGCAGGTTGTTAGCCTGATAAAGTTTGTTAGCTGTAGTAACAAACTTGGAAAAAAAACTTGGTGAGACGCATTTGTTTGTAATTGGCTGTTAGCGGATGGCATTGGTGGGTAGGGCAAAATCGAAAACTGAAAATCTGACAACGGACACCGCTTTCGCTTGAATAGTAAAGAAGATTGAGACAAAGTTGTTGCCCCCATTTCAAAAAATAAATAAAATCAAAGCCTTAATGTGCTTCTTCAAGGTCTAGTGGTAAGCCCTAACTCCTCAACTTGCACTAATCAAGCCATTTAAAACCAAAAATATTTACAAAACGCAGCTAAACAAAGGGGAAACAAGTATTGTTCATCTGCTGCCGACCAGACTTATTTGTTTCACCGGTCAATCAAAAGGTGATTTGGCTTTGGATGAAGGGTACACGGCAGAGAAGCTGCTGCTGTTACTGTTACAATTGCTGCTCCCTGGAATTTTTGACACATTGGACCACCTGCACCAACGAAATGTCAAAAAGGACCAGCTCTGAAAATATTTGTCAAAAGAGACCACCTCTGGGTGGTGGCACGTCTGGCGGCACGTGGCACGTGCCGCCTGGGCCAATGACGGCAAGAGCATGCCGCCAATGCCAAACCCGGCATGGTGCTTGGCAGGTGAGGCTGTGGGCCCTGCCGCCAGGGCCATGGCCGGCATGCTTGTGTGGCACTTGCCGCCTCGCCCGTTGGCGGCACCCTGGTCAGCCCGACCGGCACTGACTCCGAGGCGAGAGGCTGATTCGTTTCGTTGCATGCGATGATAGATAGACAGCTTTGAAACACTGTTTGATACAGAAAATAAAGCACCGACGATGCAAAAGGAAAAGAGCTGGGCACTGATAGCCCGACAGCATCTCCCGCCCTCTAGAAAATCGATGCTTTAGAATACTGTTTGATACAGAAAAAGACCACCGTTCACTGTGTCGTAGCAGTAACTAGACCACCGACGGCACTAATCGCAGGCTATATAAGCAAGGTATTCGTCATTCATTCCTCTCACCCATGGGTTTGTTGCATCAGTATAGCCTCCAACCATGTCGGATGTTCTTCCTTTCTTTGATCCCGCTAACCGTGATTTCCACTCAGAGATGACCCATTGTATCCTGTGTCGTACCGGAACATTTTGTGAGATTAGAGGTATGTCTTTCCAGGAGGTAATCATTGAAGATAGCCACGTAGCTAAGATAGGTATATGGTTACCGAGGATGCAGCTCCCACAGAGGAGCATAGAAGAGGTACGCCAAGAACTATTAAGGCAGCAAGCAAGGTGGAATAGAGTGGTTGAGCTCAAAAATATTGAGGCTGGTCTTGGTTTTCAACGTTGGATCAATACTGATTCAACTGAAATCACGATGCTGCCAAAAACATACGCATTACACATGCAGGTAATATTTATAATTTTGCGCACTTTATATTCCTTAAGATTTATTTGTAGTACTACTGACATTATCTAGTTTTCTATTTGTCATATGCAGCACTATCCTGATGACGCAGAGTTTGTCAATAGAAGAATCAAGCACTTTGCCTGGCTGAATAAGATATTTGGTCCAGTGCGGGGTGGGTTATACCGCCCGAATACATATGGTGATGCTCTAGCAGAGGCAGCATATGATGAGTATAATGACGATGACTTCATGCCTGCGCCTGTGAAATCTAAGGGTAAGAGTGCTGCATCATCGAAGGCCAAATCTAATGCAGCATCATCATCGGGCAAGCGTTGATTCGATTAGTGAAACATTGTAATGTATCTTAATTTGAAGCCTCGTGACATGTGTATCTTACCTGTACTTTATGTTGTATTTGTGTTGCAAGCAAATAAATGGCAGGCCTTATTATCGCAATAAGTGATTGAAAGCAAATTTATTTATCCCATACAAACGAACATAGAAATATGTCTATTACATAGCTGGAAATAGTAACATAGATATATATAGGCGTACACAAATTGTGTTAGCCTTGTCGGCGAGGTCTGGGCTGCCTGTGCCGACGTCCTGAAGGCGATAGACGTTCACGGGGGGGATGAGGTTCACGGTGGCCTCGGCCGTACTGCCGCTCGTCCTCTTCTGGTTGTGTGTCAGGTGGTGGCGGAGGAGTATGAAACACGTGCTGAGATCCTGAGGGTGGAGGGATTAAGCTCCCAGATGTGCTAGCTGGATCGTACGAAAAGAAGTCTGGGATAGATGAAAAAAAGTTGGTGGTATCCTGTCGCAGCATATGCTGAAATCCCTGTGGTGGAGCCATGGTGTATCCAATACTAGCTCCCATGTCGTCCCACGTCGGATCAATAGTTTCCTAAGGGTTATAGACATTATTAGAACCCATGTCACGTTAATGAGGTTGAGAAGGTGTAATTAGTTAAGATATATGCACATACTTGTGTGGTATTGAACCGTTGTGAACTCTCGCCTTGATCCCACGTCGCATGTGATTGCGGCATATTTTGGCCAACATCACAATCCACTGAATCCCACGCAGTCCCAATATTTTCGTGCACACGCCGTGCTCCCACGTCGCATGTGTACGAGTCCATTCCTCCAGATGGGGTAACAGTTGGCATAGTAATTGGCTCCTCCTAGCAAAATCATTGAAAAAAGAAATTGTGACTGTCTATGGAATTTAGTGTTTTTGTAGACAAGAGTCTTATCGGGGATGGAAAATGTGAAAAAAGACGTTGTTCCATAGTACCTGTCTAGCAGCACGTCTTTGAGATCCTAGGCGTGAATGTGAACGTTGTAGTAGTGATGAGTCTTGTCGGGGATGTGTCATTGGTGTGGTACTCAGTCGCGGCTCACTGGGTCGCGCAAGACTCGGTCTAGACGAAGGCGCTTCAGGCATTTCGCGATGATGCGCCATAATATCATCAAGACGGGTGCAGCCTAAACGCCGAAGTCCGCTTGCGGCAGTAGCGAAAATACGTCTGAATACGTTCTTCCCTTCCTGTGTATTTAAGTTCTGCTGTTGCATAGCTCTTTGCGCATCAAAAACGATTTGCCGTAAATCTTCTAGCTGTATGTATCAGAATTAGGACATGATTAATTAGGACATGATTAGTTAGGACATGATTAATTAGAACACAATCAGTACCGTGCTGTCACGATGGTACGCCGATGATAAGATTTCTGGTCCACGCACTTGCTCATCCTATGTAAGCTCTATAGGCGGAGGACCCGACAACAAGGTACGTGTATTACGGATGTACCACTGATTGTATATCGCAGTTGTATTTATATTGTATGGTCTAAAAATTGAGAAATATATTAGACATAGTAAAAGGGTATTATTTAGACTCTCAAATAGCGGAATAAACTTATTTCACTATACTGTTCTACCAACATAACTATATGTGATATACTACAACAAAATAAATACTTCACACTTTTTAAGAGATTAATTTTAAACCTACCTAAACTTCAAGTATGCAACTGAAAATTTTGCATACAATTAATTATTCTTTCATGCATCCAATCAATAACAGAATAAAATTACTTCACATTTCCGTTCTACCAACTTAACTACATGGGATACACTACAACAAAAATATATACTTAACACTTTTTAAGAGATAAATTGTATACCTCAACTTCAAGAACGCGACCGAATATTTCCAATAACCAATAATTAATTATTCGGTCCCCAACTTTTATGCGACCGAATATTTCCAATAACCACTAATTAACTCACGTTCGTAGCAAATTTCACCTGAAATATATATGCAACCAAATTATTCACAAATCACACTTCTACTACTACAGGAACAAAAAAAAATATGACACGAGGTTTACACCTTTTCTTCAATGACTATTGCTCCACTTGGAATTAGGCGGCACACAATTTGCATGTACTAACAGCGACATCGTATTTATACTACAATCCACCTACCACATAAAATCATTGGTTTCGTTAGAATGCATGTACAAATAATCCATGCTTCATTACCAAGTAGGAAAACATGCAACTATAATATCATAATTATCACTCTCCATGCAAATAATATGATACATCCCTAAATCTATAACTCCCATGCAATAATATAAGTAATCATTTGGCATATGTTACCTTCATGTGTGTACTTAAATCCTTCCTAATTCTACATTGAAAAAATCTAGTTAGAATATCTGCATATGATGATACACTAATCTGTTCTGCAATTTTACGAATAATATGTAATAATGGCTGCCATCTGCATATGATGATAAACTAACTAAAATTTTCTATTCATACATACAATGATGGCTAATTCTTGTTGTCTTATGAGATTAACTATACTATATAATATTACTTTTCTCTGCTCGTTAATTTTGGACACAACTAATTTACATACTTCTAGCTACAAACATTACCTTGTGATGATTCCTTCGTCCACTACATCAACATCTGCTCAACAACTGATACTTCAGATCGATGATCGCTACATAGCTAAACTTTAGAAGTGGAGTGAGGCAGAGAGTGAGGGAGTGAACTGCACCGCACAGCTCTCTCGCACACAGCTCTTGCGCTTATAAAGAGCTAAAAGAGTACTCCTTTCGGTGGTCTGCAACAGCATTTTAATTGACAAAAGCTAAAGTTTGCAATCAGCAGCCGTGGAGTGAGCAGCAAACGAATCTCCCGCTCTTTTCCTTTTGCATCGGAACTTGGGCCGGTCGGCTGTCGGCAACGAATCTCCCGCTCTTTTCCTTTTGCGCAGAGGATCGCTGGCTGCCGGCGCTGGCATTGGCGGCAGGTGTGCCAGGTCATCCTGCCGCCACTGGGGAAGGCGGCAGGGCCCACCGACCGAATGGCAGCCGGACCTGCCGGAAATGGGAACGGCGGCACCCCCCTGCCGGGCCCAGGCGGCACGTGCCACGTGTCGGCTGGCCAGGGGTGCCGCCACTCGTAGAGGGTCTTTTTTGGCAATGATTTTCAGAGGTGGTCTCTTTTGACATTTCATTGGTGCAGGTGGTCTCTTCTGTCAAAAATTCTGCTCCCTGGACCCTGTCGGCACGGCGGCATACTCGACGTCGACGTGATCGCCCCCTTGGGCAACGTCATCGGCGACCCACCTCCACTGTCGCCGCTCTTGAGCAGGAGGGCGTCGACCTTGGCGTACTCCTCGCGCTCGAGGCGGATCTCCTTGAGCATGGCGGCCACGTCCTTCATCGTCGGCCGCTCGTCAGGCATCGGGCTGACGCAGAGCAACGCCACACCCATGACATGCGGCATCTCCTCCACCTCTGTGTCGGACCGGCCGCGGAGCGCCGGATCCAGCACGCCGGCGAGCCTGCCCTTGTGTTGCCGCACCCAGTCCACCACGTGCAGCCCGTCTGGGATGGTCGGGTCAATCGGCTGCTTCCCCGTAAGCACCTCTAGCACCACCACGCCGTAGCTGTACACGTCGTTCTTGGCAGTGATCTTCAGCATGTACCCATACTCTGCATGTATATTCCAAGATCAAAATGTTCCATTATCGATCAGTATGCATGCTAACGTTTTTCATGGATCAAGCTAAGCTTAATTTCAGATTAATAATTCTACATGGAGCGATGTAGCCGTAGGAGCCGGCGACGGTGTTGGATGATCTGCCGAAGTCAGCACCGTCGTCGACGAGCTTGGCGAGGTCGAAGTCGGCGATGTAGGCCTCGAAGTCAAGTCCAATAAGAATATTGTTTGCCTTGATGTCGCGGTGGTGGACGATCGGCGGCGAGCAGCCGTGGCGGAGGTACGCGAGGCCCTGCGCCAACCCCAGCACAATCCGGTACCGAACGTCCCACTCCAGCTGCGTGCCCCCTCCACCACCATTGCTGCGCTCGTGGAGCACAGCCCCGAGGCTGCCATTGGCCATGTAGTCGTACATGAGCAGCCGGGTGCTCCGGTTCCAGCAGCAGCCCAGGAAGCGCACAATGTTCTTGTGCCGGATGCAGCCCAGAGTGCGCACCTCCGCCGAGAACGAGTCCCGGCCGGCATCCTTGGACGCCGCCGCGGCGATGGTCGCAGGCCAGAGCTTCTTCACGGCGATGGTCTCGCCGGAGTCAAGGCTCACGCGGTACACCACGCCGGAGACGCCCTTGCCGATGATGTTGGCGTCCACCATGCTGCGCACCACCTGGTCCACCGAAAAGCTCACCTTTTGGAACGGCGTGAACTGCCACGGCCACCCTAGCTCCCTGCCGCCGCTGGCCTCCGAGTCGCTGCTCCCGCCCCCGCCCCCGTCGCCCCCTTTGTTAGCCGTAATTTGCTGTAATTTGTTAGCCGGATAGAGTTTGAATTCTTGTTAAGATAAAGCCACCCCGAGAACCAAGCTGAGGTTGGGTGGTTAGGAGGGTGGTTGTACCCCCAGCCCACCAGAGTTCAAACCCCAGGTTTGACATCTGTGTGTCTCATAAAGGCGGAATATTCTTTCAGTGGGAGGCGACGTTTCCGTCGATAGCGAGGCGCCCGTGGTGACTTCGTCAATCTCAAGACCCGATCTGCCGGCTCAGTCTTTCGGAGGTGCTCATAGGGGTAGGGTGTGCGTGTGTGCCTTCATAAGGGTGAGTGTATGCGCGTGTATATGAGCGCTTGTGTTTGTACTGTGTTTCTAAAAAAAAGTCACCCCGCTAGCTGGATTGAGAAAAAAACTTGGTGGGATGGTATCTCTTTGTAATTTGCTGTGGTTATCTTTCCAAACGTTTTTTTATTTATTAGTGGTATTGATGGATAATTTAGTGTCTGTCTCAGGGCAAAATCGAAATTTGAAAGTGTGACACCGGACACCACTTTTCGTTTTAATAATAAAGATACCAATAGAGGCTCTTAAATTCCCGGGCAACGGCGCGGGGAATCCACTAGTTACTCCTAATTAACCAGACAATTATCCTAATACCCATCTGACCCTCTAGTTGAAAGTGTATTTCACCGGTGCCACTCAACCACGCAACCTTTCAGCCCATCCCGAATCGTTTTTCTCTACTCTCACCCCTGATTGCGACCTGGCGACTAGGGCACGCCGCCGCCACCGTCTCCGGCGAGACTGCCGCCCTCTAGATCACCTCCGGATACCCCTGTGATCCCTTCCGTACACCTCCTCCGGACTCGCCGCCGCCGCTGTCTTCCTGCACGAGGGACTCGGCGCCGTCTGCTTTGCACCAGGGATCGCCCTGTATCCTCTCCACGCCCGGCTGCACGAGGACTCCCCACCTGCAACAGGGTCTCGGCACCGACACGGCCACCAAATTCATGCACCAGGAGGTCGCCGCCGCCCCTTGTGCTTGACCTCCAGGAGATAGCCGCCGGAAGGTATTCCCATTTGCTTCCCTGTACCTTTGCTTTTCTGTTTGTATGCATGATGAACACTAGATGACATATGATCTGTAAATGGTGGTACTGCTTATGTTAATCAATCACTAGATTAATTTGTGATCTGTACATAGTAAACAGATTACACAGCCTATGTTGATATACTATATATATATGATGATCTGTACATGGTGAATAATATTGTACGGCATTATGATCTGTACATGCTGATCACAAGAAGATCCGAACCATTCTCCCGCGACCAAATCCTAACCGCCGATCCCAATGCGCAGGTGAGCTGCTCTCTTCCAGCAGCGATCCGCCCCCAGTTCCTTTCCTGTGTTCTTTTTCATTCTGGTCTACTTTGTGCTGCTGATTTGATTGGTTCGGCGAACCATGCTCGCAGGGGCTTCCGCAGAGAGACGTTACTGCGCCGGCTGTGGATCGCTGTAGCGGCACTTCTTACCTGCACCATCTGGCTCTGGTCCTCCTCCGTTGTCCTCCCCGGCACCTACAGGGTCCAGGTGTGCTCGCCTCTCCCACGCCTGTTTCTATAGTGATTTCGTTGTGCTGTTTGTTCTACTTGGCGTTGTTCTAGGGAAGGTCGATAGCAATGGCATTAGAGTTAAAGTGAAAGGTGAGAGTCTACGGCTATCTAGGTGCTGGTGCTAACCAAGGCACTTTGCAAAGAAAATCTCTAATGGAACATTTAAAACAAATTATTCTGCAAATAATGGCATAATTGGATTGCCATAGAATAGGTATGTTGTTGTTTGAGATGGCCCAAAAAATTGCATTATACTACTATTTAACAAATACATATTCCTTGTTAAAGAGATCGTAAACAATATGGTAAACTGTATCAAATGCAGAAGCACCTAATACGGTTACAGAGTATTACTGATGGGCTTATTACCTGCACACTGGAGTATGTTGTGATAGTTCTTTCCAAAATTGTGTAAGATAGCACTCAAGGATGTGGCTTAATGTCCCTATGGAAAATTGATAAATGTAAACAATCAGTTCACTGCATTATAGTAGACCTGTAAACACTGAAGCATGCCGGCAGATTTTATGCTATATATAAAATTGACACTTGACACATGATGTTTCATAACTACTTATTAATCCTGATGAAAAGACTTAGAGTAGGGAATTGACACATAACTATTAAAATCAAGTCAGCACAAAGCATGGTTATATCCATCATGTTCTGGCACATAATATTTAATGGATAAGGAATCATGTTAAAAAGAAATGCCCCAATTTTCTAAGATAAATTTTTGGTGCATCACTTATATTTTCAGTTGCAATTCATTTGACCTATAGATCGAGTTATGGTAAATGTATGGAACTGAATTGTATATGCAACGCTAATTTGATTTTTTTTACCAAATTATATCTTATACTGACATCATTGGTACTATTCAAGGATTTTGTTGAAAATGAGTTGTGGAGAACTACAGATTCAAATGGTTGGAGAGCATCTTCTGCACCACGCACGTATTGGCCTCGTAAGTTTCTCTCTGTATACTCTGAAAACCAGAAGTTGCTGCTCCACTCTTATGCCATTCTGTGTGATGGCAAAATGAAATTCTGAAATGCGCTCTCTCTCTCTCTCTACTTGCAGCCCCACCAACTGAATCTGAGAGCAGTGGGTACTTGCGTGTTCGGTGCAATGGTGGCTTGACGCAACAACGCAGTGCAGTACGATTAATATAAGAAACTTTGTCTCTAAAGTAGCATAGTTCATCATGCAAGTTTTATGTATTCATGGCAATATAGCTGTGAGATTTAAGATTACTGCTGCTTTGATTTTGTAGATATGTAATGCTGTTGTTGTAGCACGAATCATGAATGCTACACTAGTGCTGCCAGAGCTAGACACAAATTCATTCTGGCATGATGAGAGCCATAGGTACGTATATCCGGAATGTCTGATGCAGGAAGATCATTGCATGCAAAGTTACCACAAACCCTGTGTTCTTTATGAGTTCCTTCTGCCTGAGCAGTATTTTTTTCATCCTACAAAGTAAACGCACCATAATGCTTTTTTATGCCTAACTACACAGTATTACCATAAAATATTGCCATAATCCAATTATCTTATGTCATCATGTTGATTAACTTCATAGAAGTATATTTGCGGATGATAGTAGATATAATTAGCACTTCGTAACCATTAATCAGGTTATTGGAAAATAGCATACTTCTAGAATGCCGAAAAGGTGTCTATATAAGTTAATTTATTAAATTTTGCAGTGCTAGAATTTGGTTGGAAATATTAGTTTGCTGCAGTAGGACTGTAAGAGGAACTTCTACAGTTAAGATTCTTAAGATGAGTTCATCGTAATAGGACTCTAGGAGGAACCTTTACTAAATTATAGTCTACTAACCCTTAAGTAGGACATTGCACTTTGTCGCCTTTTCAGTATCTGGCCTGAAAGTTTGTTCATAGTATACTAGATATTGAATTGTGAGCTAAGTTATTGTTGTTGACCAGTGGTTTTCTAGGTACATACGATGTTCATCACTTCATCAAAACATTGAAATATGATGTTCGAATTGTTATGAGTGTTCCAAAAATCACTGAACTGGGAAAGACCAAGAAGCTGAAAGCATGTAAGGTAAATATATTTAGAGAACAGCAGCACTCAAAGTTTAGCTATACCAAAGTCGCATTTTTCTATCTTTGCGAAGTTAAAATTTTCCACATATTCTATACTTATGGACACATTTTCCTTGCAGATTGAACCACCTAGAGATGCACCAGTTAGTTGGTACAGAACAACTGCTCTGGAGAAGATAAGAAAGTATGGTGCAATATATTTAACTCCATTTTCACACCGATTGG
Source organism: Dactylis glomerata (assembly GCA_007115705.1). Lineage (NCBI taxonomy): Eukaryota > Viridiplantae > Streptophyta > Magnoliopsida > Poales > Poaceae > Dactylis > Dactylis glomerata. Next base: position 309,450 of record QXEO01001359.1, read on the forward strand.
CCGAAGAACTTGATGATCCGGAGCTCCAGAGATTGAGATGCAGGGTGAATTATCACGCACTACAATTTAAACCAAATATCAGGAAAACAAGTAGTGATATAGTGAATAAGCTCCGCTCAGAAGGCCATTTCATGTCAATTCATCTTCGGTTTGAGCTGGATATGCTTGCATATGCCGGGTAGGATTTTGATCAAACCACATTGTGTGGTTGCTTAATTCTGAAGTGTATCCATTGATGGAGAAGCCTATCCCTAATTTTTTTTGTTGTAGTCTTGGGAAATTGCTCACCGCAACTCGTTTGGGACTGAAGGCTTTGTTGTTGTTGTAGGCTTAGGAAAGTCTTGACTAGGGCCAAACATGGTCGTTACGTGGCACTCATAACATTTATTCATTCATATATATATCAAATAATTAAGATCAAGTCACAGTGGCCGTTTTCAGTCCTTGATACTGAATTTTAGAAAACCATTCTTCTATTTAATTCATTAATTTTGACTATTGCTGTTAGCCTATACATGAAAATGTGGTATACGCAGTGGCTATTACTTGCATGTCTTGCCATGTAATTTCGTATTTGTGTTGCTAGACATGAACGTACCTTACTTTTATAATGAAACCTGCAGGTGCATCGACATATTCACACCTAAAGAACAGGAAATCCTATTGAAGTATCGGGAAGAACATTTTGCAGAAAAGAACCTTGTCTACAGGGAAAGAAGGCTCATTGGAAAGTGCCCTTTAACTCCAGAAGAGGTACTGATTCTTCTCACAGACATTGTTCCTGATGCTTGTTGAGTGCTACGTTCTCTTAGTTTGCCAAAACAGCTTATATTAGTGAACGGAGAGAGTAATATGTAATAATTGTATGCCGACAGTAAAAGTCAATTACTCTGGATGGTGGTACAAATTTAGGCTCAATACCTAGTCAGGTAATTTGTCATTTTTGTATATATTAATCCAGATTGTGTTTGAACTTGAAATTGATATATATCAGTCTAATTATGGATGTGCCAAAGTTCAATTTTTAATTTTCTAAGTATGCTTTTCTAATGGAGCTTACAAACTTTAAATATGAAACTTACATAAAAATAGTAAATATGGGAGTCTGTGCATACCTACCTATACCTTTTTGCTCCTCTTGAACCACAAAATCGGAGAACTAGAGAACTTTGGCTCTCAGACTAAGCCATACATTTTTGGCCCACACATGGCAATGGTTAATTTGAGGCCCACAATAGGCCTTGTTCCTTGAATTATTATTTTCTATAGCAAAAAAATGTAGGACTTTTCTGTTGAATAATTATTTCCATAAATAATGGAAAAATTGTCTCTTTGCAGGCAGGTCTTGTTATACGTGCTATGGGATTTGATAACACAACACGGATTTACCTTGCTTCTGGCAAGCTCTTTGGTGGGGAACGCTTCATGGAGCCATTCAAGGCTATGTTTCCACGTCTAGAAAACCATAGTATGGTTGGAGGTGGAAATCTGGACCAAGGGCTAGCGGGGTCAGCAGTTGATTACATGGTCTGTCTCCTGTCGGACATTTTTATACCCACATATGATGGCCCAAGCAACTTCGCAAACAATCTCATGGGTCATCGCTTATACTATGGTTCCCGAACCACAATCACACCAAACAGGAAGGCCCTTGCTCCGATATTCATGGACATGGAGGAAGGGCATGCATCTGGATATGAGGAGAGGATCAGGCAGGTCATGTTCAGCACCGGTTTTGGTGCCCCTCACAAGCGCATCCATCCAGAGTCTTTCTACACAAACTCATGGCCAGAGTGCTTCTGTCAGATGAAAGCTACGAATCATGCTGACCGGTGCCCACTCAACAATGCTAATGATGTCCTTGAAAGTCAGTTCCAGAATAAACAAGATATAGAAGCAGAAGCTACTAATCAAACTGACTCCATCAGCCAAGTCTGAAGAGTTGGCTAGTGGAACTGAGTTAGCTGAGGTTTATTGATTGAGAACATATTGTTTCTCACAGACCTGGGTATGACATACTTGGAGGAAGGATTGATGTTCAACTCTAGATTTAGTTGTTGAGATTGTTAGTCTGGGAGGGTCAGAACCAGATTTTGGATAGGTTTGGTCATGTAGATTTCTGGGAAAGAAAAACCATACGAACGTCAATCATTATGTGGCTACAACAAATGGAGACCTTTTACCTCAACCCGCAGATTTACAGGGCCTTATCTGGTCCGTTGTTATCTGTTGGAGATCCGCGCCAAACGTTGACTGCTGTGGGACCTGTTGGCCCGTATGCCTGGGTAGATCGGTATAAACATTTTTTTCACAGCGGTATCCGTCGAGGCGAGGACAGAACGCTGTACGCCACTACGCCCCACCTATCGCCCTCTCACCCCCGTGCCCTATCCTCTCTCTCCCCGCCCCCCCCCCCCCCCCCCCCCCCCCCCCGCCGCATCCCACCCGTTCCTCCCCCTCCCCGGCGAGTACCGCCGGCGATACATCCATTCCTCTGCCAGATTGAACGCGAATCGCTCCGCCGCCTCTCAGTTCAGCCGCTCTCGCAGGCTAAGCGGGAAGAAGTGAGCGCCGCCGACGAACTGCTCCGCCGAGATCCGGTGGTTCCCGCCGCCTACGCGGAGCCCTAGTGAGTTCATGCCTCCATGGAGATGATTCCCTTCTGATAGCGACGGAGACTCGTTTGCTCGGGACTTCCGAGTATTCTGTGATATCGGATCCGGAATCCCAGGTATTGTAATTCGTATCTTGTATCACTATAGAACGCATATGCTTATTTGCCTTGTTCTCATCTTTTTAGTACTATTTTTGCAGTTCACGATTCGACCTTTCATGTTATCTGGCTGCTGTTTCGCCCAGTTATATATGGAGTTAGACGAAAGATTCGTGTTCAACATTTCTCTATCATCTGTTATTTATTAAGATTTTTGCTACACATTTTTCACCAGATCTTGTCAGATTTCGACGAAGCCGTAGACCTTCCAAATGAGATCCACGACCCTGATTTCTCTAGTCTAGAGCTCGAAACCAAATTAAGGTGCTACCATTGCTAAGGTCCCTGCAAAGAAGGTGGCTTTCGACATGGCTGCGACGGGCCGGAGATTCCTGGGATGTAATCGCGAGGTGAGTGTGTATTAATGCATCTATTTCATCCGATTAAGCCATGGATTCCGTTTCTCACCAGGGCCATTCTGCATCTGTGCAAGACAGGTCTTACCCGATCAGGGAGTGATTTAATCTTAGATATACTCAAAGACAAATCAAGGCAAGAGCCCAACCTCGAAGAAAAGCGGAGGATGCTGAAGAGCCTGTTTCGAGAGGCCAAGTCGACGAGCAAGATGGATATTCACCTGTACGCTCTTGCTTTTGTGTCTGCAGCTAGTGTGGCTGCCACCTTGTTTATCGTAGTTACTTTCATGTTTTTGAGGTGAAATTGTAATAGGTGGTTCTTGAGAGTTAATTCCAAAAAACCACCACATTTGCGCGTGAAATACTTAGAACCACCGGTATTCGATGAAATTACAAAAAACCACCGGTTTTGCGTGAATTCGTTCCAATGTGCACTGATTGTTTGATTTTGGCCGGTTAACACGATTTCTGACAAGCAGACCCCACTGTCAGCGCTGACGTGGCATAACATGCATGTAATGAGGTCAAAAAAATAGAAAGACCCAACTATGAGGGGGCTTTTTGTAAATTTCTGGGGCGGGCCCACTTGTCAGTTCTATCTTCTTCCTCCTCGCAGGGGAGGCCGCCGCGCCCGCTTGGCCGGAGCTCGCCGGCGCATGGGAGGGCGACCGGTGCAGGGGAGGGCGCCGCGCCCGCTTGGCCGGAGCTCGCCGGCTGGAGCACGGGAGGGCGATGGGCCGGAGCACGGGAGGGCGGCCGGAGCAGGGAACGGCGGCGGCAGGGCGGCCAGATCAGGGGTTTCCGGCGAGGGGGTGGCCGGAGCAGGGCACGCCGGCGGCGAGGCGGCCGTAGCAGTGCCCGTCGGCGGCGTCACGCGGATCATGGGTGCTCGCTGGCGGCGCGCGCGGAGCAGGGGCACTCGGAGGCGGCGGCGCGCGCAGAGCAGGGGCACTCGAAGGCGGCGGCGCATGGAGCAGGGGGTACTCGGAGGCGGCGGCGCGTGGAGCAGGGGCGGCGGCGCGCGGAGAAAGGATGGTCGGGGGCGGCAGCGCGCGAAGCGCACGGCCGCGGCGGCGAGCAAAGCAGGAGTGCCTGATGGTGACACACATGGAGCGGGGGTAGGTTGCAGGATTGGGAAGAGGAAGGAAAAAAATAAATAAATAAATAAAGGTGAGAGAAGCTGACATGTGGGTCGTGCGAAAATTTACAGAAAAACCCAAAGTTATATTGTCCCTTTTGACCATCACCGCCTTGCCACGTTAGCCCACATTGGAACGAATTCGCGCAAAACCGGTGATTTTTTGCAATTTCGTCGAATACCGGTGGTTTCTAAGTATTTTCCCCGCAAATGTGGTGGTTTTTTGGAATTAACTCGGTTCTTGAGTATTCGCGGCAAGTGTAATGTACGTGGTTGTCATTCACAAGCTAAATCGTTAGCTGTACAGTTGTCATGTTGAGCCTTAGTTCTGTAAATGGTTTTTATCTTTACGTGGTGAATCTGTGGTGAATCCTACCTACAGTTCGTCCCACAGATTGTGGTACCGTTCGGCAAACTGTGAAGCACCCTATAGGATTGTAGAAGTCAGCACCTAACCGTCAGGGACTGTTAGGAGTACTGGCAGTATACTCTGCAGGTACTGAAAAAATTTGTGTTCAGATGTTCCAGGTCTTTCAGAAGGATCGCATGAGGCGGACCTGCTGCGTGCACAGCAGGGACCGAATAAATATCGGGTTGGCCTGTGAAGTTAGGAAGGACTGGCAACATACACGGTAAGTACCTGATGGGGTTTATAGTGGGACACAATACATGCTGTCATCAGACCTGGTACACCGCATGCTGTCATCAGACCGGATGAACATAAGGCAGATCCTGGACAACGTTGTCGCTCAAAGTACTTCATATTACATTACTCAATCTAAAATATTGTCCTCAGCAAGAGATAAAAACCCTTAAAACGGTGGCAAAAGTTAGCAGGACTGACACAATATGATTGAAGTCTCATGACATCAAGTCTGCTTAAGTCTCGTGCTCAAAACGAGTCTTGTATGTGAGGAACATATTATTGTAAGACCATGAATACATCATGCGACACCATGCTCCAGCGTCTGCATACGAAAGGTCCCTTACACCGGCGAGATAGAGTCCCGTATATCAATCTATAGAGTTCGCACGCTAAAGCCGATTAGCGATACGATAAAATCGTTTGTTAAGTACGATTTCATGCACAATTCAAGCACACAGCCAAATGTTGATATGGGCCACGTTTCCAAAAAAGCGATAGGACGATGTCATGCACGAATCAAGCGTGTAACTACCAATGCCCATCGGGGGTCGTACGATGGAAACCCCACACGGCATACTAATGCCCTTCTTTGTCTATCCCACAAATAAGCAAGAGTGATGCCCTTCTTTGTCTACCAATGCCCTTCAGGAAGACCGTATGCCCATTCATATAATCAGTATACATAGATTTAACGGAAAAGTTACCCGTGGTTGTAAGGTTCCATTTAAAACTATTTGGTTCATCACTCAAGTTGACATTCATCAATCTTCTTAGTAAGCTAACCCAAGAATTCCATCTTTTACCAGTTAATATCCTATTAAATCTAATATTTAAAGGCACATTAGATAGAACGTCAGCCACTAAAACATGTTTAGTCCTGGCAATATTATAAAGACTGGGGTATTGGGTAGCTAAGGGTGTATTGCCTAGCCATGTGTCTTCCCAGAATCTAGTTTTCATGCCGTCTCATACGACAAAAAAACCCGCTGGAAGAAGTCATCTTTCACCCTCATAATTCCCTTCCAAAAAGGAGAATCGGTAGGTTTAACCTGAACTTGCGAGGGAGTTTTACTCCCAAGGTACTTGTTGGACAACATTTCTTGCCAAACACCTTCCTCAAAAAGAAGTTTAAAAACCCATTTGCTAAGTAAACATCTATTCTTAATATCAAGTATCTCAATCCCAAGACCGCATTGGTCTTTGGGTCTACACACGATGTTCCTCTTAGTAAGTATGTATTTCTTCTTTTGGCCATCACTTTGCCAGAAAAATCTAGACCTATAAGAATCGAGTCTTTTCCTTACCCCTTTGGGTATCTCAAAAAAGAAAGCAGGAACATCAGCAAACTAGAAAGGACCGAATTAATTAAGACTAGCTGACAAGGGTATAGCTATTAATCTAGGAGAGGCCGGCCAGGGACAGAGTGAGATTGAGCCGGCCAGGGTATAGCTATTACTAGCTCTCAACACACATCAAGTTTTGCCTTGTTTGTCTGATCCTTTACCTTCGAGTTCATCCGACGCCCTCTTCCCCGATCCTAAGTCCTTCATCTAGGATATTTGCCGAGTTAACCCTTGAGTTAACACGCGTTGCCCATGTTCAACGGTCAGCGTCTCGTCAAATCAATGCAGAAAGTAATCATATCAGTGACGTCATACTTCAGGTATGCATAGGTTTATACATACAAGCCAAATTGAAGGAATGCAAGTCAAAGAATTTTTTGAGCCTATGATTGCCTCCAAAGAACTTGACCATAGCCTCAGGGGCTACTCACATCAGGAGCGCTGGTCGCTGATGTCTACGCACTTCTATTCTTGTAGACACTTGTTGGGCCTCCAAGTGCAGAGGTTTGTAGAACAGCAGCAAGTTTCCCTTAAGTGGATCACCCAAGGTTTATCGAACTCAGGGAGGTTAGAGGTCAAAGCTATCCCTCTCAAGCAACCCTGCAATTACGATACAGAAAGTCTCTTGTGTCCCCAACACACCCAATACACTTGTCAGATGTATCGGTGCACTAGTTCGGCGAAGAGATAGTGAAATACAAGTAGTAGTGATGATTATAAGTAGCAAATGTGATTTCAAATAAATATCGCTGCGAGCAAACATGTAACAAAACAGCAAGTAAACGGTGTGCAAAGCTTGGAAACAAGGCCTAGGGATCATACTTTCACTAGTGGACACACTCCCAACAATATAACATGAATGAACAAATAAATAACTTCTCTCCACTATGGTACTCGGAATTACTCTCTTATTGAATAACACTAATCATTGCGTAGTGGCTACAGAAGCACCCCTTAAAGTTCATCAAGTACTTGACAAACACCACTCATAGAGATATCCAAATCAGATCACAATTCAAGATAGAAATCATTGCGACTTAGACCAAGTACTAACACGGTGCACACACTATCAACATTACACCATGAAAGGAGGAATAGATCACTCAATACTATCATAGTAATAATTACTCTCATAATCCACAAGAGATCACAATCATAGCCTAAACCAAGTACCACCACGATGCACGCACTGTCACCGTTACACCATGGCAGGAGGAATAGATTACTTTAATAACATCACTAGAGTACACTATAATAATTAAGCATAGGAGTAGCATAATATCTGAATAATAACATCTACTTGTTCAACATGATACAAAGCTCACGATCACATAAAGATCACATCATGGGAGAGAGAGGTGAACCACATAGCTACCGGTAGAGCCCTCAGCCCCGGGGATGAACTACTCCCTCCTCATCATAGGAGACAGCAAGGTTGATGGAGATGGCGGTGAGGTCGATGGAGACGGCGGAGACGGCGATGGAGACCGATGGAGATGGCTCCGGGGGCACTTCCCCGTCCCGGCAGGGTGCCGGAACAGAGACTTCTGTCCCCCGAAATTCGTCGACGGCGGCGGCGGAGCTGCGGAACTGTTTCTGGAAAATTGCCGACTCCCTTAGGGTTTTCCGTCCCGAGGCTTTATATAGGCGAAGGGGTGATGTCAGAGGGCTGCCAGGGCCTCCTCACACAGGGGCGGCGTGGGCAGGGCCTGGGCCGCGCCAGCCCTGTGTGAGGGAGGCCTGTGGCCTCTCTCCTTCCTCTCTTCGGATGTCTGGATGCTCCCGGGAAAAATAAGACTTCTGGCTTTTGTTTCGTCCAATTCCGAGAATATTTCCTGTGTATCACTTCTGAAACACAAAAATAGCAGAAAACAGGGAACTGGCACTATGGCACTTCGTTAATAGGTTAGTTCCGGAAAATGCATAAAAGTGCCACTAAGTGTAACGAAACAATAGGCAAATGGTGTAAAAACAAGCATGGAGCATCAAAAATTATAGATACGTTTGAGACGTATCAAGCATCCCCAAGCTTAACTCCTGCTCGTCCTCGAGTAGGTAAGTGATAACAAAAGAATAATTTTTGAGGTGACATGCACCTACACAATCTTGATCATATATGTAAGCATTTGTGAGCTGGGATCATAAGAACTTAAAACATGGGCATGAAGATATAATCTTGACAATAAGAACTTAGCAACCATGTTGTAAACATGCAAATGAACACAAACAAAAGATCATGAAAATGAAATAATGAAAGTCAAACGTGTGTTCAAATCATAAGGAAAAACATACAAATGGTTTTCAGCTTGTCCCTCATGGAGAGCAAAACATAAATGCATAGGACACCTTCAAGTTTAAGAGGGCGACTAGATACAAGTAATTTAAGAACAAGTGAAACCATAGTCATGAATCAATCAATGATAAACTTTGGGACAATGCACATTATACTCAGAATGACAATTATGCTCTCCTAATGGTGCATAAAGATAGAAGGTGGTGACTCAACATAAAAGTAAAAGAAAGGCCCTTCGCAGAGGGAAGCAGTGATTAAACATGTGCTAGAGCTTTTCATTTGTAAAACAGAGAGATAAAAATTGGTTTTGAGAGGTGGTTGTCTTTGTCAACGACTGGCAATGGGGTTCTTACTATCTTCCATACAAAAATGAAGCAAGTTTTTGAGAGAGAGATTGGCACTTTTGTGCTCTTTTATAAAGCTTGGCACTCCTCCCCACCTTTTTTCCTTTCACAAACCATGGCTAACCGATTCCATCGGGTGCCCACCAACATTCACATTCCATGGAGGAGTGCCTTTTTTCTTTTCTTTTTTCCTTTTTTTTTGGAATAAGCAATATGGAAGATAGCAAATCCGACCACTACGTCCCCATGAGCTAAAAACAGTGTCACAAAATGAGAAGTGTTTTGAAGGTTTTTGAAAGGTAGCACATGAAAATTTGCTTGGAATGGCTTACAAATACCATGCATAGGAATTTATAGTGGACACAATGGCAAACTTGGTTTTTGGGAGTTGGATGCACGAGTAGAGCTCATACTCAGTACAAAATGAGGGCTAGCAAAAGACTGGGAGCGACCAACTAAGAGAGCAATAATGGCCATAATCATGCAGAGCGACAAAGCGACATTAAAAGAAGCATAATATGACATCAAAAGTCAAAAACTAAATGATCATAGAGGCTATTGGTGACTCTGTATGAGTCTAACATGTGTGAGCATGCGCCAAGTCAACCCAAATAAAGCATCAAGGAGAAAACCAAAATAATGCTTCCAAATAATTAAAACAACGCATGATTTTTTCAAAGGCTCATTAAGCAATCTCAGTTATTTGAGACAAGTCATGCTACAGCAAAACCACTAAGCATACTATCAAAAAGATATCAAGCATGACATGCAAAAGCCTAGGCCGCAGTCTACACAAGCTCCTTCTTGTACCACTATTTTGCACAAAGCTTTTTCTCTTTTCCAACACCATTTGAATTTTTTTAAAGACACCTCTTTTGAAGAAAACCAATAAAGACCAGAGGCAAAAATACACCTTGATGAAAAGATATAACAAGGTCTGAACGCAAATCAAGGCGAAAAACAAGAGCTAAACGCAGTAGCAGAAAAAGAGAACACTCGTTGAAATGATAAGAGTGAAAAACGGAGTGTTCTTGGCAAATGAAAAGTGAAGTATGCCTCCCTCCAAACCAACATGATGTGATCTAACCATTTATTGCAGCAAACAAAACTAAACTAACTAAGAAAACTAAAACAACTGACGCTCCAAGAAAAACGCATAGTGCATGAAGCAATAAAAATATAGTGTTTTGAAAGGTGACCTGATTTTTGCCAATGAAGAAGGGGTGCCTCGGGGGCATCCCCAAGCTTTGACGCTTGTACTTCTTGGATATTTCTTGGGGTGATGCATGGGCATCCCCAAGCTTGAGATTTTGTCCATTCTTCAACTCATCTCATCATTCTCCAATCCCTAGACTTGAAAACTTCCTTCATACAAAACTAAACACAATTCTATTAGCAACATTAGTGTAAGCATAACATAGAATCAACCTCTTTTTGCTTCAGGTTTCAACCTAAAACCACCACATATAAAGTATAAACTACTGTAGCAACTTCCCCAAAAGTTCCGTGATCAAAAGAACTCAAAAAGAAAGCGATAAAGTGGCAAACACAAATATTGGCAGAAATCTGTCAAAACTGAACAGCTGACAAAGGTCGAATTTTTGAGGAGTTTTCTGTTGCTCAAATCAAAAAGTGTTCAACTAATGAAAGTTTGGATATAACCTGGGGCATATGCACAAGAAATCGCAGGTCCAAAAGATATACAGAGAATTTATACGAATTTTTATGGTGCAGCACTGAAAACAGTTTCAGGACAGCAACATCCCCAAATCTTTACCTCACTCAAATTAGAGGCTTCTCTTGGCACAACAATAAAATAAAAAGGATAAGGAGCGGTCATTACAGTAGTAATAACTTTCAAGACTCAACTAAAAGAAAAAGTACTGAAAGTAAAAACATTGGGTTATCTCCCAAGAGTGCTTTTCTTTAACGCCTTTGAGCTAGGCGCAGTAATTTGCAAAGATGCTCATGTGGGCGCCATATAAGAGCTTGAGGCAAAGGCGTCATATAAGAACTTAAAGCAATAGAGAGCATCAAAAATCAAGTGTGAAAGACATTTATATCTGAACCACTTCCTATGCATAGGAATCTTGTAAGAAAATAAATCAACGAGGCACATAGTAGCAAGCATGGATAGATAAAATAAGTGCCACTTCAAGATTTGCAACATAAAGAGGGGAAACTTAATATTGTTGAGATCCATCAAACCATGTTTCCCTCTCTCATAATAACTTTCAGTAGCATCATGAATAGAACTAATAATATAACTATCACATAAAACATCCCTATCATGAGCCACATGCATAAAAGAATTAATACTCACCACGGGAACAATAGTAGTAGGAGCAGATTCAACAGAATAATCATTCTCATCACCATAATCATCATAAATAGGAGGCATATTGTAATCATAACTAATTGGGATTTCTATTTTCGTGCCCTCGGGTCGTTAGTTGTACTCAGTTTTCCCCAGCCGCTTAACTTTTCCTCAGTTTTCCCCTCGCTTTAGTTTGAAACCCCTCGCAGACGGTCGGACGGGAGGGTTGCCGTTTAGTTGACCGTTCCGTGCTGACGTGTGGGGCCGCGTCGTGTGGGGCCGCATCGCGTGGGGCTGGTAGAACGGGACCGCGTGGGATAGGACGAGACCGCGTTTGGTTGTACGTGAGAGCTCGGTTTTGTCTCTCTCGGCCCAAATTGGCATTTTTCAGAGCGCCTTTTTCCCCTCTCTCTCTGTAACAGTTCTCTCTCTTTTCACCAAATTAGTATCAAATCTAGAGAAGCTTCTATTTCTGTCTTTCTTTAATGATTGTTGCCTTTTGGCCCTCGTTTTTTGCCCAATATGTTAACAAATCTAGTAGCAAATCTAGAAGCTAGTAGAGGATAAATTCACAGCAGCATAATAAATCGAGAAAATATAGGATAAGCTGCATACAGCAGCCAACATAGCATATATATATATATATTCAGGACAGATCCAACAGTACTACCGATCCCTAGATCCAACATAAGCTACATTTTACATGGGATTAAGCTTGGAGGCTGCGCAGGTGAATCCCAAGTGCTTTGTGTTTGGCCATGAACGCATGCACGTTCACGGTCGTTCCAACTCTAGCGCCACCAGGGGCACTGCCAAGGGATTCGGCATGGTTCACCAGGCAGTTGAAGTCGGTGGCACGGAGCCTCCTGTTGCAGAAGGGGCACCTGTAAACGCCTCGAGCAAAGTGGCGATCGTAATGGCCGGACTGCAGCCTCCTGAGGACGTGACGAGTCTTGGTGTGGAAGGACTCGTCGTCGCTGTCGACGTCGCTGCTCTGCACCTGTCACGTAGCACCAAAGATCGAAAAACACGGAGTCAATTGCAGCGATGATGGAACAGAGAGTGAACAAAAGATCATGCATGATAATATGGGCACGAAAAAAAGAAGCCTCAGTTACATTGGACACACTTATATCCAGGATTTGGGTCACTGAACCAAAGATCATGCACAACAAATTTGTACACACCAATTGTTCACAGACCAAACCCGGAATCAATTTGTGCCCAAATATTCATCATCATCGGCACAAATTAACGGGATGTGATTGATTACTCACATAAGTTAACCGAATCTTAAACAAAAGCAAATCACAAACACTAATAACGCCAGATCTATCATAATAACGCTAGATCTATCATAAAAGGATTGAACTAGGAATAGACTAACCCTAATAACGCTAGATCTATCATAAAAGGATTGAACTAGGAACAGATGAACACTAATAATGCTAGATCTAACACAAAAGGATTGAAATGGCATAAGAACAAGGTAACAAAGGGTTACCTCCGGGTAGTCGTCGACGATGCTGGTGTCGTAGGGGTTCGCCGGCGCGACGTACGGCACTGGTTCGTACGGGTCTTCGTACAGGTCCCAATCGACGGGGGCCTGGACGGGTGCCTGGACGGGGGCGGCGGCCATTGCGCCGGCGGCTGCTGCGCCGGCGCCTACATCGGAAGCAGCGACGGGGGCCTGGACGGGGGCGGCGGCCGATGCGCCGGCGGCCAATGCGTCGGCGGACGATGCACCGGCGGCCGATGCGCCGGCGGCTACGTCGGAAATGGGCATCTCATGCTTCTCCATCGCCAGGGTTTTTTCTTAGGGGGTTTTTCGACGCGAACTGGAGAAGATGATGGGACAGGAGAGGCGGTTGCAGTGAGAATGAGATAGTGGGCAAGCGTCGAGAGAGAGAGGGGCTCTATAAAGACGAAGGTGGCGTTTGGTGTACCGCAACACGCGTCCGCTATGCACGGCTGCAGCGTGCACCGCGACACGAGGCTAACCCTTCGACGTTTGGTGTACTCAGTTCTACCCTCGGGCCTTATTCAGAAATTTTATATGTACTCAGTTTTCCCCTCGAGTACTTAGACTGGCAAGTGCAATATACTCAGTTCTACCCTCAAGTAGCTGGTCAACAGAGAGTCAACAAATGAGATTAACATAGCTAATTGAGTCATTTCATGCGCAAAAAAATCCAAAAAAATAAAAACATAGTGGCACCTACTCATGGAATCTTCCTACGCAACCTGCCACCTTAACAAACATAGATAAATCATGTTTTACCATAAATTGCCACTTCTCATAATCACTAGTAGCTATGAAGATGCATGGTTTTCCACTCAAACCCCTTTGCAAAACATCTTCCCCAAAACATAGTTTGTCTAAATGAGGCCATAATTGTCACACTCATGTATATTTGAATTGCAAATAATTTGATGTAGCCCAATATGAATTATATTGTACAAAACACGCATTTTTCATTTTGTAATTATTTTGTTTGAATCCCTTAGTCTATTTACTATTTACGTGCCCTTAGTTTCTTAGTACTGCTCAGTTTTGCCCTCAAGTACTGTCACAAATGCTCACAGAAACCCAAACTTATCCTGATTGGTTGAGCAGTTGTCACACGGATCGACTCCACCAACCGTTGATCCACTGATCTAACGGGCAGTATACCCCTATCCGTCTCTTCGTGGCCACCCCTCTCTCTCTCTCTTCGTGGCCACCCCTCTCTCTCTCTGTCGGTGGATTAACGGTTGGTGGAGTCGATTAGTGTGCATTTATGGATTATTTTGCTACGTAACTATATTCCCTCTATTTATGCATTATTTTCCATGATTTAAAAATGTTAAACTTAAAAGTGGTAAACAAGAGACATACATATTTATCACCCCTCTAACAATTATCAACTATCTTTAGCATTCCTTTTCTTTTAGGGAATTTAGTTTTGGTAATTTGAAACGGCCCAAAAGTGGTATAATTTTGGTAGAAACATGAGACATACATGTTTGGCATATTTGGGGCATTTCGGTGAATGAATTATTTATCATCCCTCTAACAATTATCAACTATCTTTAGCATTCCTTTTCTTTTAGGGAATATAGTTTTGGCAATTTGAAACGGCCCAAAAATGGTATAATTTTGGTAGAAACATGAGACATACATATTTGGCATATTTGTGGGATTTCGGTGAATGGATTATTTATCACCCCTCTAACAATTATCAACTTTCTTTAGCATTCCTTTTCTTTTAGGGAATATAGTTTTGGCAATTTGAAACGGCCTAAAAATGGTATAATTTTGGTAGAAACATGAGACATACATATTTGGCATATTTGTGGGATTTCGGTGAATGGATTATTTATCACCCCTCTAACAATTATCAACTTTCTTTAGCATTCCTTTTCTTTTAGGGAATATAGTTTGGGATATATTTTTGGTTATTTGAAACGTCCCAAAAGTGGTATAATTTTGGTATAAACATGAGACATACATATTTGTGGGATTTCGGTGAATGCATTATTTGTCACCCCTCTAACAATTATCAACTATCTTTAGCATTCCTATATTCCCTAACACTTATTTTTTTTGGTAATTTCGGTGAATGCACACACTAACTTTGAAAACAACTACAAGTACATGTAACTGAATAATGGATTTGTAACAAGGGATCCCTTGTAACAACTTCTAGCGCTTGACGAGCAATGATAAGAATCCGATCGCAATTATACAACAAAAAAAACAACCAGCCATCAGATTAGCTTGCTTCTTCAACTCGATCAGCTGCTTTAACTGCTTGTTCATTTTCTTCAGTTCTCCCTTCACTTCCATCAGATTAGGCATAATCGGGACGGCCCCTCTCTCCACCGCATTCTCTACAGCAAGTACCCCCCCACCCAAATTGCGCTCCCCAATACCGTCAATTGATTCCTGCAATTTAAGCCTCTGAACGTACACATCGATCCACTCGAAATACCTGCATTTCTTCAGGATCTGAAAACAACAACGTGAACCCTAAATCCCAAATTCGAGGGAATAACAAGAAAATCGAGAGAAAACAGAGCAATTGGAGCGAGATCTAACCTTATCCCCCTCTCTATATGGCAAGCTCTCGCATGCAAGGAACTCACGTCCACGGTTGCCGTTGTCGTTCGTCTTACAGATCGACCGCTTCAGAGGCTCTTGGCGTGGGCAGTCAGGGCATCTTGTCAAAGGCACGGGTCCATACTGCGGCCATGAAGAACGGGAGGTCGAAGAGAAACTAGACATCACCCGCCTGCCGGGGAAGGGCTGCCGCTGCCAGAGAAGAAGAACAATGGGGCGCGGGGAAAGAAGGGGGAAGCAATGGCACGGGCACGGGCGCGGGGCTAGCTCGGGCTCCCATTTTGCAACGGGCACCTGGGTAAGGTGTGGGTCCGGCGCGCTAACGTGGACAAGTTGCGGGTCCCACGATGATCTGGATAAGTGGAGGCGTGTCCACTGCGGGGCACAAACAGCGGCCCCACTTGCCAGCACCAACTAACGGTCAACTTAACGGGATTCCTCCTGTCCGAGCTCCTTGTGAGAGTTTCAGACAAGGGCTTGGGTAAAACTGAGGAAAAACTAAGCGGCTGGGGAAAACTGAGCACAACTAACGACCTGAGGGCACGAAAATAGAAATCCCTAACTAATTTTATCCTCAATAGTAGATGAACTGAAAATATTATACTCATCATCATAGCCATCATAAACTAGAGGTTTAGTATCATCACAAGCTAGAGAGCAACTATTTCGCAAAGCATATGCTTCAAACATATCATCATAAGAAGGAACATCACACATGGGAGATAAAATATCATCAGAGCAAATTTTCTCCACTAAAGCTGGGGAACTAAAAATATCATGCTTAACAAAACCAGCTTCCCCAAGCTTAGACTTTTCTATAGCATTAGTAATAACAGTGTTCGAAACATTCATACTAACAACTCTATTAGCATGCAAATTAAGCTCCAAAGGTTTTCAATTTTCTCTTCAAACACTTCATATCTAAACTCAGGAAAAAGACTAGAGAACTCTTTATTTTCCATTAAGCCTAACTAGTGAAAATAAAAACAAGAAACAAAAAGATGTAATTGCAGAATCTAAAGGAAATAACTCCGAGCACTCACACAGGAGGATGCGAGTACCTTTTACCTTACCTCCCCAGCAACGGCGCCAGAAAAGAGCTTGATGTCTACGCACTTCTATTCTTGTAGACACTTGTTGGGCCTCCAAGTGCAGAGGTTTGTAGAACAGCAGCAAGTTTCCCTTAAGTGGATCACCCAAGGTTTATCGAACTCAGGGAGGTTAGAGGTCAAAGCTATCCCTCTCAAGCAACCCTGCAATTACGATACAGAAAGTCTCTTGTGTCCCCAACACACCCAATACACTTGTCAGATGTATAGGTGCACTAGTTCAGCGAAGAGATAGTGAAATACAAGTAGTAGTGATGATTATAAGTAGCAAATGTGATTTGAAATAAATATCGCTGCGAGCAAACATGTAACAAAACAGCAAGTAAACGGTGTGCAAAGCTTGGAAACAAGGCCTAGGGATCATACTTTCACTAGTGGACACACTCCCAACAATATAACATGAATGAACAAATAAATAACTTCTCTCCACTATGGTACTCGGAATTACTCTCCTATTGAATAACACTAATCATTGCGTAGTGGCTACAGAAGCACCCCTTAAAGTTCATCAAGTACTTGACAAACACCACTCATAGAGATATCCAAATCAGATCACAATTCAAGATAGAAATCATTGCGACTTAGACCAAGTACTAACACGGTGCACACACTGTCAACATTACACCATGAAAGGAGAATAGATCACTCAATACTATCATAGTAATAATTACTCTCATAATCCACAAGAGATCACAATCATAGCCTAAACCAAGTACCACCATGATGCACGCACTGTCACCGTTACACCATGGCAGGAGGAATAGATTACTTTAATAACATCACTAGAGTACACTATAATAATTAAGCATAGGAGTAGCATAATATCTGAATAATAACATCTACTTGTTCAACATGATACAAAGCTCACGATCACATCATGGGAGAGAGAGGTGAACCACATAGCTACCGGTAGAGCCCTCAGCCCCGGGGATGAACTACTCCCTCCTCATCATAGGAGACAGCAAGGTTGATGGAGATGGCGGTGAGGTCGATGGAGACGGCGGAGACGGCGATGGAGACCGATGGAGATGGCTCCGGGGGCACTTCCCCGTCCCGGCAGGGTGCCGGAACAGAGACTTCTGTCCCCCGAAATTCGTCGACGGCGGCGGCGGAGCTGCGGAACTGTTTCTGGAAAATTGCCGACTCCCTTAGGGTTTTCCGTCCCGAGGCTTTATATAGGCGAACGGGCGATGTCAGAGGGCTGCCAGGGCCTCCTCACACAGGGGCGGCACGGCCAGGGCCTGGGCCGCGCCAGCCCTGTATGAGGGAGGCCTGTGGCCCCTCTCCTTCCTCTCTTCGGATGTCTGGATGCTCCCGGGAAAAATAAGACTTCTGGCTTTTGTTTCGTCCAATTCTGAGAATATTTCCTGTGTATCACTTCTGAAACACAAAAACAGCAGAAAACAGGGAACTGGCACTATGGCACTTCGTTAATAGGTTAGTTCCGGAAAATGCATAAAAGTGCCACTAAGTGTAACGAAACAATAGGCAAATGGTGTAAAAGCAAGCATGGAGCATCAAAAATTATATATACGTTTGAGACGTATCAGTCGCGCACCCGATGATATATAAAGAGGAGAAAATAGATTCAGACTTGTTTTTTGCACGTCATAGTGAAAGAAGGTGATAAAGAGGGAAATACTTCTGAGCCTATACTCGAAAAATATTCGACTATAGCCTCGGGGGCTACTCCCATCGGGAGCGCTGAACGCGTACCGGATGAAGATGGAAATTATCGACTTCGCATGGAAGAGGGAAATTATCGACTACATATTGGAGTAAATTATTGACTTCATTGTCAAAGTGATCAACATTAGACATTAAAATTCGCTAATTCACTCCCATCGGGAGGGATTTGCGACTAGCTGAAGAAAACAACCCGGAGATTTTGGGTATTGAAAAGCCAAACAAGGCTCACAACAAAAGTTTGATTCTCAGGCCGCATCGTCGTGAATAAAAGCTTGAATGCCATGGTCGCAAAGATCATGAAGGTAAGACCTCAGGATCCGTCCTGCATGGCCTAGTATACACACACAAATGCGCTCTGCTAGCAAATTTCCATATCCACGATGCGAAGAAAAATCCCGGTGGACGCACTGGGTACCCTAGGAAATACGGGAATCCTGTCTTTATAAGTCCTAAGTGCGACAAAAGACTGGGTAACGCCAGGTACCGAATTCAAGTCCGGGGACTTGAGTTTGAAGTAGGTATCAGGCTTTCGCTCGGGCAATTAACTGGTCTCCTTATCCGTCAGCAGCACCAGGCTTGTTAACCAAAATCCCCATGAAAAATTAAGAATATGAAATATTGACTGAAATCAAAGAAAGAGAAGAATACGAAGATTGATCGAGTCGAAGATTACAAGTCGAAGATATGAAGATTTGAGATTCAACCCAAATCTACAATTCTGGTAGAATCTCGGGGCCTACTGACAAGGGTATAGCTATTAAGGCCCATTATCTTAGTACCCTTGGGGCCCGAGAGATAGGCCCAAGCATAGATGTAGTTGAAATACAAGATGATATCATATACATACACTGTAATTTATATTGAACCCGATCGGATCCTCGAGACCTGACCACCTATATATAGGGGCCAGGAGAGGCCGTCCAGGGACAGATTGAGATTGAGCCGATTGATTACTAGCTTATTCTCAACACACATAAAGTTTTTCCTTGTTTGTCTGATCCTTTACCTTCGAGTTCATCTGACGCCCTCTTTCCCTGATCCTAAGTCCTTCATCTAGGATATTTGCCGAGTTAACCCTCATCAGTAGCCGTTCACCATATGACAACAGCTTGCCTAACCAGGACGCAAATTTTTGCTCAATGCAATCTTCTACCGATTTCCATTCTTTATTTAGTAATCGCCTATAATGGATAGGTATTCCCAAATATTTGAATTGAAGAGAGCCAACTTCACATCCGAAGATATTCCTATAATTATCTTCTTCGTCCTTGGCTTTGCCAAAGCAGAAAATCTCACTCTTA
Organism: Dactylis glomerata; assembly: GCA_007115705.1. Taxonomy (NCBI): domain Eukaryota; kingdom Viridiplantae; phylum Streptophyta; class Magnoliopsida; order Poales; family Poaceae; genus Dactylis; species Dactylis glomerata. The sequence continues at coordinate 328,861 of QXEO01001359.1, forward strand.
TGGAAGTTAATTTTCAAACCAGATAGTTGTTCAAAGAAACAAAGGATCAATTTCATGTTTACAGCTTTCGCTAAATCATGTTCTATAAACATGATAGTATCATCAGCATATTGTAGAATAGAAATCCCCTTATCAACCAGGTGGGGTACTAGACTACCAATCTGCCCATCCTCGTTTGCCCTCGCAATAAGGATAACAAGCATATCTACAACAATAGTAAAAAAGAATAGGGGAAAGCGGGACACCTTGCCTAAGACCCTTAAGTGTTTGAAAATAATGTCCAACACTCCCCCTTGAATAAAGCTTGCTATCCAATTACACCACTTAGGTGGAAACCCTTTCATTCTAATGGCATGTGTGTGATAGAGTGTAATGAGTTATATACAAAAAAACACCTTATTATGAGATATCTCCCTAGGCGCGAGTTAATCCACTCTATCAACAAAATATTCAAAAGGTCCCTTACACATGGGTGTTAGAGTCCCTACTAAGAATTTGTAGAGTTCTTACATGGTATGCAACGTGAGAGGTGTATTTCGTGCATGATTTTAGTGCGCCTCTACTAAGATCAATCCGGGGCGTACAAGGGAACCGGCTGTGATGCATGAAAGACACTATAATGAGAAATGCATGAAACACGCAATGGCAAAAAACTCCATCGTTATGATACGTGTCTCACACTTTCCGTTAAGGCCACTGCAAAATATTTTGTTCCCTTTATACATTTTGCAACGGCATGGGTGTGATAGAGTGTAATGAGTTATATATCCAAAGAACACCTTATTAGGAGATACCTCTCTATGAAACTTCTTAGGTGCAAGTTAACCTACTCTATCAACCAAATATTCAAAAGGTCCCTTACACATGGGTGATGGAGTCCCTACTAAGAATTTGTAGAGTTCTTAGACGGTATGTAATGTGAGAGGTGTATTCCATGCATGATTCGAGCGCGCAATAAACTAAGATCAATCTGGGGTGTACAGAAAAATAGTTGTTATGATATGGGTTTGACACTTCCCTTAAGGCCACCGGATGAATCTGTTCCCTTTATATAATTTTCGAATGGCATGGATGTGATAGAGTGCCATGAGTCATATATATATAAAAAACAACTTGTTATGAGATATCTCTCTTTGAAATCCCCTAGGGGCAAGTTAATCTAATCTATCACCAAATACTCAAAAGGTCCCTTACACATGGGGGTTAGAGTCCCTACTAAGAATTTGTAGAGTTCTTACACTGTATGCAACGTGAGAGGTTTATTTCGTGCATGATTTGAGCGCGCCTCTACTAAGATCAATTTGGGGCGTACAAGGGAACCGGCTGTGATGCATGAAAGACACTATGATGAGAAATGCACGAAACACGCAATGGCAAAAAAACTCTATCGTTATGATACGTGTCTCACACTTTCCGTTAAGGCCACCGGAAAATATTTTGTTCCCTTTATACATTTTTGCAACGGCATGGGTGTGATAGAGTGTAATGAGTTATATATCCAAAGAACACCTTATTAGGAGATACCTCTCTATGAAACTTCTTAGGTACAATTTACCCTACTCTATCAACAAAATATTCAAAAGGTCCCTTACACAGGGGCGATAGAGTCCCTACTATGAATTTGTAGAGTTCATATATGGCATGCAATGTGAGAGGTTTATTTTATGCATGTTTTCAGCATGTAACTACTAAGATCAATCCGGGGCGTTCAAGGGGACACACACACGGCATGGTATGGGTGTGAAAAGAGTGGAATGAATCCTTTAACCAGAAAAATGCCTTAGTACGAGAATTCTCTATTGTTGTTCCTTGGGCGCAGGTTAACTCTCACAGAAACGAAATACTCTAAAGGTGCATATCCTTATTGCGATATAGTCTCGTATGATACTCTATATATATTTATTACACTCCATGCAGTGCCCTCGGCGTATCGTACGATCCATTCGGCACTATGACAATGAAGCGTCGAATCACAACGGGGGTTGTTCTACATATGTGCATTAACGTGAGTTTGTAACCGGCTGTGATGACGAAAGACACTATGATGAGAAATGCACGAAAACACGCTATGGAAAAACTCTATCGTGATGATACGGTTTTGACACTTTCGCTTAACGCCACTGGATGTATCCGATCCCTTTATATATTTTTTAAATGGCATGGGTGTGATAGAGTGCCATGAGTCATATATCCAAAAAAGAACAACTTGTTATGACACATCTCTCTTTGAAACACACTAGGGGCAAGTTAATCTACTCTATCACCAAATATTCAAAAGGTCCCTTACACCTGTGCGATGGAGTCCCTACTAAGAATTTGTAGAGTTCATACACGGTATGCAACGTGAGAGGTGTATTCCATGCATGATTCGAGCGCGCAATAAACTAAGATCAATCAGGGGCGTGCAGGGGAACCGGCTGTGATGCATGGAAGACACTATGATGAGAAATGCACGAAACACACTATGGCAAAAAAAAGACTATTGTTATGATACGGGTTTGGCACCTTCCCTTAAGGCAACCGGATGTATCTATTCCCTTTATATATTTTTCGAATGGCATGTATGTGATAGAGTGCCATGAGTCATATATTCAAAAATGAACAACTTGTTATGAGATATCTCTCTTTGAAACCCCCTAGGGGCAAGTTAATCTAATCTATCACCAAATATTCAAAAGGTCCCTTACACATGGGCGTTAGAGTCCCTACTAAGAATTTGTAGAGTTCTTGCACGGTATGCAACGTGAGAGGTGTATTTTGTGCATGATTTGAGCGCGCCTCTACTAAGATCAATCCGGGGCGTACAAGGGAACCTATGATGCATGAAAGACACTATGATGAGAAATGCACGAAACACGCAATGGCAAAAAACTCTATCGTTATGATACGTGTCTAACACTTTCCATTAAGGCCACCGGAAAATATTTTGTTCCCTTTATACATTTTGCAATGACATGGGTGTGATAGAGTGTAATGAGGTATATATATCCAAAGAACACCTTATTAGGAGATACCTCTCTATGAAACTTCTTAGGTGCAAGTTAACCTACTCTAGCAACAAAATATTCAAAAAGTCCCTTACACAGGGGCGATAGAGTCCCTACTATGAATTTTTAGAGTTCATACACTGTAGGCAACGTGAGAGGTGTATTTCATGCATGATTTGAGCGCGTAACTACTAAGATCAATCCGGGACGTTCAAGGGAACACACGCAGGCCATGGTATGGGTGTGAAAGAGTGGAATGAATCCTTTAACCAGAAAAACGCGTTAGCACGAGAATTCTCTATTGTTGTTCCTTAGGCCCAGGTTAACTCTCACAGAAATGAAATACTCTGAAGGTGCACATCCTTATTGCAATAGAGTCTCGTATATTACTATTTTTTTTTTTTTTACACTCCATGCAGTGCCCTCGACACATCGTACGATCCATTTGGCACTATGACGATGAAGCGTCGAATCACAACTGGGGTTATTTACATATGTGCATCAATGTGAGTTTGTAACCGGCTGTGTTCACGGTTCAGCTATTACGCGTTGCACGAAAGGATCTCTCCCCTTTATATATTTTGTAATGGATGGGTGTGAAACAGTGGAATGAGTCATATATAAAAAAAATGCCTTCTCACGAGATATCTCTATATAAAATCCCCAGGCCCGAGTTAACCTATTCCATGGACAATATATTCAAAAGGTCCCATATAGAGGTAACGTGAACGGTGTGTTATAGGCATGGTTAAAGCGCGTAACTACCAAGGTCATTCCGGGGCGTACGAGGAAACACCCGCACGGCAAATGCTATAGCGTTATCCTTCATTGTATAATACAAAGAACGGGTACGGGGCGTTTTTTGACATGCTCACCCTTACTGATGTAATATTGAAAAAAAAACTTATGCGGTATGATACGGGTTTAACACTTTCCCATAAGGACACCCAGCTGTTACTGGTTCTATTACGCGTTGTACGAAAGGATCTCTTCCCTTAATTTTTTTTTTTTGCAATGGATGGGTGTGAAAGAGTGGAATGAGTCATATATCCAAAAAAAGAACACCTTATCACGAGATATCTCCCTCTAATTTCCCCAGGCCCAAGTTAACCCCATCCGGACTATATCATCAAAAGGTCCCGTACACTGGTCCGATAGAGTCCCGTACGTGAATTTGAAGTGTTCTTACACTCTATAAAATGACAGATAGTAGAATGCCTAACAGGTAATGCTTCCCGCACCAAAGGCTTCAGGAATAACACGAGCAGTGTTCAATCCCCATACAATGATACAAACATATGCGTAGCAGACGAATGGGTCACTTCTATCATCAAACCATCATTGTTGGGGGTCTGCCGGCACACGCATTCTTCTTGTGTCCGACTATGCCGCAGTTTGAGCATCGCGCTTCCCGCCGAGGCTTCTTTGTCACACGCATTCTTCTTGTGTCCGACTATGCCGCAGTTTGAGCATCGCGCTTCCCGCCGAGGCTTCTTTGTCGCGCTCTCCACAGATGGACACCCCCCTGAGTTATGACCCTTGCCGCAGCAAACACTGCAGAATTTTGTTCTGGTCTTGCTCGGCTTGCTCAACTGGTATCTAACCCTTGCAGAAGTTGGCCGTCCTAGATCCTTTCTTTTCAATGGAGCACCCATATTAGTAGACAGGCTAACATGACGGTGTGACCCATCTGATTGTCCCATTTGCCCTAAGTGCTCACTACTATTGGCTGCTGCATGGAGCCTCTGCTCTAAACCAAGACCGTCTCTAATCTTACTAGCCTCCGTTATCTTGGGCATGGCATCCAACATGCTGTTCATCGCCACCTCAAATGATTCTGGGTTTGAGTCTCCCAACTGAACCAGCTCGACTGCTGTCCTATAAAGAGCAGTGTGGCGGAAGCTCGTTGATGTCAACGCTGGGCTCTCTCTTGGTACATCCGAAGATGATCAGGCAGAACACGGCATGCGTTCTTTGTCCATCTCACCATTATGTGGTTACTTCCCTTCTGTTAAGATGTGATAAAACCTGCACCTAGATATAGTAATTTCTTATGTGATTCACACTTTGAAATGGTGGAAGAAAACAAAGAAAAATGTAGAGCGAGATCAATACCCTGATGACACGACAGCAGAGCATCCCCAATGTGTTCGTACATTCGGCAATCGCACTGGAAAGTATCATTTTCCTGATCAAGACAGACCTCAAATGCAATCTGAGACCATCTCTGTCTCTTCTCGGCATCAAAGTGGATTGTCATGAACCTTGACCCATGAATTATCTCTTCAACTGCATAAGAACGAAATAGGAAGATTTGCGCACCGAAGATCGTATACATCACTGGAGTGTAGATCTTGCTTGCATGTTTTTCAATGGGCCCTCCGGTGTTAAGAAGAACACTGGTCTGCAAGAAATTGAGAATGAATGCTTAGACGAGTTTAAATCAAGCTACAAGGAAAGATGAATCTACAACAATCAGATTAGATTACAGGTGCATCCAGCTCCTCAATGGCCCGTTAATTCTAGCAATCCATTATTTAAGACACACAAAGTGAACCATCAAACACTCGAAGACTGACTAGAATTTAGAAATTCTATCCACAAGGTGCAAAACAGCCATAACAAAGCTAATACCAAAATCGGAAGGATGACCGCACTCGGTGTTTACATCATCGGTAAGAACATATTCGTATCGTAATAAATGGAACACATATTCTCAAACAACAAACTGTTGCCGAGAAGTACTGTGGTTAGGGTTAAACAGTTGCGGCCGCCTACGGGGAACTATCTAAGAGAAATCAACAAAAATCACTATGACAATACAATCATCCAGTTTTTTTTGATAATACTGAAGACTGGATGATTGTATTGTCATAACTTTACCATGTGAGAACATGGCGGCACACCTGGCTGTACAACACTAAGGTATACAGTACAACACATTAGTTGATTCAGCACTGACGACTAGAAAATTCACGGTCAGGATGATTACGGCCCCAAGAAGGTTTTGGCTTCAGGTTAAGTTTTATCTAATTTAAAGTTAATTAGAGCATCCGGAGTTTGACGTGAACTGGACTTTCAACAAAATGTATGACCAGGCTTACATATCGCTGGAGAAGGCGTATTTGTTCTAACCGTTTGCTGGCTTTCAAAAAGACAGAGCCAAATTTAAAAATCTAATCATTATTTCTGTCATTAATCTATGCTAGAAATTCTCATTTAGATAGTATAACCAGGACAATATAGGTGAGTCTAACATGATGGAATTATCATACCACATCAAGGTCCGACGCATCAAACGACGACAGCAGCAAGAAATCTAGCTTTATCGAGCGGTTCCGCATATCCAAAACTCACCTCTTCTTCCATGGCCTAGGGCTTGGATCGATGACGGGTGTGCTCGGAGGCGAGATGATTCTGCATGACCCAATCCCGGCGGGGAGGGGCTGCTCTCCGTCTCCGTTTCGACGTTGTTTCCTCCCACGTGCCCCTCTTCCTCGATTCCTTGATCTTCAGGCGAATCGGGCGCATCCGTGCCGAAATCAGACATGGGGCGACTGGGGCTCGGTAGATCGGACCATCCCGCCTCCTGAAACTCCGCCGCTGCAACCTCTTCGTCGTCCTCGAGGCAGCCCCCATCGGATTCTCCGTCTGAATCGGAGGGGGTGCGCGCCAGACTATTCTCCGTGATTTCCGGCGTCAGCAGCGGAATCACTGGCCGGAACACCCATGCTGCAAATGGCGATGCGGAAATCAGGGCTTTGGATTTGATGGATTTGAGCGGAATTAAAATAGAGGAGAACCCGTGTACCTGAGAAGCAGCTGGGTGAATCCCATCTCGCCGGAATCGAAGAACATGTCGAACTCTCCGCCGAGATCTGTGCGCCAGCGGCGGACGCGGCGATTCTTTCGCCGGAGAGAGAAGGCCTGGGAGAGAGACGTCGATTCAACTTTGAAAATGCCTGTAGCTCTTGATGTGCTGAGCAGCGTATCCGGTACACCTTCGTCTATACGAGAGGGCACCGGTATTCTGTGACCTGGACTGGAAATACTCGGTTCGTACCGGTCAACGCTGCTCACTTGGTGGGGTCACGGCGCGAATCTCCAATGGAAACGGACGCACCAGATTAGGCCTATGCGCCATAACGGCTTGTAACTGGACTTTTGCCTTTTACCTCATATCCTATAGCCGACCGTAGTGTCTCTGGTTCTATTGGCTTTATTTGCTGGTCCTCACTGCACAGAAATCCGGTTGAATTCATGGGTTCCTGGTCATGGAACTTCCACAGTTTTGGTTTTGCAATTAATTGACCGTTCTGCAAAAAAACATTGATTCCACAACATTGGACATGAAGCTTATTAGTGACATGTTAATCTATCACTAACGACAATTAATCACTGGTAGGTGAACAATGTAGCTGTCACTAATATGTCTAACCAACTGAAGGGGTACGACATTGGCATAGCTAATGCCTGTGTCATGCACAACTGGTGATGTCACGGCGAGGTCCCAATGCCGACGCCAAGCTACTGTGAGCATAATTAATCAAGGAAAGTTTTCGGTCACTCGTTTGGTCTCAACTAACTGAAGTTTGTATGGTTCGGTCGGTCTCAGGGGTCGTTTACCTGAACTAACCGAATAAAAATGAATTATATATAGATGTATAGTACCATGTAAGGACATGTGTTATATTGTTGACTTGTGTCATTTACTCATTTTGTATTTCTATCATCCTATCATTTCTGCCAAGTTACATGTTATATTCGGGTTTGTTTTACAGCTATTTTGCCTTTGGTTATCTGGTGATTTGCTAACGCAAGTACGTGATTCTCGGTTAGAGGGAACTCCGTAGAGCAAATGATCCTCGCGTACATGCTCATCATGTCCGTCTTCCTCCCTGGAACGAGGTCATGGCGACCACGGAGGTGCACCTCCTCCGACAAGCAAGAACGGGCTCTGGCGCCCACCAGCCTCCGCCCTCTGCATCTTCTGCCGTGCCGAGCCTGCAACCAGCACGGGGCAGCCACCGTGCAGGGTCGTGGCGCTTTTATACCGGCGAGGGGAGATTCCGGACAGGAGAGAAGAAGCTCAGGAGAGGGAGAGGGGCTGGGTTGCCTCGATCCATCGTCGTGGAGATGCAGTGTAGGGACGATGAGATGGAGGGTCGGACTTCGGAGGAACTTTGCCAGCTGCGGGAAGCGTGGTTTCATGGAGAATGGAGAAGTTTGGGTAGTACAAGAGGGAGAGGTACAACGAGGTTGTGGAGGGGAGAGAAGAGAGTGTCGTCTCTGCTCCATGGGAGAGGTGTGATGCTGCTTCTGCCGTCTGCCCGGTTGCTAATCTATAGAGGAAGTGAGAGAGATTGAGAGACTAGAGACGTCTTAGCCTCCACCTAGGCAGTAGCTAGAACGGAGAGGCAAGACATCAGCGAATACAATTTGAGCAGGTTCCTATCCTATTTAGCCTCCACCTAAGCAGTAGCTAGCTAGAGAGGAGGGACAACACAACATATATTTGACCATGCTGTACCCACTATGACTAGATATTGATAACAATTTCGCACCTGCAATCTCAAGGAAATTATGGGAACCGCATCGATTAGGGTGGGCGGGGCATGAGCGAAGAGCTTACCAAGCAATGCTTGCAATCGGCGCGGTCTTTTGTTGTTCTTTGAGCGTCGGTCATCGTGGGCGGCGGATCTGCATGTGGTGGATCTACGTGCCAAGAACCTCCTATGGTTGGTATAACGCATGCGGAGGAAACACTATGATGGTGTTGTTGTTAAGGTGCAGCGCCGCCGTCCCTTGGACGCCGCCAGAGGACGGAGCCTCCGATGCTAGGAGGCGCCGGCGATGGCTGCTCCGTCCGCGGGTGGGGTAGGAGCTGCTTGGGTCTAGGAGCGCTCGTCCCATGCATTGAGCCAACATGTCATTCACGACCCTACCTGTCAATGTTTACTTGCTCCAGCCCCACCTCATGGCCCCATCTGTTGTTGGCTGTGCCGGCCCCACAATACGGCCCCATTTGTCATTATCAAAACCGGCCACACAATCAGGAAATAAAGTGGCCCACTCGCCAGCAAGAACTGTCAAATTCTTAGGGCGAGCGAGAGAAGGTTGGACCGACATGTCTCCAAGAGACCTCACTCGTCAGAACAGAATGGTCAAGCGACGACCCGTCCCTACATGGCCCCACCCATCAGGCGTCAGCATGTAAGTCAATGTGTTTGATCCGACGACAGCCCTCCATCCAAGCTATTGTGAAAGTTTCAGACAAGGTCGAGGGGAAAAGTGAGAAAAAGTTTCAAATCTAAGGAAAAGTGAGTACAGCTAACGAACGAGGGGCACGAAAATAGAAAACCCTTATATCTATATTCCAGTATAATGTTTAAACACATAGATATGTAGTATCCTCAAGTACATATACCATCATCATTACATAGATAACAAAGCACATATACGTCATATATGAGTTCGCACCAAAATCCCAAGTACATGATACCAAGCATGAGCTAACTCCAACAAAGTGCACAAGCATAAAGCACAAAGTGCACAAACATCACAAGCTCATGTACGTCTATGATCATCTCTATTTTAGGTATTCGGGGGCAAACTGAAACATCTTAGTAGCCACAAGAAAAGAAAGCAAAAGCGATTCCCGTAATAGCGGCGAGCGAAATGGAAGCAGCGTAAACCGTGAAAACGGGTTGTAGGAGAGCAATATAAGCATTGTGCTGGTAGGCCAAGTGAATAATTTGTTGTCGAGTGTATATCCTATTCGTCTGGTGTCTTCCTGAAAAGCGGCATATATGTCCGGCATTGCCGAGTATTTTTGTTTCACCGTGTGCTTTTTAGGTGGGACTTGGGCACTTGGCAACTCTCCACACGATATTAGATCTGGCAAAAATTTGGTTGAATTATGTGCAATGAATTTTTTTCTGGAATCATCTGCTGATCTGCAACACGTTTTAAAACCCCAAAAGATCTAGACCGCGGAGAAATTTGATTGGAGCGAACTTGAAGCTTGTTAAAAAATGAAAACATCTTTATATCTAATTCGAAACTAACAAGTTTCGGACCAATCTGAAATTATTCATAGTGAAATCTGCTGAAAGCTAGATAGAGCACACACTGCATGAGCACGATTATTGATAGACATGATAATTTAGCCCTACGAGGAGTAGGCTATAGACTATGGTAAGAGGAGCGTGATGATGCCGGTGGCGACGGTGCAGAGCCGCTCCAGCGCCACCTCCCTCTTGGCCAGCTTCGCCGGGTACGCCTGGCGCCTCCTCTGGAACAGCCTCCGGCACACCGCCGGGTACTCCGCGGCGGCGCCCACGTTCACGAGCGCGTCGTCGTACAGCTCCTGGCCCACCGACTCCCGGGCCTCCTCCAGCGCCACCAGCGCCTCGCCGTACTTGTCCGCGCACTGCCGGAGCAGCGCTGGCACGCGCCCGGAGCCTCGGGCGAAGGCTGTCGTGGTGTTTGCCAGAGCAGCTTGGGTGACGGCGGCGTTGGCGGCTGCCGCGGCGAGGGCGATGGCCCCGAGGCCGCGGCCGTCGGCGGTGGCGCTGGAGGGGTCGACGAGCAGGACGGCCACGCAGAGGTCGTAGTAGGCGGTGGCCTTGCAGGTGGATTGCACCAGCGGGGCCGGTGGCGATGTCGGCGCTGTTGTAGCTGCAGCGGTAGCGCTGGAGACGAGGGCGGGGAGGAGTAGCAGCGCTAGAAGATGAGACGCCATTGTTGCCATGGTCGTGCGAGAGATCTGTGGATCTGTGAATATGTGCGCAGGGCAGGGCGACGAGATACGTATATATATATGCCGGAGCCGATGCTTGTCCCCGAAGAAAGCTGAGAGAGATCGTCCAAAATTACGATCAAAATCCTACTCTTTCCTTACGGGGAGCACCGAAACCGATCAGACGCGCGATCAACGCTGACCTATGACTCATCGACCCTAATACCCTAACCCTATCAAGGACAGGATTCCAGCGACCGGGATCATCGGTACGAAATCAATCGCCCACCAGAAGCGCTCCTCCTCTACGAAAATGGAAGGTGCATTGAATTTTTGGCCCAATCTCGTCTCATGACAACCAAATCTTGCGCCCTTGCTGAAGGAGCAGGAGGACGGGGCTTGCCTGCGCCCATCCGTGCGCCCGCTTCCATCCAACGGGCAACGGTCCGTCTCTTTCTTCTCCCTTTAGCCCCTCTTCTCTCGAGCAAACACAAAATCGGAACTAAAAATACAAGAAATCGATCGCACATCCCCACTCAGACAGAACATTAGATAGAGGAATTGTCAGGGTTGGAGAGTTGTGCCTCGCCGGCGACGACGCTGCATGGATGCGCACGTGAGGAACGACGAGCTTCCGTTGAGATTGTGGTCTTCTGGCCGGCCGCCACGGCGGCGCCAGCGACCATGGAAAAAATCAATATCCCTACCCAGTACTTTTGCGTCTACGGTATATATCGGCCACGCCGGCTGAAGCGCAGCAGCACCTACATTGCCGTTCTAGTGCAGTTGTTCTAGATGCACGGTGGTCCAGACTGCTTCTCCACGTTGCCGCCGACATGCAGTTCGATCGTCGATGCGATTGTGGACTCGGCAGACTGCTCGTCCGGCAGCATGTGAACGGTCGAGCTAGTAGAAGAACAGCTGGAACAGGTTCACGTGCTTGGCAATGTTGACCCGCCTCCTTGGGCTTGAGCGTAGTGGCGAACTAGGCGATGAGGCCATGGAGCTTTAGTCCGGCGGAGCTGCGCGCTATGCTGGCAGCGAGCTTGAAGCGCTAATTCCGTACTATTGGGGCGCAGGTTGTCGACGGTCGTAGCCTGCTCCGTCGCTGGTTTGTGTTCCGTTAACTTTGTTGGAATCTTTTTTGTTGAAAGAAAAGGAAGTGGAGATAGAAAAGAGGAGAAGCGTTGGATAGACGCGGACGCACCGATGAGCGCTAAGGAGAGGCGCAGGCAAGCCCCGTCCGAAGGAGCAGTACTTACACGATGACATGATGAAATCTGGGCAGAGGGCTGATAACCTGATATAAATAAGTTCTTTATAAAACTTTGCTAGTTCTAGGTCGACTCTACGACCGTTAGATCTCACTCCTGATTTGTAACATGACAATTAGATATGGGTGTGTAATTGCACAACTTCTTTTCAAGTTGCACATGCATTAGACATGAAATTCGGTGACCAGGAATTAGGTTAGTTCTAGGTTGACCGAAGTTGAAATAGTGTTGAATATCTTTTTTTTTTACTATAGGATTCCAGTTGGTGATGGTGAAGCCACTTTTGGTTAAAACATTTGATTTCTGATTTTACCCCTACCAGTTGGTAATGGTGAAGCCACTTTTGGTTAAAACATTTGATTTCCGATTTTACCCCTAACTACTAATTGCATTCGCATGAATCACGGTATTAAATCATGCGCCAATCTAGATATTAAATCACGGTACCAAAGAAGGAAGACATCAATTTCAAAAATTGCTAATTGCTAATCAGATCATATTATTTATTTCCTATTTCGATAGCACACTATCAAATCAGATTATTTCTTTCCTATTTCAATAGCACACTATCAAATCAGTAATTCCTTTCCTTGTGTGACTCTGCATGGACCACGAGAAGGGCTCCATCGATTTCAGCGTGCATGCAACTAGATCACTTTTCTCTTCATGCTTTATTTTTTTCTCTTGTCGCTGCTCAAGGTCAAGAGGAAGAATAGTTAGTGATTTCAACTCCTTGTTCATGTTCCAGTCAGGTGTAGAATTTTTTTCTTCTGTGCTGATTTTCCGTTGGACAAGACGGAAAGGAACCATGGATACAGTTGATGACAGAACAAAGTCATATACATCGATAAAGTTTTATGAAAACTAGGATTTGGTTGATTTTTAAGTAGTCTTTAATTTGATTAGTAAGTCTGTAGCAACATAGATTTCAAATTTCTGACAATAAGCTGAAACATGCTCACAATCCAGTAAAAAAACTGGAATTTTTTGCATCTGCAAATGCATGTGCAATATAGCTGCTTAAGTTTCGAATAGTTGATATGCTCAAAAGTTAAAAGAACAGAACTATGCCTTGCTAACATACACCACATTCTCAGTATTGAGTATTTGATGGCTGCCCACGTTGATTTAATATATTCTTAAAGGTCATCTATAGTCCAAAGTATGCTAGAAATAGGATGATAATATTTTTGAAATAGGCCTGAATCTGTCGGAGAGGAAAAGAAGGAGGCACATACGAGCTATCCCCATGATGGTTGGTGGAGTCGTCATACGAGATATACGATACTATGACAGTTAGCTTATTTTCTATTCTCGACTAGAACACAACACGTCGAGGAGGCACACGCCTCCCTCCACAGTTGCGACACGAGCCGGGAGTCTGTTCACAAGGGATGAAGCCGTGAAGTGCCACCACGGGATACATGAGCTAGCGATTGTCGGCATCGGCCGGTAGAGCAGCGGTGTCAAGGGGAGCTTGGCGGCTGCCGCGCGAGGAGCGACAGTGATGTTGACGGCCGATGGAGAACGAGTCGATAGGGGATGGAGCCATGGAGCGCCGCCATGGAATACAAGAGTCGGCGGTCGTCGGCATCGACCGGTATAGCAACAGCAACTGGGAGAGCTTGGGGGCGAGGTCGGGTTACGCGCAGCTGGGGCACATTAGGTTGAGGCGCGACACAAGGAGCGGTATGCACGTTGATGGGCCGACACAGAACGGGCCGGTGGGTGGGCTGGAGGCAGAGCTAGCAGCGGTGGCGGCAAGAAAGCTTGTGCAAGCGCACATGCTGGTGGAGTTGCGTGTGTGCAAGTGTGGTGACTGGTGATCAAGGGAAGACAAGCAAAGAGGATAAGGGTTAGGAGGCGTTGGTGGCTAACCTCGGCCTTGGGCCAGTTCGGCTAGGCCTACAGGCCTGGTGGACCGTTGTTTTTTTATTTCTTTCTGTTTATTTTTGTAAAAAGAATAGAAAAAAAAAGAGTTTTCTATGCAAAATATTTGGTAAAAAAATTCAATCTGTGTCTCGCACTAAGAGAAAAAAAGTACGGTTTATTTATCTAGAAGCAATAGAGTTCATGATTAAATTATTTTGATGACCACACACACTTATTGTGATTCTAAATTTCTTTCCTAATCATCGGCCTTCATCTTTCGCTATTAAATAAGCCTCAAATAATTTCTATTCCTTTAAAAATTGTAGATGAATAGGAACCTTTTGCTATCCTAGAAAAAACAATAAAAATGAATTGATGGACGAAAACTATCCACTTCAGTTTAATAAAATAGATGATGTTGAATCATAGTTTTCTATCAAACACCTTTTAGCAAAGTAAATTATACTATTTATTGAAATATTAGCTGCTATCTGATTTGAATGCATATTATATGCGACAAGAAAATACTTGAATAAACCATAGCAACGCGCGTGTATATTGTCCACAGGCGCTACAAGTGCATCTATGCATGTACATGATGTCGTATCTCGGTGCAACCGTGTGTGCCTATATCGTTAAATTTTTGCACATGAGCTAATAATATGTAGACTTTTAAAAGATATTTCAAGCATAAGAAAAAATGTAAGACTCCAAAGCCAGTGCATCTATGGTCTCAAATTTTAGATAATACTCTCTTCGTTTCAAAATATAAGACGTTTTAGCCTTTTTCTGACACATATGTATCTGGATACATTTTAGTGTGTAGGTTCACTCATTTTGTTTCCAACCTACATACTAAAATATATCTAGATACATAGTGTCAGAAAAAGACTAAAACATCTTATATTTTGAAACGGGGGGAATAACATCTATGCGTGCTTGCAGCCTCCACGACCTTGTTAAATTTTCTTGAGTTTATTACTCAATAGAAATGCATAAACATTCAATTTTTTCTAAATGTGAATCCTTTTGGAGATCATAAAGTTTGGATAGATAATAGATTCAATCTAGAACGAAACGTCAGCAGGTTTTACACGGTCAAAAGAATTAACGTTCTTCTTTTGATGCATTTTTGTATGACCATATTTCGATAAATGATTTGGTTCCGTAGATCATGGACGGAACAAAAACATCGATGCCAAAATTATAAAAAACTTTGAAGGTTCGAAAGATTAACAAAGATAATCTATGGCATGATGTTGCTGAAGATGCCAAAAAACAGAAACCGTAGCAACGCACGGGCATTAAACTAGTGTGTATAGGCTACAGTTGGACTTGGGGCAAAAGTCCATTTTAAACTCTGAACTCGTAGATGCCTGTCATTCGTACCCTGAACTTAGCAATCCCGGTCCAAAACAAACCCTGAAACGCTAGCCAAACGGGGATTGATGACGTGGCATAGGATGACCGGGATTCGCCTCGTCTGGTGGGTGCGCGAGAGCACATGATACTGGGCCGCCCAGTTTGGCCCGCCATCGACCTCCTCTTCAGCACATTAGTGGCCCACGAGTCCACATCGTCTTCTCCACTTCCCCTGCGTCCAGTCGGCTTCCTCTCTCTGGCGACGGCAATGGCGACTGGCGGTTGAACCATTGACGCTGGGACGATCGAGAGGAGGTGACGACGCGTCATTGACGAAGGTAACATCATCTGGTCCTCCTCCTCCGTCCATCGTAGTGATTCTGTAGTTGGGGCGGTAGGGTTAGGGTTTTACCGCGAGTAATTTGGGGATGATTTTGGGCAGAGGAAAAGTCGGGTCTTTTCCTGTGTTTGTGATGCTGATTCTGTCTAAATTGGCAATGTTGTATTAATCTTGTGCGCACTGTTCATGATTTTCAGTTGAATAATGGATCCGACAGAGATTTTGAATGTGCGATTTCACTTTGGAGGGGAGTTCATCCGCATGGGTCCTAATTTGGACTATGTTGGAGGAGATGATGCCATTTCTGAGATAGAGAGGGACAAACTATCACTGCAGGAGGTTAAAGGATTTTTGAAAGATCACATAGCACTGAAGGATTCCATGAAACTTTATTTTCTGATTCATGGGAAGGAACTTGCAGATGGGTTAGTTTTTCTGCATAATGACAGTGGTTGTGTGAGTATGGCTGACTCCATATCTGTTGGTGGAGTTGCTGATGTGTACATTGAGTACCATGGAGAGGAAGATAGCCAGGACAGCAGCAGTTGTAGTGATTTTGAGAGTGAAATGTGGCAGTTGAGTGATGGAGAAGAACCTGCACCTGTCATCACTGCAGCTGAAACTGCAGAGTCTGAAATGATGTTTTCATAACAGATGACACTGGTGTGGTATCTCAGGTTGTTAGCAGCCTAGTGAAGCATGTGAAAAAGAGGAACAGAAGACCAGTAGCACTTGATAGTGATGAAGATGATTGCATATTGACTGAACCTCCAATTTCTCAAGTCTGCAATCCTACTCAAGCTACTGCAGGAACCTCTTCAGGGCAAGGTGAACATGAAGACCTTGCATCTCCAGTACATGATCTTCTACCAGTGGTAGAAGCTCCGGGTGCTGATGATGACAGTGGAGAAGATTCAGACAGTGATGTGGAATATATTGCACACAGTGATGACAGTGGAGAAGATTCAGAGGTTGTGGAGTTAAGGAGGCATGCTAGAAAATTTAAGAAAAGGATGAGAGACTCTAAGAGCTGGATTGGAAGAGAAGCTACAGGTCCAGTTCCAATTGAGTTGATTGCAAACATGAAGGAACAACTAGAGGGAGAAAAGGATGATTGGAACTATGATTCCAGTGATGAAGACTACAGTTACATCTCTAAACCAAGAAAGCAAGCACTAGCTAAAGCTACATCTGCAAGCAGTTTTTAACCTCCAAGAAAAAGGGCAGCTACTTCAGAAGCTGGACCATCTGCAAGTACTGGCCCATCTACTACCACTAGAGGAGGGACTGGAGCTAAAAGGGGGAGAAAGAAGGCAGCATCATCACAGCCAAGCTACTCCTACTTCACTTGCAGTGGCAACTTCTAGTCATCCTGTTGCAACATATAGCCAAGTTACTACTTTGCAAAGTTCTTTTGATCCTATTGCAATGCTGTGAACACTCTTGATGTAGCATTGCAAACATTACTGAATTTTTAGGCTTTTGAACTTGTACTGTCAATAAGAATGTTGGGATACAAATGGTCTGGCTTATATTTCATTTGTCCCAGTTAATGATCTTGTCTTGTCTTGTTTCTTTCATTTTGCATTTCCAAACATTGCCAGCATGGTCTCGCTTATATTTCATTTTGCATTTCCAAACATTGCCAGCATGGTCTGGCTTATATTTCATTTTTCATTTCCAAACATTGCCAGCATGGTCTGGCTTTTAATTCATTTTGCACTTCCAAACATTATATTGATAACAGTGATGCATACTTCCCACAACTACCACCATTGCATTACAAACTGTCATTTTAAACTAAAACCATTGCATTACATACTGCCATTTTAAGTTCCATTTTCAGAGCAACATAACATCACTGCATTAACAGCTTCCCTGCAACTAAGCCTAACACAAACACATCGAAAACTTACAGGACAGTCTTCTTCAGAATAGCTATCTCTGCATTCTTCACTTTGATCTCATCATTCTTCAATTTGAGCTCATCTTGCAATGCCTAGAGCACACTGTCTCTGCTTCCTTCCTTCTTTAGGCATATGAGCCACTGGTTCTTCAGTACGCAATCTCCACACTTCATCCCGCAAATCGCCAAGCAAATCACTCTAGAATTTTGGCAATTGAGCATCATGCCATTCAACATAGCCACACCCACGTCCATTCTGTTCAAAAATGGCCCAACAAAATTGAATCAGAGAGGAATTGCAACTAGAGAGGACAAGGACGAAAGGATGGAAAAATCTGAAAGAAATCGAGCTAACCATGGCATCCACGCAGGCGTAGTACCTCCTCCGTGGATTCTGAGCACTCCAGGAGATCCACCGAGGCGCCTTCCGCGGCAGATTGCACTTGCACAGCATCGCCGGCTCATACGCCATCGGGTTCTCCCAATACGGCACTGGCGACCTTGCTTCCGCCCCTCTCCATCTTCCAGCCGCTCCCTGGAAGCTAGGCGCGGAAGATCCAGAAGACCAGCTCATCCCGCCGCCTCTGCTCGTCGGTGAGGGTGAAGAACCCTAAATCCCCAACTGTTCCCCAATTCTCTCTCTCCTCCCGCGCGCTGTGAAAGGTTAAGACATCATCTAACAGGCCCACCACTGACCTTAATCCCTGCCATGTCAGCATTTTAGAGTCTAATCCGTCTTAGGGTTCATTTTAGACCGGGATTAGTAAGTTCAGGGTACGAATGATAGGGAATCGGAGTTCAGGGTTCAAATCGCCGAACATCTACGAGTTCAGGGTTTAAAATGGACTTTTTCCATTGGACTTGGACTGTTCGGGTAGGTTACGTGTTGGAGTCGAACTCTATAACCTGGGCCTATTATATAAAGGCACCCGGGTAGCCAAAATAGACTAGATGCAAGACAGGTTAGACACAAGATCGTTTTTTGGGGACGGACCGGCGTCCGTGGCAAGGGCACTGGTCTGGCGTGGCGTTTGTAGATCTGATGTGTCTATACACCGTGGCGGGCGTGTCGTCGATGGTGTCTTTATAGTACCTGGGATGAAGCACCCGTAAAAGCATGCCACGTAGATGTATGCGTTTATCGTTGAACTGCGTTACCAAACATCGTATTTTGTCTACTTTTCTGCAATGATCTAATCGCATTATATGCTAACAAGTGATATCCAGAGCTCATGGTTTTCAGATTGGTTTTCATGATGCGAATGATCTAGAGGAAGGCGGGGTGATGGTGGTTTTGAGGGAGGTGGGCTTCTGTCAAGCGAAGGTCGGAGCAAGCGATGTTCCTTATGCGTAGCGTAAGGGCCAAGCAAAGGTTGGAGCAAGCGAGGTTCCTTACGCGTAGCGTAAGGGCCAAGCGAAGCGGAGGATGAAGCGAGACTAAAGCTGCCCAATGTGTCAACGACGAAGGGGGTGCGGGGGTGTCCCCCCATGCTACGGTGTCGTGGGGATGACTAATGGGGCATGCCACGGGCTGAGCTATCTGCCGGCTGGCGTCCCAGGAATCTCCACGGCTCTAGGATGAGAAGACCGGCTCCGCCCGGAGGGCCGGCTGCGCTAGCAGCCGGCTGGCAATTCCACCGAGGAGAGTCGGAGCCGGGCGATGAAGACAAAAGCCCTCCAACGGCTGTTTTGCCGAAAGTGGGCTGTCCCCGACAAGAACGATAGAGGCAAAGGACGGGAGTGACGAGCGCCACGACTGGACCCAGCCAATCAGCGATCAAGGAGCCTTCCCCACGACAGGATCTGAGGCAAAAGGGAGGGTATATGCCTCCCAGATGCCGGTCCAAGGGGAAAGGCGCTTGATAAAGCATGATTGTCAGAGCAGGGCAGGAGGATGACACCAAGGACGCGGCCACGGAGGAGCCAGCAGCCGGCCGGATCACCACCTAACCTGTAACCAGACCCCCGCCTATATAAGGGGGTCTGGACCCTTAGTCTAGGGAGATCCAATCTTCTTCTTCCTCCTCTAGCCGGAACAGCTCAAGGAGCACTGTAATCGCTACTGTCGAGATAATACGAAGCAGGCAGGAAGTAGGGCTTTACCTCCATCCGGGAGGGCCCTGAACCTGGGTAAACCGAGGTGTCTCCGTTGGCACAACCCCAAGCCGGACCTATCGTCACCACTGTCGAGCCCCCTCGATAAGCCACCCCATGGCTACTGTCTCTAAATTCCCACGACAGTTGGCGCCCACCGTGGGGCAAAGCGCGGCGGCGAGCGGAGTCAAGTTCCGGTCGGGACCCTCATCGGCTCACGGCGAGAAGGTCGCCTCTGACCTTGTCTGGAGGTTCGGCACCTTCGACTGCGTCAGCGACAACTTGGCCCACTTCGAGAATGGTTTCGGCAACAGCGGCTCCTTCCTCGACGTCGGCAGCCACCGCTTCTACGTCGCCAAGCCCTTCCCGGAGGAAGTGACCGACGTCTTCGACCCTCTCTGCGACGGAGGCTCGAGCTGCGGTGAAAGCAGCAGTCTTGGCGCCATGGTCAAGGTGATGGCCCTGGGAGAAGAGGAGGGCAGCGACTCACCGCGCCCCGAGCGCCCGTCGCCCGAACGCCTTCTTCCATAGGAGCAGGATGCTCCGCTCCTAGAGCAGGACGCCCCGGACGTCTCCGTGGTGGACCTGCACGCACCCCTCAGCCGCGTCATCGACCCCGCCCGGGTCGCCGAGGCCCTGGACCGGACGCGTCTCGTCCACCTCAGCAAGGTGGTTGAGGACGAGGCCAACCGGTGCCGCGCGAGCACCACACTCAGCGAGTTCTACAACGTGTATGGAGATGCACCGACCAAGCTTGCTCAGGACCCATGGCGCAGCTTCGCCACCGTGGGCCCCGGCCAGATCCAGCGGTCGCCATCGGCAAGCCGAGGGCGCGGACAGGGCGGCCGTGCTCCGAGCTGCAACGCCCGAGGCCGCCGCGCCCAGCAAGGTGGCGGAGCAGGCAGGCCACGCCAGGTCCCGATGCCAGCGCCAGGGTCAGAGTCCTAGGCTCGCCCACTGGCGCTGCACATCCACCTGTGGCTTGACCACGTCGAGGCATTCCCCAGGGGATATGCTAGCTCAAAGCGAGCGGCTTCTGACCAAGGAGGCCCGGGGACTGCCGGCAACGGTCAGGGGCGCAAAGAGGGCAAGTACACCCTCGATGCTACACTTGACCAGCTGTGCAAGTTCCACAACTCCCCGGGCAGGGAAGCGACCCACTCCACGCGTCAGTGCCGGTTCATGAGAGAGCTGGAGCAGCGCGCTCGGCAGATCCCTGGAGCGTCGCAAGCGCAACTGGCTGGAGGTCAGGAGGACCAACAACATGACCCGGCGGGAAGCGAGCCAGATCAAGATAATGACTTCCCGGTGGATGTTGAGCAGTATCACATCTTTACCACCCCCGGAAAGGATAAAAGGAACGACCTTTGGCATGAGGCAGAGGTGAACGCCGTCATGCCTGCAGAGCCCCAGTTCATGCACTGGTCTGAGGTGGCCATCAGCTGGGGACGCGAGGACCATTCGCGACTGATGCCCAGTCCTGGAGAGTATGCTCTGGTCTTGGACCCCATCATACGCTCCGATACGCATACGTGCCGGTTCTCCCGCGTGCTCATCGACGGTGGCAGCAGCATCAACCTTCTCTACCGAAGCTCACTGGAGAAGCTGGGCATCCCGCTTGCCCAGCTGAAGCCGAGCCGGCTCACCTTCCATGGCATCGTGCCTGGGCACTCATGCACCCCTTTGGGCAAGGTGCAGCTGGAGGTTCTCTTCGGGGAGAAGGGAAATAGCCGCCGCGAGCCCATCTGGTTTGAGGTGGTGGACATCAGCAGTCCTTACCATGCTTTGCTTGGCCGCCCGGCTCTGGCAAAGTTCATGGCGGTGCTGCACTACACCTACCTGAAAATGAAGCTCCCAGGGTCTAAGGGCGTGATCACTGTCTCGGGAAGCTTCAAGAAGTCCCTGGCGTGTGCCAAGGAGAGCTCGCAACTGGCAGAGGCGCTGGTCATCGCCGAGGAGAAGCAGCAACTCCTCCATCGCGTGGAGCTAACCCAGCAGGATGTGCCGGCTCACCAGTCACCGGTGGAGCAGTTCAAGTCGGCTAATGACACCAAGAAGATCCTGCTGGATGAGAGTGATCCCTCCAAGTACGTCATCATCGGCACCGGCCTTTCTGCTAAATAGGAAAGCGAGCTCACCAGCTTCCTCCGTGAGAATCGGGACATCTTTGCATGGTCTTCAAAGGACATGCCAGGTGTGCCGAGGGAGCTGGCTGAGCACTCACTCAACGTCCGGATGGATGCCAAGCCGGTCAAGCAACCGCTGCGGCATTTTGCGAAAGAGAAAAGGAAAGCTATTGGCGAGGAGATTGCCTAGCTCCTTGCAGCCGGCTTTATCATGGAGGTATTTTACCCTGACTGGCTTACGAACCTAGTCTTGGTTCTGAAGAAGAATAACACTTGGCGTATGTGTATCGACTACACCAGCCTCAACAAGGCTTGCCCCAAGGATCCTTTTGCGCTACCATGCATCGACCAGGTAATCGATTCCACATCCGGCTGTGAC
Organism: Dactylis glomerata; assembly: GCA_007115705.1. NCBI lineage: Eukaryota > Viridiplantae > Streptophyta > Magnoliopsida > Poales > Poaceae > Dactylis > Dactylis glomerata. The sequence continues at coordinate 350,942 of QXEO01001359.1, forward strand.
CTGCTGTCCTTCCTGGATGCCTATTAAGGTACCACCAGATCCCGCTCTTCCAGCCGGATCAGATCAAGACGTCCTTCATCACCCCATATGGAGCCTACTGCTACGTCACCATGCCATTTGGCCTAAAGAACATTGGAGCCACTTACCAGCGAACCATGCAGCGATGTCTGCAAGGGCAGATTGGGAGGAACATGCATGCTTATGTGGATGACGTGGTGGTGAAGACCAAGCAGAGCGGCACACTCCTGGACGATATCAACGAGACCTTTGCCAACCTGTGGCGCTATCGCATGAAGCTCAACCCGGAAAAGTGCACCTTTGGCGTGCCGGCTGGATAGCTCCTAGGTTATATCGTTTCCCAGCGAGGGATCGAGGCTAACCCCTCGAAGATAAAAGCCATCGAGGCCCTAGAGCCACCCACCCAGCTCAGAGACGTGCAGAAGTTTGCTGGTTGCTTGACCTCGCTCAGCCGGTTTGTCAGCCAGCTCGGGGAGAAGGCCATGCCGCTATACCAGCTGATGAAGAAGACATACCACTTCGTTTGGTCCCAGCGCGCTGATGATGTCTTCAACGACCTCAAGCGAGCCTTGTCTACCGTGCCAATCTTGGCTGCGTCGGCTTTGCGAGAGCCAATGCTGCTCTATATTGCGGCTACTCCGCGAGTCATCAGCGTCGTCATCGTGGTGGAGCGCACCGAGGAAGGCAAGGAGCTACCGGTTCACCGCCCGGTGTACTACCTGAGTGAGGTGCTCACTCTCTCCAAGCAGAACTACCCGCACTACCAGAAGGTCGCATACGGCGTGTACATGGCGGCCAAGAAACTGAAGCACTACTTCGAGGAGCATCCCATCATGGTGGTGAGCACCACTCCGCTTTCGGAGATCATCGGGTGCAAGGATGCGTCAGGCAGAGTAGCCAAATGGGCGATTGAGCTCGCTGCTCACACCATTCAGTACAAGCCCAGGACGACGATCAAGTCGCAGATCATAGCGGATTTCTTTGCTGACTGAGGAGAGCACCAGTACCTGCCGCTGGCTCCAGACTCCACCCACTAGCGCATGCACTTCGATGGCTCCAAGTTGCTCGGGGGCTTGGGAGCCAGCATCGTCCTCACCTCTCCTAAGGGAGACAAGCTGCAGCACGTGCTGCAGATGCACTTTCGTGCGTCGAACAACGTCGCCGAGTACGAAGCCCTGGTACATGGGCTCAAGATGGCCAAGGAGATTGGCATCCGGAGGATCCTCTACTTCGGAGACTTCGACCTGGTGGTGCACCAGGTCTTGGGAGAGTGGGATGCCAACATGGCCTCCTACCGCTTCTACGTGCAGCAGCTCAGCGGATTCTTCGAGGGCTGCGAGTTCCACCACGTCCCCAGAGCAAACAACGATGAGGCGGACCGGCTGTCCAAGATCGGCTCCACCAAACAGGATATCCTAGCTGGGGTGTCACTGGAAATCATCCGCAAGCCGTCCATCAAGCCCTCGCTAGAATCTTCATCCATCTACATGCCTGGAGACCCCGCCCCGGCTCAGGTCCCACCACCAGACCCGGGGGCTGCCGCTTTGGGGCTGAAGGAAGCAGCCGGCCAGCCCAGCGTGGCCGGCTCGACGAAAGACTCGGGGGCTGCCGGGTCCATGCCAGCTCTCCCAGCCGGCCAATCAGACAAAGCCGGCGCGACGACGGACTCGGGGGCTGCTGATCGCTTGGTCGCCAGTGTCTTCCACATACAGGAGATACCATCATGGGCGGAGCCATTCTCCAACTACCTCATCACTGGGGACTTGCCACAAGATGAAGTGGAAGCTAGTTGACTTCAGCGCCGCGTGGGAGCATACACAATCATCAACAGTGAGCTATACAAGCGCAGCATGTCAGGAGTCTTCCAGAAGTGCATCGAGCCGGAAGAAGGGATAGAGCTCCTGAGGGAGATACACCAAGGGGAGTGCGGACACCACGCATCCTCCAGAGATTTGGTGGCCAAGGCCTTCCGCCATGGTTTCTACTGGCCGACAGCCTAGAAGGACGCAGAGCAACTAGTGAAGCAGTGCAACGGCTGCCAGCGCTTCTCCAAGCATCGAAACACTCCAGCAGCAGCCCTCAAGACCATCCCGCTCACCTGGCCGTTCATTTTCTAGGGCCTGGACATGGTAGGGCCATTCAAGACTGCACCCGGGGGCTTGACGCATCTGTTGGTTGCTATGGACAAGTTCACCAAGTGGATCGAGGCCAAGCCAATCAAAAAGCTCGACGGCTCGTCCACCATCAAGTTCTTCAACAAGATCATCTCAAGATATGGAGTTCCCCACAGCATCATCACTGACAATAGGACGAACTTTGCGAAGGGAGTCTTCGCTGAGTACTGCGGCAAGAAGGGCATCCGGCTGGACTTAGCATCAGTGGCGCACCCTCGGACAAATGGGCAAGTGGAGAAGGCAAATGGGCTGATCCTGGCCGGCATCAAACCAAGGCTGGTCGAGCCTCTTGAGCGCTCAGCCGGCTGTTGGGTCGAAGAGCTACCTTCAGTGCTCTGGAGCCTACGCACCACTCCAAATCGTTTTGTCGGCTTCACGCCTTTCTTCCTGGTCTATGGAGCCGAAGCAGTGTTGCCCACTGATATTGAATTCGATGCGCCCAGAGTTGTCCAGTACACGGAGAAGCAAGCAAAACAAGCTCACAAAGATGGAGTCGACCTCCTCGAGGAGGCACGAGAGCAGGCTTTGGCTAGATCAGTGCTCTATCAGCAGTAGCTGCGACGATACCACAGCCAGAAAATCCGCCCGCTCACGTTTCGCGAAGGAGATCTCGTACTCCGGCTGATCCAGAACACCAAAGGCATGCACAAGCTGTCCTCTCCTTGGGAGGGACCGTTCATTGTTAGCCGGGTGCTGGGCAATGGGGCATACTACCTCATCGACTCACAAGAGCCCAGGAAGAACAAGGCAGATAACTCTGACAAGGAGACGGAGCGTCCTTGGAATGTCAGTCTCCTAAGACCTTTCTTCTGCTAAGGCAAAAGCTTGTACCCCAAAAAATTTGTCAATGAATAAAGGATGACGGAGCGGCTAGTTACAGCCGGCTCCAAGGAAAACACTTCGTATATGTTTTGCTTCCTGTGTTATTCACTTGACCGGCAGCCGGTTCCCGGCACCGAGCCACAGCCGGCAGCCCTAAAAAAAGATCGATTCCTCGTCAGCCGGACGAGTACTACGTATGAAGAAGGTCTCGAGCCCAACCTCCACCTTCTGGCTCCGCGCAGCCGGACGGATAGGAGCCGGCAGGCCACATACGAAGGAAAGCCGCAGGGAAAAACCGTAAACGATAGAAAACTGCTCAACCAAGCGTGGGAGGCAGTGTTCGTTAACCATGCATTGGCTAGCATGAGTCGGGTGCCCAATAAACCGAAGTACTACTTCTCACTCCGCGGCACGCTCCCACCCTAGGCTGGCATTCGGCTGCCGGCCCAAGGGAGACCAACCGGCACCAAGCTGCCGGTTGGGGGTAGAAGGGCCGAAGGGTGGGAAGATTAAGGAAAAAGTTGAGGGAACCAGACTAAGGCAAGCCAGCGAATGGTCGATGATCGCAGCCTCTCGACGTTTGGGCTGAGTAGCCACGTCAAAGAGGTTCAAAGCTAGAGCTGCCTCGCTCGACGTTGGCACCGTACGCGGAAGGGTTAGTTTCGAGCCAGCTGTCAATCCAGCTACCCCAAAACTCGGGGGCTAGGGGGAAAGGGAATTGGCCCTTAGAAGTAGGCCGGCTCTAGTACCTCGCCGGCTGTCCGGTCAGCTGGCGCTGCAACATGATTAGCAAACGAGCAACAAAATCGAAACCTAACGCTCGCAAAGTAATGGCTAAAGCCAGAAACTTGGATATTTACTCCAGCCGCGGTAAGTGACGAGGGGTTAACTCGACAAATGTCCTAGATGAAGGACTTAGGATCGGGGAGATAGGGCGTCGGATGAACTCGAAGGTAAAGTTAGTCGAAATAGGTGTGTATCGAAAGTAAACGTGGGTGTTCAACCTGGCTTGCTTTCAATCTGCCCTACACCGTCCCCTCCTGGCCCCTATGTATAGGCGGCCAGGTCTCGAGGATCGGGTAGGGTACGATACAGATTACAATATCGACATACGGTAAGAACTCGGATTCGACTATCATTACAATTGGGCCTAGCTTATCGGGCCTCAGGGGTACTCAACTAACGGGCTCTATTAACTATACCCTTGTCAGTAGCCCCTGAGATTCTACCAGAATTGTAGATTCAGGTTGAATCTCTAATCTTCAAATCTTCGACTTGATCAATTCTTCGACTTTTTCTCATCTTCAAATCTTCGACTTAGTCTTTTCGACTTATTTTCATGATATTCTTTTGCAAGGGGTTTTGATGAGCAAGCCTGACAACTCTGACGGATCAAGAGGTCAGTTAACTGCCGGAACAGATACTTATCACCTACTTCAAATTCAATCCCCTTGGACTTGAATTCGGGATACTAGTCAAATCCATTCTTTTGCCGCATTTAGGACTTACAAAGAATGAATCCCAGTGGTTCTCAGGGTACCCAGTGCGTCCACTAGGATTTTCTTCGCATCGTAGACACGGATACATACCAGCAGAGCGCATCCATGTGCGTATACCAGGCCACACAGGACGGATCCCGGGGTCTTACCTTCGTGACAAGTCACGGCATTCGAGTTTCATTGCGATAACGTAACTCGAGAATCTTATATTTCGCAGCCAAGTTTCTGACTGATAAAACCAAAGAATATTGGATTTTAAGTTAATCTTCTTCGCTTCCGATGGGAGTAATCTATCTTTTAGGTTTATCGACTATGTAGTCTCCTTCTGCATCTCTAATATAGATTATCTTATCCTCTATCGGGTGCGCGCTCAGCGCTCCCGATGGGAGTAGCCCCCGAGGCTATGCTTGGCTACTTGTAGTCAAACATAGGCTCAAAGTTCGATTCCTCTTTCTTCTATAAACGTCTTATTGTTGGCGAGCCCCCGAGCCGAAGTCGAAGTTTTCATATCGTGTGACCATAGTCTCCTTCTCTTACTTTTCTTCTTTGATATTATCGTCTGCTGTGCGCAGAATTTAACTCCTGTTGTAGAATACGTTTACGGGCTTTGCTGTAGCAGGAGGGCCCAATAATACGTGCTTATAAATAAAGCATCTGCTGGTTAAGGTAAAAAAACCCTAATCAGATTCCTTCTCCGCCGCCTCATCTTCTTTCTCCATCTAGGGTTTTCCGAGGTTTTTCCTTTGTTCCCATGGCTGATGCTGAAGGTTCTCGTCTGAACCTTGGCTCCCCGGTGGCACCACGAGGTCGGGGTCACCCTCGTGGAAGTAGGAACAAGAACACCACGCCGGCCGCCGCAGGAACTTCTTTGGATCCTCCGGCTAAGCGTCGTCCCGGCCGCCCACCTGGTAGCAAGAACAAGCCCAAGGTGACTGGCGCTGCTTCAGGTCCAATCACTCCTCCTGCTGCTTCTGCTGCGCCTCCCCAAATCTTTTCTTTCCTCTGCATCGCCATGGCGCAATGCCGTGAGATTCAGCGCCTGCCGCTGAACTTTACCAACTTCATGGGTGGGCGCGAACTGCGAGAGGCGGTTCTCCGCGAACAATCTGGCAGTGGCGTCCCATACGAGGTAGAAGTGTGGTATGATGGCGACAGCGAACAATACTTCAGGGGTGGCTGGTCGCAGTTCGCAGAAGACCACGACATTCATCAGGGCTTCTTCATGGCCTTCGACTTCCACATTGGCACGTCGAAGTTCGACGTGAAGATCTACGACGGCACTCTTTGCCAGAAGAAGTATGAAGCTGAAGTCCACTTCCATTAGGACTTGTTTTATGTAATTTCGTTTGATAATGTCCTTGTTATCATGTTTTATCTGTAATGAATATTCGCACTTGGTGTCGATGCTTTCGCTAGTACCATGAGAACAAGTCATGTTCTGAGGTATACTTTCCATCTATTGGGTTCTTTTCGAACCAATTTATAAGAAGAATATCGGGTTCCTTTGCGAACCAATTTGTTGGAATATTTGTCGGGTTGTCGACACAACCTTATAATGAAAAAGGTCTTCCAAGTCACGATAAAAACTCCTTTCGTACGACCCGAGGGCAGAAGCCCCCGAGGCGAAGAAGTAAAAATATTTGTACAATTTTGTCGAGTTCAACCCAAAGAACCCGGCCTGTGGCCTCATGTTCTGGGTTCAGAAGGTTAACTCGAATTTACTGATAACACTATTTTTATTCTACGCGTAGAAACATCGTAGCTGCTCTGCATTCCACGGGTTGCTCTCGTCCTTCCCAGTCTTCTTGTCTTGTAGTCGATACGCTCCTCCTGGTATTACTTCGGTGACGATGTAAGGTCCCACCCAAGGGGACTCCAATTTGCCGTGGCTGTCTTGCCTGAGTCGCAAAACTAGATCTCCCACCACGAAGGACCGTGGACGAACTCGACTACTATGGTAGTTTCGTAGGCTTTGTTGATACTGCGTAGCCCTTTCTAGTGCTTTATCTCTTGCTTCATCTAGTGCATCGACATCGTCTTGCAATGCTTCTGTCGATGTCGTTTCGTCATATGCTGTCACTCTTGGAGCCTCGTGTGTAACTTCGACTGGAAGCACGGCTTCTGCGCCATGGACCAAGAAGAAAGGAGTTTCTTGAGTTGCTGCATTGGGCGTAGTTCTTAGGCTCCAAAGAACGGAGGGCAATTCTTCTACCCAAGCGCTCTTGGCTTTCTCGAGAGGTGCTAAAAGCCTCTTTTTTATTCCACTACATATCAAGCCATTGGCTTTTTCGACTTGCCCGTTCGTCTTCGGGTGTGCCACAGATGCGAATTTGAGCTTGATGCCCAATCCTTCGCAGTAACTCTTGAATTCTTTTGAAGTAAAATTTGTCCCGTTGTCTGTGATGATGCTGTATGGTACACCAAAACGAAAAACTATTGACTTGATAAAGCTAATTGCTGCTGTAGAATCTTGAGTTGTTACTGGGGCCGCTTCCACCCATTTGGTAAATTTATCGACTGCCACTAGCATGTAGACATGCCCTCCTGGCCAAGATTTATGCAACTTTCCCACCATGTCAAGGCCCCATTGTGCGAAGGGCCAAGATAATGGTATTGTTTGTAGCTCCGCTGCTGGTGCATGCGGCCTGGATGCAAACCTTTGACATGCTTCACACTTTCGGACTATATCTTTTGCGTCCTCGATGGTTGTTAGCCAATAGAATCCTGCTCGGAAAGCTTTTGCTGCTATTGCTCTGCTGCTAGCATGGTGGCCGCATACTCCACTATGTATGTCTTGTAGTATTTTTTGTCCTTCTTGGGGCGTTACGCAACGCTGTAAAACGCCAGTAATACTTTTCTTGTATAATTTCCCCTGTAACATGACAAACGCTTTCGATCTTCGAGTTATCTTCTTGGCTTCCACTGCATCTTCTGGTAATTTTTTATTTATCATGTATGCAAGATATGGCTGCATCCATGTTTCTTCTATCATCATGACCTCCTCTGGCTCTAATGTAGCCCCCGAGCCTGCTGCGGTAGTCGAACTTTTGTCACTTTTTATTGATCTTTCCACTATTTCCTCCCAAAATACTCCGGACGGCACAGGTAAGCACTGTGACCCGATGTTTGCTAAAGTGTCGGCTTCTTCATTGCTATTCCTGCTTATGTGTGAGACTTCGCATCCATCGAACGTTCCTTCTAGATAATGGTACAAATTTTTGTAGGCCATCATGTTGTCATTGATTGTGTCACATCTGTTCATAACTTGCTGAACAACAAGATTGGAATCTCCAAATATTTTTAGGCGAGTTGCTCCACATGCTTTAGCCATCTTCATTCCGTGCAACAAAGCCTCGTACTCCGCTTCATTATTAGAAGCCTGCGGAAAGCTCATCCTTAAGACGTATTTTAATTTGTCGCCATGAGGTGATATCAACACTACTCCTGCGCCTGCGCCTTGAACTCGCTTAGAACCGTCGAAGTACATCGTCCAAGTACTCGATAAATCTGGTGGTCCCGTGCTTTGCAGCTCGAGCCACTCTGCTGTAAAGTCTGGCAAGACTTGCGACTTGATCGCCTTCCTTTTTTCGTACGTGATGTCCATGGGAGATAACTCGATTCCCCACAAAGAGACACGTCCCATCGCTAGAGGGTTGTTCAATATGTTCGATAGTGGCGCTTCATTGACCACTATAATTGGGTGCACCGCAAAATACTGTCATAGTTTACGTGCAGTTGTGAAGACACTGTATGCCAACTTCTGATAATGCGGGTACCTCTGTTTGGTTGGAGATAGTACTTCACTGATGAAATATACCGGCCTCTGGACGCCATGGGCTTTTCCTTCTTCACTTCTTTCGACTACTAGAACTGTACTCACCACCTGATGGGTTGCGGCGATGCACAACAGCAGTGGCTCTTTTTCTCTTGGTGCGACCAGCACCGGTGGCGTGGAAAGCACTTTTTTCAACTGTGCAAACGCTGCGTCTGCTTCTTCTGTACACTCAAATTTATCGTCTGACTTCTTCATAAGTGCATAAAAAGGAAGTGCCTTCTCCCCTAGTCGAGCAACGAAGCGACTTAGTGCCGCGACGCGTCCTGCAAGTTTCTGTACATCATGTAGTTTCGTGGGTTTCCCCATTGTCAAAATTGCTTGAATCTTCTCTGGGTTCGCCTCTATTCCTCGTGCTGATACCAGGAACCCTAAAAGTTGTCCTGCTGAGACGCCGAAGGAGCACTTTGTCGGGTTAAGCTTAAGCTTATACCTGCTCAGGTTGTCGAAGGTTTCTGCCAAGTCGCTTATTAGAGATTTCTCCTCTCTTGTGGTGATGACTACATCATCAATGTAGACTTGTATGTTGCGCCCTATTTGGTTCCCGAGGCAGCTTTGCATCATCCTTTGATAAGTTGCTCCTGCATTTTTTAGGCCGAACGGCATCACTTGGTAGCAAAACACCCCATACGGTGTGATGAAGGCCGTTTTTTCTTCGTCTTCTTTCTTCAGTTTGATCTGGTTGTAGCCAGAGTATGCGTCCAAAAAGGAAAGCCTTGCGCATCCCGCTGTTGAATCGATTATTTGATCGATGCGGGGTAAAGGGAAGGGATCCTTTGGACAATGCTTATTGAGAGATATGTAGTCGACACATACTCTTTGTACGTCTGTGTTCTTCTTGGGTACTATAACTGGGTTCGACACCCAACTCGAAGTTTTGATTTCTCTGATAAATCCGGCATTTTCTAGCCTGTGCAGTTCTGACGCTATCGCTTTCCTTTTAGGTTCATCAAATCGCCTCAGTGGTTGCTTGACTGGCTTTGCCTTGGGATCTACATTTAGTGTGTGCTCGACGAGTTCCCTGGGAACCCCTGGCATGTCTGATGGACACCAGGCGAAGATTTCCCAGCGCTCACGGAGGAACTCGACGAGCACGCCTTCCTATGCGGGATCCAAGTTCACCGCAATTGATGTCGTCTTGCTTGGATCTGTGGGATGGACCTGAATTTTCTTCGAGTCCTGCGTTGTGTCGAAAGCCTGATCTGGCAGGGATCGTCCAACGTCGGGTAGCACATTATGATCCGTTTCTCCTTTTAGCCTTTCATATTCTGCTGTCATGCCGAAGGTTTGCGCCATCCTGTTGAATTCTCTGTCGCACGTGTTGGCTACTTCAAAGCTTCCTTGTACTGTAATTGTTCCTTTGGGCCCTGGAATTTTTTATGTCAGATACGCGTAGTGTGGCACTGCCATGAATTTTGCAAATGCTGGACGCCCCAGGATTGCATGATATTGCGACGGCCAGTCCATAACTTCAAACTCCAGCTTCTCTCTTCTATAATTTTCACTACTGCCAAAACAGACATCGAGTTCTATTCTTCCCAGAGGGTAGTTTGCGGCTCCTGGTACTATTCCGTGGAAAGAGTAATCTGTTGGCTTCAAACTCGTTGACGAGATGCACATTGCCCTTAGGGTTCTAGCATATATTAAGTTTATGCCACTCCCTGCATCCATGAACACTCTTCCAATGTCGTACCCTCCTATTTGCGCCTTTAAAACCATAGGCGAGTGGCCTGGCCTGGGAATTTTCCTTGGGTGGTCTGCTCTACTGAACTTGACTGGTTGTTCCGACCATCGTAGGTACTCTGTGGTAGCTGGCGGTGATGATATTGCTAGGTTTACTTGCCTGGATATGCTCTTTCGCTCTTTCTTTGACTTGGGCACCGGTTGAATCATGGCTGATATATACACTTTTGACTCTAGGTGTCTTGCTGGTCTTTGCACTTGATATCCTTGATTTCTGTGCCTTTCTCCTTGCCTCCCTTCTTGGCTTGCACTCATGGCGCTTTGCAACCTTAGGAATGTTCTGCAATCCTTCATCTGGTGATTTGAGACCCTTTTCCCGTCGAGATACGCGTAGTGGATTCGACAAGGTCCACATAGCATATCCTCGGCCGAAGGACCGGAGTACCTCGATTTTTCTACTCCTTTTACCTGAAACCTCCTACTTTCCTGTCCTTCCTCCTCTTCTAGTACGTAACCCGCGGCTACGTGGTTTCGCCCTCTATGGTTATCCCTGCTGCGGTGTCGTCTCCTCTGTCTACTTATTCTGTCGACTTCTGGCGAACGTCCTCTTTTGTTGTTATAGCGAATTTGTTGGCTTGTTCCATTAGCTCGGCTACTGTCGTAGGTCTTGTTCTTCCTATTTCTTCCACAAGATCTGAGCGACGAAGTCCTTCTGAAAAAGCGTCTATCGCTCGTTCGTCGGAGACTTACTCTGCTGAGTTTTTGATTATACTCCAGCGTTGTATATAAGAACGTAGCGCTTCGCCTTTCCTCTGCACACATGCTTTAACTTCCTCCAGTGATGTTGGGCGCTTGTAGGTGGAACGGAAATTTCTTGTGAATTGACTTTCGAGTTCCCCCCAACTTCCAATGGATTCGTCGGGTAGGGTATTTAACCAAGACCGTGCGGCGCCGGTGAGGTGCAACTGCAAACTTTGCATTGCAGTCGCCTTTGTTCCCCCTAATATCTGTACTGCCTGCAGATAATCTGAAAGCCATAAGGTAGGTTCTTGCGACCCGTCATACTTATTCTGGTCGTGTGGTAATTTGAATCCTTTGGGTACCCACGTTTTGCGAACCCTACGGGTAAAGCACAACGCACCCATATCTTTATCGTCATCCTCGTAATTCTCTTCCCTCCAAGCATGTCGCGATTTATTTACTCGAGCTTGTGCTATTATACTTCTTGCGTCTTCCTTCCTTTTCTGTCGCTTTTTCTCTTCTGATGATTCGCTATGCTCGTCATCTGTAAAATTGTATCTAAGCTTTTCCTTTTGACTTCCCTTGGAATTTGTCGACTTCATCTTTGGACTATGTTCCCTGATCTTTCCTTCTACTATTCCGAGGCTTCGTATTGCTGCTTGATGCATATCTTCTCGTGGGTCCCCAGGTTCTGGTCTTATAGCTAGTAAATACGCTTGCGCTGCTACTAATGCAGCCTCTGGCGTTTTTTGTATGAAGTCGTCTTCCTCCTCTTCTAGATCCGGGGTAGGACTCCTTGAGTACCTTTCATCTCTGTCACGTGCTGTCGCCCCTCTGTTGTGTTTTGGGTCTCCGTGCCTTTCTCTGCTGTATTCTGAATCTTCACTATAGTCTTCCCAGTATTCTTCCCTTGATATACTGTTGTTGTCTTGAAAAACCATGTTTCTTTCCTCCCTTAGTTTCTTCCTGTGCTGGTACAATGCATACTGATAACCCATTAGAACTTCTCTTCTCGATCATTCGGGTACTTCTGTACCATGATTAATAGCTGATTTGATCATTCTCCATTCACCAGCCGAGACATGAACCTTCTCCTTTTCCTTTTTGTTGTGATCTTTCATTTTGTCGACTTGCCTGTCGACCTTTTTACTTCCTTCGCTATTGTTTCCTTCTTCTGCTTCAGTGATAATGACGCATAGCTGATGTACTTTGGAGACGCCGCTGCTTTCCATGGCGAAGTCCTTTCCATTGTTGTGCGTTTGACACGCTTTCTCTTCTGAGTCGAAATTTTCGCGAATTTTGTCGCCTTTTGTGATTGATACTTTCTCTAAGCTGACCGGTGAGTTTACTTCACTGGAAGAGCCTTCTGATGATTCCAATGTTTCCTCTGCTTCAGGCTCGTTTGCCGGCGGATCTGGTTTCATCGAGTCCGAGAGGCGAGACGAACCCGATGGCCCGACGATGATGCTCAAACTTCCAATGGTTAACTCCATCTCTTGAGTTCCGTCGAGTTTTGAACTGATGTTAGCTAAAAGCGAAAAAGCCGTCGAATTCATGATTCCAACGCCCAGAGTCCCCACGGTCGGCGCCAATTGACGAGGGGTTAACTCGACAAATGTCCTAGATGAAGGACTTAGGATCGGGGAGATAGGGCGTCGGATGAACTCGAAGGTAAAGTTAGTCGAAATAGGTGTGTATCGAAAGTAAACTTGGGTGTTCAACCTGGCTTGCTTTCAATCTGCCCTACACCGTCCCCTCCTGGCCCCTATATATAGGCGGCCAGGTCTCGAGGATCGGGTAGGGTACGATACAGATTACAATATCGGCATACGGTAAGAACTCGTATTCGACTATCATTACAATTGGGCCTAGCTTATTGGGCCTCAGGGGTACTCAACTAACGGGCTCTATTAACTATACCCTTGTCAGTAAGGGACGTGCGAGGGCCCGGGAAGGGAGACGTGCCGGCTCCGGCCCCGCTCCAGCCGGCACAGGACTCAACTTTCACTCCAATCCCTCCAAGCCGGGGTGGGCTCGCACTTCCCAGAGCCGGCCAGCAGAGGCACTGCTCCCTCCGCGCTGAAGCCGGAGGACCTCGCCAGAAGCGTCTGCGAAGTTAGTGGCCATCGTAGCCCATACCTATAGATTCACGCGGCAATGGTTTTGTCAAAGGAAGAACCCTAGCCGGGGAATCATCATAGCGCGACAATGTAAACAGAGGACATTCGCACGATGGCAAACACACAATAAATGAAGAAGGACAAGCAAAGATTTGTAGGAAATTGAAAGAGTTCTTAACATACGACGGACAATTACATAATGCGGGCCATGCCAAGGGCCAAGATAACAAAAGAACTCCCCCTCCTAAATCACTGGACCTCTGTTGACGATGTCATTGTCAAAGAGGGGGCTTCGAGGGCGCTCACCGATCACGGCCAGGGGGAGTAGGCGCGGGCGCAGCCGGAGTCATCAACGATGCAAACGCAGAGGATGGGCTACCCGAAGCGGTGGGTCGGGATGAGAGACTAGCCCCGCTTCAGGTCGTAATCGATGAAGAACTTTGCCCAGCCCTCAGTGAGGTATCTCTTCCCCTCCTCGTCGTGGAGGACCTCGACAAGGTACAGGGGCTGGCCGCCACTGCCATCCTCCACCATGATGCTCGTCGGGCGGTTCTTCCCCATCGTGCCGACGAAACTGGCGGGGAGCAGCAGGCGCTCCTCGCACCCGGCCAGCAAGTGCACCACGGAGGTGGTGAACCCGTGCTTCGAGGTGTAGGAGAGCCACTGCTTAGGCGGCGGACGCTGGGGCTTGCGCGCCTTGCCGGCGGCTGCGCGGGAGGAGCCGCCGCCGCTCTTGCTGGCGAGGCCCGGAGGGGTGGCCCCGACCGCCATCGCGGCGCTGACGAGGGCGGCCGCTGCCTCTAGGGGAGTTCCGGTGAGACCAGTGACAGAGGTCGCGGTCGCGGGGGCTGCGGCGTTGGCGGCGACCAAAGCAACCCCACCTCCGGGGGCCGCGACGATGGCGGTGGAGTGGCTGACCCCGAAGGGCTCTGCGGCGGCTGCAGCTGCAAGTGCCTCCAGGGTCTTCTTGTTGCGGCTACCCGGGGGTGGCCACGCCTCCGAGGAACAGGTGGCGTCGCTGTCGGGTCCTTCGCTTTGTTTTGACTCCCGAGCGGGCGGCCGCGCTTGCGCCCGCCTGACCCGCCGGCGGCTCTGGCCCCGGCTCCGTTGGCGGCTTCGAGCGACGACATTGGAGCTGAAGGGGGAGAAGCGGAGGCGACCGCTCGGCGAGGAGAAAGAGTGGAGACGCTCGGGAGTGGGGAAAACCCTCGAGGGCTCCGAGATTTAAAGACTGGCGAGACTTGAAAAGCTGAGCCGGTTTAATGCAAATAAATCATACATGTGGCGTTTCGATGGGACACGTCGCTGACGCAAGCCCCATCTCGTCACGTGACGTCCTCTGAAATCATTACGGAGGCCGAAGAGTCAAAATGACAAGACAGGACGCTGGCGCTCTACGCCGGCCGCAACATGGGATCAAGACCCGAAGTGGCACAAGTTCCGAGGGGGGCAGCGCACCGGCTTGCAATCGCCAAGCAGCTGCCAGCTGGATTGAACCTGGAGCCAGCACGTCTCAAGACGGCCGGAGGAGTTCCGCGCGACTTGGCCTCGAAACCAGCAACCTCCAGACCAGACAAAGAATCATGGGACTTCGACGGAAACGAACAAGACTTCGGCAAGGAAAAGAACCCGCCGAAGCCCCATGCTAACCCATGAGACTTTGCCAGTTTCGGGGGCTAGTGTCGTGGGGATGACTAATGGGGCATGCCACGGGCCGAGCTATCTGCCGGCTGGCGTCCCAGGAATCTCCACGGCTCTAGGATGAGAAGACCGGTTCCGCTCGGAGGGCCGGCTGCGCTAGCAGCCGGCTGGCGATTCCACCGAGGAGAGCCGGAGCCGGGCGATGAAGACAAAAGCCCTCCAACGGCTATTTCACCGAAAGTGGGTTGTCCCCGACAAGAACGACAGAGGCAAAGGACGGGAGTGATGAGCGCCACGATCGGACCCAGCCAATCAGCGATCAAGGAGCCTTCCCCACGACAGGATCCGAGGCAAAAGGGAGGGTATATGCCTCCCAGATGCCGGTCCAAGGGGAAAGGCGCTTGATAAAGCGTGATTGTCAGAGCAGGGCGGGAGGATGACGCCAAGGACGCGGCCACGGAGGAGCCGGCAGCCGGCCGAATCGCCACCTAACCTGTAACCAGACCCCCGCCTATATAAGGGGGTCTGGACCCTTAGTCTAGGGAGATCCAATCTTCTTCTTCCTCCTCTAGCCGGAACAGCTCAAGGAGCACTGTAATCGCTACTGTCGAGATAATACGAAGCAGGCAGGAAGTAGGGGCTTTACCTCCATCCGGGAGGGCCCTAAACCTGGGTAAACCGAGGTGTCTCCATTGGCACAATCCCGAGCCGGACCCATCGTCACCACCGTCGAGCCCCCTCGATAAGCCACCCCATGGCTACTGTCTCTAAATTCCCACGACATACGGTATGCGTTGTTGATGATGGCAGAAAACCATCAACAAAGGATGGCATTGATCACAGGCATGATGACATGAGGCGGCCATGTCATGTAAGCAGATCAGATCTACAAGCACCATCGGCTGTTTTGCTTGGCACAAGTTGGGGATCATACTGATTGATGCAGCACAACGAGTTCGAGAGACCGGCCTGTTCAACCCGAGAGGTCGTCTCGATGAGAAGAGATCGGGTATAGTTCAACAAGGACCCGTTGAGTTCTGATGTTGTCAGGGTTTTGGTATCTGGCACGGTTACATGCACGTATGGCTCTAAGATCAAAATATCTGGTGGAGCTATATGGGTTCGATTCGACAAAGGCGTGGACAGACTTATTTTTGGTGCGCACAAGGGAACAAAGGAAGGCCGAGTTAGATGACGCAAGGCGTGACTTGGAGCTCAAGAAAGTCGCGTGAGCTCGGATTCAAGGTGGAGATAGATCTGAACTATCTCGAACTAGGATACATTCTGGTTGGTGGTCGAAGTCCTACCCAGATACGATTTTGAGTCGGCGGTGGGGTAGGCACCACGAGGTCAATAAAAGGGGGGCTGAGAGGGCAATGGGTCAAAGAGCTCACGAGTTGTCTAGCCCAAAATCTCGAGCATTGGAGTTTCGGAAGCGAGGCGGTGCGCGCAAGAAGGCTTTGTTGAACCGAAGGAGAGGCTCGGGTCGGTTCGATCGCTTCTGACCTACGCAATTTGATCGGTGGCTGTTCTTGGGAGAGCAGCTGGAGGACGAGAAGTCTTCCGCAACCAGGTTCGAGGTGACGAAGTTCGATGGTATGGGCAACTTCCTGCTATGGCAGTCGAGAGTCAAGGATTTGTTGGGGCAGCAGGGAGTTCTAAGGAGGATCGAAGTTGATGCAGTGAAGCCTGCCAAGATGGATGATGATAGCTGGGCTGAGATGCAAATCAGGGCTGCTGGTACCATAAGGCTGAGCCTAGCAGATCAAGTCATGTATCATGTGATGGGCTTGGAGTCACCGAGTGAAATCTAGAAGACGTTGGAGATGCAGTTCCTTGACAAGACCGTGCCCAACAAGTTGTATCTGAAGCAGGAACTATATGGCCCGAGGATGCAAGAGGGGGCGGACCTTACTGAACATGTCAATGCCTTCAATCGTGTGGTCTCAGACCAAGGAGGGGAGATGACTTCGTGGGATGGTGATATGGAGCTACGTGATCTACCTCTCGTGCTTTACGCAAGGGGACT